>FXXK01000696.1:168490-181821 GCA_900184695.1 Betula pendula
TAGTTTAGGTGGGACATTTTACCTATATAAAAAGTTAAAAAAACAATTTTTATTTTTTTTAGATATTTTTAGAAAAGAGAAAAGAGATCAAGTCACACAAGCTAAAGAGAAAGGAAATTTGATGGGAGTGTCACCGAGAAAAAAGAGGAAGACAAAATACGAACTTAGTAGAATCACACATGTGCAGGACGGGGAGGGATTTCGTCCTGCATCACACACCAGCACTAGAAAAGAAGGGAAAGAAGATGAGTCACACTTCAAATAAAATTTGTTTAATTATTCATTAAGATCTCTTTCATTGAAGTACAATAGTTCACTTAAATAAACTCGATGACTGTATAAGCGGTCCAATGCATGGTCAAACGTCATTATGGTTTCGAAAAAAAGAAGAAAACAATAACATGAAAATTATGAAACTACAATATTGTCTACCAACCACAGTAATTTCAAACTATACCTTCAACTCTGAAGAAAAGACTTGCACTAGGTGAAAAAACATTCGGAAAAAATCTTGTTTGGTATACTTTTTGAAGTTGTGTTTTTCCGTGTAATGTGATATAAAGATAACAAAAGTTTTAAGTTTTTGTGAGTATTTTATGAGAAAAGTTTATTAATGTTTTGACGAAACAATGAAAAGAAAAAAAGAGAGGCAAAAAGATTTATCAAACAGAATCGAGTAGAGCTGGGCGTCAGCGTCCATTTCCCATGAAAAAAAAAAAATTAAAAAAAATGTTTTTTTCTATTAAAAAACAGGATTAAACTTATCCAATTCTTAATAAAAAATAAAAAAAATATTTTTTTTAACAAAAAACAGGTTCAGGTTTATTTCATCCCATTTCATAAACCTTATTAAAAAAAATAAAATAGATTAAATAAAATTTAATCATGTTTTTAATAAAAAAAATATTTTTTTTTATTTTTTAATTTTTTTTTCATGAAAACGTGATGCTAGGAGTCCGTCAAAAAAGACGGACGCCTAGCACGCTCAATTAGAACCTGCTAAGAAAACGCCTGGTTTTCTTGCTTTCAAATTGGAAAAAGACAGATAACATCCGAATAGTTTTGGCTACTTTCTTGGTTCCCGGCCACTACCTAATTAAACCTCTCCTTCCCGTTTCTCTAACACTTTTTGTTTTGGTTTTTTTTTTTTAAATGTTTTTGTCTTTTTCAATAGAAAGGCAAAACCACGGGCGTTTTATTGACATTTCAATAGGAAAGCAAAACCGGGGTAAAAAGTGAAAGCCAATTAATGTATTTCTGTCATTTTTTTAATTAATGTTTCGTCTTTTTTCATTTGAATGCAAGGGGCTTCTTTTTGAATGGGATCCTCTCCTGTTCACATGAACTGGGGAGGAGCTGGTCTACAGTTCAGTATTTATTTTAAAAGTCTTTTAAAAGTTTTTTTTTTTTCCCGTCTTTTAGGTTTTAAATAAAAAGTATGGCCTACCTCCCATAGCACCATCCAGAACACCATCCAGAAGACATAAGAAATCTCATATACACAAAGATTAATATAATAAAAGGTTTAAAAAATTCAAGAAAAGAACCTTTGAACCTAATAAATACTATAAGAAAGATAAATATAAGCATAAGTCTAAACATAACAAACCCAAACAACAAAAATTTGATAAAACTAAATCAAATTGTAATAAATGTGGTAAGCCAGGTCACTTTGCAAAAGACTGCAGAGTAAAAAACACAATTAAGAAATTAGAAATCCCTAATGAAGATAAAAAAAACTTAATAATAAAAATTTTAGAAATAAGAGACACCGAATCCAGTGAAAGTGAAAACTTAATAACAAGTTCTTCATCAAGTGAAAGTTATCACTCATATAGTAGTAACAATTCTAATTCTCCATATGTTAACGTTGGCTGCAAAGACAATTGTTGCAAAACAGTCAATGTCATAACTAAAGAAGAAGAAGAACAAGAAGAACTATTAATTGAACTAATAAGCAAAATTGAAAATCTTGAGCTAAAAACCCAATATTTAAAAAACCTGAAAAAACTACTCACTAAGAAAGAGGTCTGTAAACTTCCTAAGACAGAAATAAGCCTTAGTAATACATTAAAAAAATTTAATGAACTCAACAAACAAGTTACAATCAATGATTTGCAACTTGAAATAAATCAAATCAAATCTGAGATCAAAATCCTTAAAGAAAGGAAACAAGAGTTAAAACAAGATGTTAACCTTTTCAAAATTGAGTCGAAATTTAAGTCAGTCGTTAATCAAGGTGAAGCTAGTTCATCAGAAAACAAAGATTTTAAGCAAGAAGAAGATAATGAAGAAGTTTCACAATTTGAAGAAAATTGTTTAAGCCTTATTCACATAATCCAAATTAAAAAATGACATTTTCAAGTTAAAATTATAGTCAATGATTTTGAGTTCACTGTCACTACCTTAATTGACATAGGTGCAGATTTAAATTATATACAAGAAGAATTAATTCCTACAAAGTATTATTGTGACGCCCCGCCTTTAAATAATAAGGCGTAAGTGGAAATCTCTCATTTCGCACGTGACGTTACGACATCAGAGATAGAATCACGCAGCGGAATATTTTTTTTTTTGTACAATACAATAGGTATAACCCTCACATAACACATTTGAGCTGACTGAATATACCTCAATTTAAATAAATATTAATATTGTGCGGTTACATAATAAATACATTAGGTGCATCAAATAAAGATAAGTGCCACAGACGGCACAATAGCAAATATAAATAAAAGTGTTCATACATGTCATAAAAAGCAGTACATAGCAAAAGATAGATTAAACGTATTGTCTATCATCATATAGAGGCAACAAGTAGCTTTATCAAAATTCATCAAAACTGGCAAGAGGGTCCTGATCCTCTTCTTCCAATCCTGCATCGTAGTCTATGTAAATATGGCGTTACCATATTTACATAGACAAACAAGTGAGTTCCACTGTTTCAATAAGTATTAAAAGTTACTGGTTTATTGTTGTATTATTAATGACAATCATGCAATTTCCGTATTATTCATGCAATGCATCACTCTAGAGGACTCCAACCTCTCGGCTAATAGGGGACTCCAACCCCACGTTTACGAGTTATAGGGGACTTCAATCCCACATTTACGAGTTATAGGGGACTCCAACCCCACGTTCTCACTTTACTAGCAGTACTGAGGACTTCAACCATTAGACTGAGAATTTCACCCACCTATTATAATCTTTCAGCACTGGGGACTCCAACCACCAGTCTGGAGACTTGAACCCAAAATGTATTAATGTCTTTTATGATCTGTTTTGGAACAACAATAAAATTAAGACAATATGCAATATTATATTCATGCACATATAATCAAACAGTTGATAAATAAATCAGCAAGTATTATCTTATTAGAACAAGTATCATTTCTCAGTAAGTACTTCCATACTTACACTTCACAGCTTTCAGAGAATATCCACACAAGTGATCACTGCAATACAGTTTTGTACATGTGATAGTAAATTAGTATAAAATCGCTAAAAGCTTATTTTTAATACTTTTGTAACTTTTGGCTTTTAAACAATTTATCTAAGCNACAAGTGAGTTCCACTGTTTCAATAAGTATTAAAAGTTACTGGTTTATTGTTGTATTATTAATGACAATCATGCAATTTCCGTATTATTCATGCAATTCATCACTCTAGAGGACTCCAACCTCTCGGCTAATAGGGGACTCCAACCCCACGTTTACGAGTTATAGGGGACTTCAATCCCACGTTTACGAGTTATAGGGGACTCCAACCCCACGTTCTCACTTTACTAGCAGTACTGAGGACTTCAACCATCAGACTGAGAATTTCACTCATCTATTATAATCTTTCAGCACTGGGGACTCCAACCACCAGTCTGAGGACTATAACCCACTTTATTATTATCTTTCAGCACTGGGGACTCCAACCACCAGTCTGGAGACTTGAACCCAAAATGTATTAATGTCTTTTATGATCTGTTTTGGAACAACAATAAAATTAAGACAATATGCAATATTATATTCATGCACATATAATCAAACAGTTGATAAATAAATCAGCAAGTATTATCTTATTAGAACAAGTATCATTTCTCAGTAAGTACTTCCATACTTACACTTCACAGCTTTCAGAGAATATCCACACAAGTGATCACTGCAATACAGTTTTGTACATGTGATAGTAAATTAGTATAAAATCGCTAAAAGCTTATTTTTAATACTTTTGTAACTTTTGGCTTTTAAACAATTTATCTAAGCTCCCTAATGTTACTTAGGCATTATAACGGGATATAAAAAGAGGTAGTAGCATTACCACATATTTTTATATGGATACTATTATGGCATTTATATAGTTAATGCCAAAATATTAGTAAAATGGACATTATAACAGCATTAATATGCTAAAGGCTTAATAATTTTGCATAAAATGGATATAGTAACTCCATCACTATAAATAATGGATATAGTATTTTAAAAAAATCACATGGGCGGCATAATGTCATAATTATGAATAATTCATATAATATCTTTGTAAAATTTTGACAGAGTAACAACATTAGTATAACTAATGTTTTAAAACTTTGGGCAGCATAACGGCACTTTTATGGAACATCTAATTAAACTTGGGCATTCTAACGGTGTTTTGATAATTTAAATAAACAATATATATAAAAATGGAGTTTAAAACTTTGTTTAAAATATTCTCTAAATATAAAACTATGCATTTAAAGTAAAAATGAAAGCTCTTAACTTTAATCACTTACCTACGAAACCACAAGAAGGCTTAGCTTTTTTTTCTCTCTCCTCCTCTTCTCTCCTCTTTTCTCTTTCCTTTTCTCTCTTTTCTCCTTTCTTCGGTTTGAGAGTTAAGTGCTGAAGAACGAAAAGCCTACTCCTATTTATAATACAATTAAAGGCCAAGATTTACCTTTTATTTTATTATCTACGGCAAGGTGCATGTTTCATTTATTACAAAATTTATCTCTTATCTTATCTCTACATGCGAATGATTACCATGCACTAATCATCCCAATTTTCACTCATCTACACTGATAGCCTAAGAGAGAGTGACGAGAGAAAAGTGCCAGGTGCAGCTCCCCCTCCCTTTCTTTATTCATTTTTTTGTTTTTATTTTTCTTTTGCTTTTTCTTTTGATTTTCGTCCAGCCACCGAGCTGGGTGGTTTGGACGAATTTTCGTTTCCTTCCCGAAATCTGAAAATCATGAACTTTGAAGGGTAGATAGAGCACTACGATACGAGTATTCTGGCTTTTGAATCAGCCAAATCGGAGTTCGTTTGACCCTATTTTCATTATTTTTAGTTTAAAGTTCATTTACACTTTCCATTGTACTAGAGTCTAAAAGTATTCCAATAGACTCCAAATTTTTACCATATGTTCTATAAACACTACGTATAGATAGAGAACTACGAGACGAGTATTCCGGATTTTGAATTAATCAAATCGGAGTTCATTTGACCCTATTTTAGTTTAAAGTTTATTTACACTTTCCATTGTATTAGAGTCTAAAAAGTATTCTAATAGACTCTAAATTTTTACCATATGTTCTATAAATACTCATAAAGTCCTTATAATCTTCCTATATGTACTTATTGTATTATTGTTTGGTCTTAAATTCCAGTTTAAAACTATCTTATTCGAGATTTAAAATCTGGGGCGCTACAATTATACTAAGTCAAAAGAAACCTTGAGATCTACGAATGATAATAAAATGCAAATCAATTTTGAAATAAGTAAAGCCCACATATACCAAGATAATGTTTGTTTCAAAACATCCTGTCTTAGTTAAGAATATGACTGACAAAGTCATATTAGGTTTCCCTTTTATTACCTTATTGTATCCTTTTACAACAGATAGTGATGGAGTAATCACCTACCCTTTAAGAGAAAAAGTCAAATTTAAGTTTCTAACAAAACAAGAACTTAACCAATTAAATGCCTACAAGAGTAATTCTATTTCTAAGTCCGTTAACTTAATCAATTCAAAAACTCAACAACTAGGGTTTTTACAGGATAAAGTTAAAATTAAAATAATTGAAAAACAACTAAACAGTAAAATTCTCCAACAAATAATTCAACTCTTTGAAGATAGAATTAAAAGTAAGGTTTGTTCAAATCTTCTCAATACCTTTTGGCACATAAAAATACATTTGGTAAGCCTTATGTTAAAAAATTTGAAGGAAGAGGCAATCCATACAAATATTCACATATAATGACTAGTACTATATGTAAGCAATAATCTGAATCTTCAAAAAGAACACAAGCCCCTACATGTATTCAAAATTAGTAAATAATAAAATGAGTAATGTTATATATTACATAAACATTTTATAAATGTCCTACAAAATTGATACGAAAAGATTTAGTAGTTATTGGATATATTTTATTTTAAAATAATGATTGATCTAAAATAACTAGAGCTTGTTACATCAATTTTATAAAATATTTTTTACGAATAAACAACATTTAATAATGCTAGAAGTAATGTGACTTTAAAAATTATTATTGAACTTGTCATAATTAATTATTAAATTTTAATCTAACAATGAGTTTAAAAGACACATCACAAAAAGACTAAAAAAGACTTTGAAACATTCCTCTAACCTTACTCAACCGGATTATCCTAATAAAATTGAACACGAGTAAGACACGACATATATAACTTAAAAAATGTTAGGCTTACAAAATTTTTTACAACAAAAGTTCTTACAAATTGATGTAGTGCAACATGATTAAAAAGAAGATGAATTCAAATTTTAAAAAATTTAATCACATTGTACTACATTAATTTATAAAAAAAAATTTTATAAAAAATTTGATAAATCTAACATTTCTCATTTATCTTAAACTTGTCTACGTTAGCTTCCAAGAAAGTCTGTCGACAAACATTCCGTGGAAGTGGTACGGAAGTCCAAGATGAAAAAGAAACCAAATCAAGGCTCTGATTCTTGGACGTCAGCAAAATGATGTCATCAATCTTATCTTCAATGTCGTCTATCATATTTACCACCAAGTTTCTCCAGAAAGCAGCTTAATTGTCCAACCAAGCTTTCTAGAATGGTACAGGCGTCCAATTTGAAAAATAAACCAAACCAAATCAAGGCTCTCATTGTAGGATGTCATCTCTCTTAAAAGATGTGCGCTCTAAAGAGTAACGTTAGAAAGGGGATACGTGCCTATTTTATGTTTCTTCAAAATTAATGTGAAAATTGAAATTATTATTAAATTTAAAATTTAATAATTATTTTATTATAAATTAAATAGTAATTTTAAAAGTTATATTAATTTTAAGAAAATATAAGAAAGATATAAGTGTTTCTTCTATCAATACTTTGTTTTAGAAATCTCTTAAATTTTTTTTTGAGCCACCCTATGACGTAGTTCGGTTACTCTTGGAACTCATAGAGGGTGGTCGAGCTACCACAAAAAAAAAAAAAACGTTCGAGGGTGGCTGAACCACCACTAGACACCTAGGGATCGTTCGACCATCACCCCCAAGTGTTGGGGTGGTTCAACCACCCCTAGTTTTTTCTTTTATTACTTTTTTTTTATTATAATTTTTTTTTTATTTTTTATTTTTTTTTTGAGTTAGGTTGAAAAAATATGAATTGGATTAAAAAGAAAAAAGAGTTGGGTGAAAAAAATGTGGTATGTTCCAAACCTAAATTATGGCTCGAGGCACGAAGTTTTTAGAGTTTATTTGACCCAAATTTTAAGGTCTTAAAAAAATATTATCAATTGAGTGATAATTGAATTACCCAAAAATAAAAGAGTAAGCACTTAAGCAACACATGCAATCTTAAAAATCACAGCCAATCTCCTCAACTGCACAGTGAGCACTGTTAGTCATCTCTACCACGCCATCCACCGCGTTCTTGGCCAGATCTGTCTTGGTTCGAAGATGGATTTTTTCAAAACTTGATTTACCTTCCTCTGCCAGACCCAGCATGCCAAACGCCACTCTATTGTGTTCATCAGCGCTGTCTGCTTCCGTCGCCACCAGCCGCTCCTCATTCTGACTGCCACGCGCTGGCGCATGGATCTCACGCACTTTCCAATGAGCTCCCTCCGCTGCCCCCTGCCCCCCCCCATCATTGCTGTTGTTTGCTAGATTTTTTGTTACTTTTTGGTATTTTTTCTTGTAATTTTATTGTTGTTTGTTTTGGGTTATTGTCTCCCTAATCTGTTGTTGTTTGATCTTGTTTTGGAGACTTTTGATCTGTTATTTGTGTTGGTTCCTCTCTTTACGTCAGTCCCTGATTTGGACTTGAACAGTGCATTCACTGCATCAGCCTCCTGATAGTTGTTGCAATTGCTTAGCGAGGATTCAGATAAACTTGCCTTAATCTGTGCTCCTTTTGCTTCTGTAACCACTTTATGCGGCCTCTTGAGAGGACTGGGTCACTTGTTTGATCCATTTTCTACTTTATGTTTTTATTTCTACACTGTTTTTGTTCCGTTTGAGTTTATTGTTGGAGAGTCCACCCCTTTTTCGGTTTTAGGATTCCCCACTCTCTCTTCCTTTCGAATCAAAAGTGGTAAGAATCCTCTCATGTAACCTATTTCCTTATTCAATTAAAAAAGAAAAAAGAAAAAAGAAATCTTAAAAATCTTAAAAGTCACAGGGAGTGACTTCATTGACAGAATTCTGGGATGCAAATCGAAGTACTGAGTCTGAAGGGGCGGGGAGTCTCCTTCTTAGTGTCGGTCGGCATGGAAGAAACCCACTGAGGGAATGGTAAAGGCAAACTGGGACGTTGTTGTTGATATCCAGTCTCAAAGGATGGGCATCGGACTGATTGTCCGTGATGACGCTGGTTCGGTGCTGGCAGCCATGTGCACTTCGGTTGCTTTCATAATGGATCCTACAGTTGCTGAGGCAGTGGCTGTGTCCAAAGCTGTTTCATGTTGTCAAGAACTTGGGTTTTCATGCTTACATTTAGAAGGCGATGCTTTGGAGATTGTTCAAGCCCTCAAATAGAAGGATTTTTGCTGGAGCCATTATGGACAGCTGATAGCAGATACTCGTTTACGGCTTGATGGTTTCTCAACTTGGTGCGTCACTCACGCACATTCGTCGAGAGGGAAACGTTGCAGCCCATTCACTAGCTAAAGCAGCTATTGTCCAGTCGTTGGAGGGTGTATGGCAGGGTTCATATCCTGTCTTTATTCATAAAATTGTAACTGATGAGCAAAGCTCTTCTTGATTTAATATAAGGCTGGAAGCCCACTCAAAAAAAAAAAAAATCTTAAAAATCACAACGTACGTTCAGACGTTCTGCAGCTTCTGCTTTTAAGGCTAAATAACTGAAATTTATATCAAAATATATTTAAAAAAACTGTCTCAACAAGAATATTCTAAACGGATTTAGCAATAGTACAATAGAATATATACAACATTATTATAATTACAAGTGTGTCTCAAAAAAAAAAAACCACAATCCGTTTCTACGGATAAACATAACTACATGGGATCAGTACCTGTTTTTTATTTTGTTTTTGTTTTTTGTTTTTTTCAATGGGATCAGTACCTGTTGCTCCCTTCAATTTGATCAATTATCACTTGAATTGCAACTTGAGGAGGTGGTGGCTCTGATTCTTCTTGACGTTGCAGGAAGCAGATGAGAGTAGACCCAAAAGCATTGTATCCCAGGAGAATGGGAAAGACAAGCCAGAAATGTGATGGTGGCCAGAAATGAAAGAGTCCAGGAAAGCGAGAAATGTCGGGTCCGCAAATAGATTAATGGATGTATGTCTAGGATTAAAGGATTTCAAGGAATAAATTATTTACTGACCTTGTTGGTCTAGCGAGGAATCAAGGATTTCACGGCGTGTTTTTTCGTCTTTTCGCAGGCATTTTTTGCGCAGTATTTTCTTGTGCACCCAAAAAAATGACCGTTTTGCGATTGCTCAATATTATCCATTCAATCGGTTTTGTAAGCGGTTTTTGCGTCATTTCTGAAACTTTTGCATTTCAAATGTTTATGAACATTTGATATCTTTGATTGTCTTAATGTATCATACTTAGTTCTCACCCAAGGCTTGTAGGAGTGGAGGATGTCGGCAGTGCAGGGGAGAGGCGATTGAGTGGGACGGAGCGCAGCGCAATAAATCTGATCTGAGTTTTAGAAAATTCTTCCGACCGAGTTTGGATGAAATTTATGCCCCTCAAAAATTATAAATAAACGGATATGTCATGCCCTTTCAAATTCCCAATATCACAAATTTATGAATGCAGTCCTTGATTAAGAGGATTCTTAGCTGCTTATCTCATCAAATAACCTCTTCTCCATTTAGAACTAGTTGAGAGGACATGCTTGATTTCCTGTGTTATGTATCTATGCGTTCCTTAACATTAAAAATTCAATATTATATATTTATAACAATCAATATCTAAATTCTTGCATGCACAAGCACATCAATTTTTTTTTCACAAGTGAATTGATAATATAGCATTACAAAGTTAAGAAATAACTATGTTGTTATATCAAATGTCTTTAGGGGAAGTGGATGGTGACAAGACGAGAAAAAGAGTGGGGCGAAGCCTTTCATTGCTCTCTCTCTCTCTGTCTCTCACGTACACTTACACACATATACTTGAACAGTAGACCCCAGCTTGCTTCTCGCACCACCATCACACACCAACAAATGAGCAAAACCCATGTCCTTTGTTTTCTTTTGTTTGTTATATCCCTAGTATATTCATTCATCCTGAGATTTTACAGCTCACGTACTGGAGCAAAAGAAAAGGGACAAACACGTCTCTATTTTTTTTTCCCAGTAATGATTTATCTTTTCATCCATCATCATAATTTTTCACTGAAATGGGGCTTCTTATTCTTCTGCTTTGGACTTTGATTTCAAGCAGTGACAGAAATAAATGTAAAACAACTGCAATTTGAAATGATGTCAGCTATCATTTATAGATTTTGTTATGTTATCTCAAATGTCTTTAAGGATGTAAAATGAGCACAGCTGCTAGTGAATTTGGCTTAATTTGACTCAGTTAAACTCGATTCTGTCTTTGTTTAAATAATAAATGAGTCGTTCGGGAATATAATAATATCTTTCTAATATGATTGATATAATTTGAATTCTTGTTTTTATGATAGTTTTAGAGATTTGTGTGTACAAGAGTGTGTTTGTGAGTATGTATAGATTTGATATGTGTGTGTATTTGTATATGTACATAAGGAATTTATTTACATATTTGAAACATACATGTAAACTCAAGATTGAATTATTTAAGATTCAAGTTAATTTATTTAATTAACTCAATTGATAAAATTTTAACAATAATTAATTAATTAATTATTAGTATAGATTTATGAAAATATAAACAATCATGATATTTATTTTATATAAAAAATAAATAAGTTAATTGAGCTGCTTCTGAATAATCAAGAATGTTGTGAATTTTATGTGTGAAAAAAAGTGAAAAAGTTTTTTTTTTTTTTTTTAGTGTAGCTTTTTTATTTGAATAGTAATAAAAAGTGAGTGATGAAACAGGCCCCATACCAGTTTTTCATTGAAACTTTCTCAACTTAAAAAAATTTTCTTTGTAATTCATCATTCATTCCTCACCCACAAGACATTAAGCGAAAGCACGTATAATCAAACACAAAATCATCTGGATCATTCATTCTTCCAATACGAACATTTAACTCTATTGCCGTTTTAATCTTGTTTTTAATTTTTAATTTTAATTTTATTTTTTTTAAAGTAATTGATCTCAAAGAAAAAAAAATTGAGAAGAATTCAAATAGAGTTAATGCTAGACGTGTAGCGTACCGGAAGTTTATCCTGACTTTTTAAATTTTTTTTTTTTTTTTTTAAATCAGCCTTCTTACGTGCAGCTCTACTCATTCAAATCAGTAACGTCCACGTCACGAGGCTTGTAGTTTCCAGAAGTTTCCAGCAAATTAAACTACCACCTAGACCGAAAGGGAAAGTTGATTTGGGCTTTGGGTTTGGGAGGAGGTTGGGAATTTGACGTTATGGATGACGAAAGCCAGGGTTTGGGGTTAAAGTTAAAGTGACGGGTTTGGACAAAGCCTTGTGTGTGTGGTGATAAGAGATATGAGTGGCATGTCAGCCTTGTTAAAGTGGATGGGCTTAGGTTTGATTTGGGCTTTATGTGAATTAATTTGTTGGTCACTGAGAGGCCGAAGATAATTAGGTTATTTTGGCCTCTCAAAGGAGATGCAGCCCGAGAAGCTCAATGGTTCAGACTAAAATTATTCAATTCTTTAACCCATTTTATATAGCTTGTGTTCTTTTAAATTGCTTATTCGTTCATGATTTTGTAATATTTTTTTTCTTTTTTATTACCTCAAAAAATTTGGTATACATCTCTCCGATCCATTTGTAAATCCTGTTTTCTTGTAGTTTGTCTTCTTTCGTTTGCTAGTGGCATTTTAGATGTTGAGACACAAAAAAGTGTATGTGCAGTGATAATTGAGATTCAACATTCTCTTTAATTTTCTTGGACTCTACCCACTGGTCAAGTATGACAGAAACTTTGTAGTTATTGCTGAAATTTAGTATTTTCTTTCGGTTGAGGATACATTTCATGCAGGAATTCTCAGTGGCATTTACATTGGTTAACTTGCCAAGGGTTTCTGAGGTTTTTAGATATTAGACAAAAGGTTTGGCATGCAATTTAAGCAGGCATGATCAGACTATACACTGAGACTCTACTGATTTAATAGAGGCACCGTGTCATCCAAAATCTGGGATATGTTCATCTTTTCCATCCCTAAAATTTTGACAAAAGAATATGTATGGAACGTAGGTGGTTATAATTTATAACATTTCAAATCATATTTACCTGGATTGAGATTTCCTATCAAATATTAGGCCATCTGAATAGCACAAAAATTTGGACAGCCTAAGAAAGCAGGTTGCAAAGTCCACTTGCCCTGAGTTTTGAAATTGTGTACAAGCTTGGCTCGCCAAGGCCCTAGCTTAGGTTGAGTTTGAGCTCAAACTCGGCTAAGGAACTCATCTGAGCCGAGTTGGATACTCGATCGGCTCGTCTCAGCTCAAACTTATTTAATTTTCCTTGTCAAAAAATAATAAAAATTAATTAAAAAAAATTAGGGTTAAATATTTTTTCAGTACCTGTTGTTTAAATGAAAGTTAAATGGCTACTTCGGTTTCAAAAAGTATCCCAGTTGGTACCCCCATCTGCATTCTGTCCAAAAAGTTAACGGAACACTACATCACCACCACTTAAAATGCAACACGTGTCCAGTGGGTCAGGTTTGAACGCCATGTTAACTAAAACATTAATAAAATAATAATAATAATAATAA
>FXXK01000696.1:181846-199511 GCA_900184695.1 Betula pendula
TATCGTTAACTACAAGTACCATCTGTGATACTTTTTGAAATCGAGGTAGCCATTTGTCTTTGACGTAAACCACAGGTACTAAAAAAATGTTTAACCCTTATTTTTAAGACGTGGGAGAGGGATATTTTTCCGAATGAAAGATTACACATTTGCAAGGCCAGTCTTAACATAGACATCACAAAATGAACTATTCTTCTACGGTTTGCTACAGCCATAACCACAAGGCTTTCAAGATTCAACTATTTTTATAGTTCAGAGACCTTACAAATTTACATCTATCATTTTCATGGGCGATGATTTTGATGAGGGAGGGGTGGCGGAGGTCATAATTGGTGGGCCAGTTTGCACAAATTAGCCGGATTCTCTAGCTTCCAATAGATCTGGTGGGGGTACATGGGGGGTTGTAGATTCAGTGGGTTTGAACAAAAGGGAAAACAGGTTTTTGTTTTGAATAAAAATTCGGTGTTTTCATTGTTATTATATTTGGTGTTTTTAGTTGATGTGTCAAAATTTTATTGGGGACTTTAAATATGGGGTTTTGCACCACGATCGGATTGAAGGTATTCCCTTTTGGATTAGCTTATGCGTTCAAACGCATTATCAAAAATACACGAATTGAAGAAGATTAGAAAAATTAATTTATTTGAATAGGTAGTTGGGCAGTTTAAAATTTATTAAATTTAAACATGTGAATTTTATATGAATTCTTTCATATTACTTGTCAAAATTGTTAGAATTTGGACAAATAATTAAGTCGTTGTTGCTTTTTTTTTTAATTTTTTTTTTCATGAGTAGAACAAAATACAACAAACATCGGACTCCAAACATAAAAAAAATAACAAATTTTAAATATAAAAGACCAAAAAAGAAAAACCAATCTTGACAACAATTCATGTAGGATCCTCTCAATTTAAATAAAATTGATACTATTTATTTTGATGTGATAAAAAAGTGTAGGTAGTTTTAGGGTGCGTTTAAGATTGTGATTTCATAAACAATAAGTGTGATTTTAAATCAAATCGCAAAAATTGAATTGTTTGGGAACTGCGATTTTAAAAAATTGCGATTTGAAAACGCAAAATCTGCAATTTCAAATTGCAGGTAAGGGGGTACTTTTTTGAAAACGCAAAATTTTAAAAGGCTAAATTACGATTTTAAATACCAAACTGCGATTTTGCCAAACACTTAACTGTGTTTTTAAAAATCACGTTTTCAAATCGCACTTTTTAAAATCGCTATTTTTGAAATCGCATTTTTTGAAATCGTAATCCCAAACAAGTCCTTAATTTTTGTGTGAATGTTTTGTGTTTTGAGTTATTTAATTGTTAATATTTTATTTTAAAAGTGAAAACAAGTAGGAAAGGAAAAACAAATAAAACCATTAATGTTAGGAATGATGTACTAGATGGATTTGGCAAAAGCACAATCGAAGAACATAATTATAATTTCAAGTGTAGCTCTACAGAAAAAGACAATCCGTTTTTACGAACAAACATCATTAGTCAAGTAGCGGGGGGTTAATTGACAGTAATCTTTCTTATTAAACCCAAATAGATCTCTCTTCTTCGTACCCATAATATCCTTCTCTCATCTTTAGAGTATCTCCAATAGAGTGACAAATCTCTTATAATAGTTAAATTTTACTATTATTCAGCCTTTTTTTTTTATCTCTAACAAAATAGTTAATTTTTAGCTTTTTCTTTTAGAATGAACAATAAAAACATTTCCAATAGAATAGTCAAATCTATAATAATAGTTAAATTTGACTATTATGAATATTTTTTTTTCTTTAGCAGAATAAATAAATTAACTTTTTTTTTCTTCTAATATGAACAATAAATAGGCTATTCTGCCTATTTACTATTCACACTACAAAATTTTTTTTATTACTTTCTCTCATTCTCTCTCTTTCTTTCACTCTCTTTCTCCACCTCTTTCTTTTACACTTTCTCCAACACAAAATAATATTTAAAAAAAAAAAGATAATAGAATAAATAATTTATTTGAATGTGTATAAAAAAATGAGTAACTAAGATAAATGTTTATACTTTTTTAATAGTTATTTTAACTATTATTGTTGAAGATGTTCTACGTAAACTAAAGAGCATATTCACTGTTCATACTAGAAGCAAAAATAAATTGAGGGAAAACGTTTTCTCTCTCCCTCTCTTTTTGCAGCTGCTACTAGCATGCTTGTCGTCCACACCAAAAATCTGCTACCAGGCTACCGGAAGGAAGCTCAATCTCCACAGATCTGTTCATCAGCCACAGGATCCTCGCCGGCTTCTTGTTCTTCATCTGATTGGTGGACTTGCTCGTGGAATAAAAATATATTGCAAGGTGGGAAGCCAAGCCTAGGCCTCTCTTGGAAGATGGTACCAAGGTGTGTACCAAGTCCATGACTTTTCCATCCTTTTATGGCTGATTCTCGATGGTGGTAGGCGTAATAAAAAATAAAATAAAGGTGAGAGAAATAAAAGAAAATATTAAAAAATAATATTTACAAGCAAATAATGAAAATAAAAAAAAATTTGTTACAGTGAGCATTAAAAAAGTAAAAGTTAAAATAAAAAATTGTACTTTTTTTAATTGTTATTTTGTCTCCGCCCCACCATTCTCTTCTTCCACTACTCTTTCAATGTTGGTGTTTTTGAGCAAAGAGGCGATGACGAGTGGGCCCCATATTGTCGGGCATATATATTGTGGACAGGGGTGGAGCTATATGAACCCTAGGGGCTGTGGCCTCCCTCCAAAATTTTAAAATTTTAAATTTTTTTTAAATTGTACCTTTGAAAATTAATTTTTGACTCACGATTTTTTTTTTTTTTAATTTTGCTCCAAAGTTTTTTAATTTTTTAAAATATACTTTTTAAAATTTATTTGTGACCCTCTAAATTTTTTTTTTTTTTTTTTTATCAATTTTACCCACAAATCTAAAATACTAGCTACGCTCCTGATTGTGGAAGATGTTTTTACCTTTGTTTTTTTTGTTTTTGTTTTCAAATTTTTGTTTGGTTAGCCAGTCTGTGCAGCGTGTGGGGCTTAATTGGGAATCAATTTGTGTGTACTTGCGACCATAGCTGTGGTTCTTCGGAGATGAAAATGAAAAAACCTAGTGGCCGGATATGGAGTTCGTCTAGTGTGTTGGGTTGTCGGTGGACGGTGGTGGTGGGTGCTTTTTGTGGGTTTGTCGATGGTAGTGGGGGGCGTTCGTGGGATCTCCGGCTGGTGGTGGGCGGCGTTTGTTGGATCTCCGGATGGTGGTGGTTCTACAGGGCGTCCGACGGGTTCTTCCGCTGGTGGTGGTGGTGGGTTTACCTCTTGCACCAGAGGGAGGCGGCGCAGTGGAGTGGAGATGGAGGAGAGAGAGAGAGGGGAGGGAGGGGAAGAAATTTTTTGGGGGAAGACGAGTAGTCAGAAGAAGTTTTTGACAAATTTCCAAGTTTTTTTTTTTAATGCTGATGGTGGGTGGCATGAATTTCAGCCATTGGATTAAATTCAATGGCTAAGATTTANAGGGAGGCGGCGCAGTGGAGTGGAGATGGAGGAGAGAGAGAGAGGGGAGGGAGGGGAAGAAATTTTTGGGGGAAGACGAGTAGTCAGAAGAAGTTTTTGAAATCCCAATTTTTTTTTAAAAAAAAAAATGCTGGTTAACCCGGGTTGGGTTAACCAGCAAAAATGCTGATGGTGGGTGGCATGAATTTTAGCCATTGGATTAAATTCAATGGCTAAGATTTAAGAATATGAGACTCTCATATTTCCCCTAATATGAGGGGATTCGGATCCGTTACACACCATGACACCAACCCCGAGTCATATGTGGATAACAGGTTAGCAGGACAGGCCAAGCCGCCAAAGAGAAAGTTTGAAAAAGAACTTTAAAAAGAAGGTTTAAATTTTGATAAGATAAATTTTTTTTACAAATTAGCCTTTAAACCATTTTATGGTGGGAAATGTTACATTTTATTTTTTTTGTTCTTTTTTATTTTTATTTTTCAAAATCATTATTAGATTTATGATTTCTATGTATAAACACAAATGAGAACTATAAATTCAATGATAATTTTAAAAAATAAAAAAAATAAAAAAATATCAATAAATATTGTAGCATTTTCCTTCCATGACCAGGTTCGACCATCCCTTAATTTCATCAAATCTCCGCCCATCAACGAGATTTACGGGTCACGACTCACATGGCCTTCACTTGGTGGAACAAGTAATTCTCTATTATTACAATTAGGATATGAACAGCCTACAATTGTTTTTTTGGGCGAATCTCAATGATTTCTTTGTTCTTTTTGATACCACATAAAAAAAAAAAAAAAAAAAAAAAAAAAAAAAACGATTTACCTCATGTACCTAGGGCATCGACGGAGACACATCGCGCGAATTGAAAAGCTTGGTCGTGTAATGGAGTTAGGGAGCTGATTCAACAGTGAATCAGCCTAGGCATGATGAGAATTTAAAAAAAAAAAATTATTTTTTTAATTATGAGACCCACTAAAATTACTGTTTACATGCCCAAACTGATTCACTGTTGAATCAGCCTGGACTGATGTTTATCATTTCTCATTCTAAAAAAGTGTGCGTGTGGATGTTACTTTTTTTGTTTTTGTGTTCTGTTTTTTTTTTTTTAAAAAAAAGGCCTGCTGCTGTTTTCTAGCATTTCAGAGGGCAACAGTGCTCTACTCGTAGTCCTTTCAGAGAGTAAAACAAAAGGAACAAACAATAAAAAAAGTTTTAACAGGCTTTGTCCTCCGTCACGCACGTTCCGGGGAGAACCGAAGGAAGCACAAACACCAGCCAAAACCGGATCTGCAAGTCCCCACACCCAGCCCCGCGTGTGCGACGCGCGGCGTCGCGTCCCGCCGCGACCCAAATCGGGAAGCACACTGCCTCCGCCGGACGCACGTAGTGTCCGGTTCTTCAGCTGCTGGCCGCGCGCACAGAGCGGCCCTTCCCTTCAGCCACTACACACAAGGAGGCACGCAGCGGACGGTGGGAATATCACCGACGCACGGCGACGGCGAGCCCTCCAGAAAATGGAACACCAAAGAACACGGTTCAAAGAAAATATTCACCTCCAACCCAGATCTTGTTTCAAAAAAATTTGCACAGAATAAAAAAAAAAAAATACAGTTAAAAAACGAGCTAGATTTTTCACAGCTATGAAGAAAAGAGACACGAAAATAGTTGCATTAGCATAGATGAAGTATGAGAATGACGACATAACTCCATTGCTACAGGACAAGCTTTTCAATATGATGTTTCAGTAGATGCCTTAAGTACAGTAAAAAATAGTGTTGTGTGTGCAGAGACACTGAGATTTTTCACGGACACACATCTATGAAGAAAAGAGATAGTGGGTCTGTACCATAGATAGTACGGGAATTATAAGAGTTCATTATGCCGGGCTGATTTACTGTTGAATCAGTCTGGGCCGATGTCAATCAGCTCTCTTTTAGAATACATATAAAATTAGGGATAAATATAAAAAAAATTTCATAAACTAACTGCTGTTTTTAATCTTACGATGTTTCAAGTAGTACAATTTAACCTATCAAACTATCGATGTGTGATAAAAATATCACTCTTCAGATTTTCTTTTTATCATTTAATGCATAAGAGTTCATTATGTATTATAGGCTCTAACATAAATTTGCAATAATAATTGTGTGTATGAGATCATTGTGCATTGTAAGCTCTAACATGACTTTGAGATAAAAATTGTGCATATGAGTCCATTGTATATTGCGGGCTCTATCATGAATTTGAGATAAAAATTGTGGGTACGAGTCCATTATGTATTATGGGCTCTAGCATGGATTTGAGATGATGTACGAGTTTATCGTGTATTGTCGTTTCCAGCATAAATTTGAGATGAAAATCATGCATAGGAATCCATTATGCATTGCGGATTCTAGCATAACCGCATATGTGTAAGATGAAAATCTTGCTATTTGGTGAATGAGGTCATTTATGAGTGCATGTTTCTGTTGTCACATGCATAATAAATTTGTTGTGATGTCCTCAATTTTTGGTGATTTTCGTCTGTCTCTTTAATTATTTGTCATCATATATTCTTGGTGATACCTTATGAGTTTCAATGGCCCTAAATTAATAGAGAGACTTATGATGCAACTAGTCCCGTTTGTGTTAGTTATGGGTAGCTTGATGTTTATTCAAGTATGTACAATACGTGATATTGATTATATTGTTGGTATACTTGGTCTGGTGACCCATAGCCGCAGTTATGGTGACCCACGTTGGGTCACCTTCTGACCCACTTGTGACCCATGGGTGGTTTTTTTTAAAAAAAAAATTAAAAATTAAAAAACTAAAAAATTGAGGATATTTAAGTAATTTAACACCATTTCGGGGGTGAAACATTGCAACAAATTAAAACTTAGATACACTCAATTGAGAGATTTTAAATTTTAGGAAGGAAATTGCAAAAATTGTGACATTTCAAGAGGGTAAGTGAAGTAATCCTTATATTCATCTATCCACGTCCAGTAACCTAGCTTACTTTCTCGTATCACAACCAAACCTAAAGAGAGAACGAAGCAAGGAGAGGGTGAAGTAAGTGAGGGATTTTGCCATTGAAAGCAAAAAAGGTAAATCTCAAGCTTTTATTTAGAGACATCTCTAGAAAACTACAACAAAAGTACTAAGGTACTTGCGAGGCACTAATGACTTTGTGCTAAAGTATCAACAATCCAACATCTTGATGTAGTTGGATATTGTGATGCCGATTATATAAGTTGTCCAGGTTATGTATTTATGATGGCAAGAGAAACTGTTTAGTAAAAAAGTATCATACAAGCATTTATAGCTTCTTAAACTATGGAGATAGAGTGTATAACTTGTTGTGAGGCTACATGTTAGGTTATATTACTGCGAAATTTTATCTCAGTGTTGGGTATTCTAAATGCCATTGTAATGTCGTTGGAGATATTTTGTGATAATTCTGCAGTAGTTTCTTTATTTCCGATCACTAGGAGCTTTTCGCGATACAAGTATATTGATATAAATATTTGTTTGTTAGGTAGAAAGTAGCTGAATCTCACATTTGTATTGTGCATACTTCCACATAACATATATTAGCGAACTCACTAACTAAGGGTTTGGCTCTTAGAATGTTTCAGAAGCATATGACTCATATATCGTGAGTAGTTTGTGAGAGTCTTCTATTGTATTGAGTTAGTGAGAGTTATGTACATTTGTATATATCATGAGTAGTTTGTGTTATCATAAATATTATAATACCCCAAAATATCAATAAAGATTTATTAAGCATAAGTTTTAATTAATAACAAAATGCCCATTATTTTTAAAAATTATCTAAAGAATTATTATTTTAGAAAATTACACATCTCAAACGTTTGAACCTCACTCCACGAACGTTTGACAGTGTCGGGTAGCATTGGTCACGTTGCCTACGCGTCTGCACAAGTGCAGTCAATGTATCAAAAAGTACATTGAACGTTTGATATAGTACAAGCGAACATTCGAAGAAAGCCCTAAGACTGTTGGACAACAGTACATCAAACGTTTAATATTGTACACCAAATGTTCGATAAAGTCTAAAAAGCACTTTAAACCCTTGGACCACCTCAGATCGTTTTTACCCCTATCAATAGTGTTCCCCATCCTTCATAAACGACACCAATCTGCCTCCAAACACTCGGAGAACCAAGTTTGAAAGTGAGAGAAAGAGATTTTAGAGAGATAAGTCTCTTTGGAGAAAATTATCTTTCTCAAGGTAATCTTCGATCACAAACCCTTTATTTATGTTTTATATCACTGATTATGTAATATTACGCATGTTATAAGTTTTAAAAATGACATGTTAGAGTTTAAAACCTTTTAAAACCTTTTTAGTTTATGCATGTTTTTACGTTTGATCACTATGACATGTTTTGTTATAATTGTTAGAGGCTGATTTAAACTTGTGATTAGCTTAGTAAGGTTTATAAGTGTTTTTTGTAATTTTATGCATTCTAGCCATCATCAAACGTTTTACTGTATCTGGTCAAACGTTAAATCCTATAAATCAAATGATTGGCCTAGATGTCAAACGTTTGATAATGTCTACAAATGCATAATTAGGGTTTTTATAATGGATTAGTACACGTATCTTATTATTATAGCTTTTATGCGTTTAGAATAGTACTCTCAATGTATTGTTGGGTTGTTACGCAGTAGTGAATTATGAGATATCTGGAGAGTCAGACGAGCGTTCAAGATAAGTGAACAACTAAGTAGAAACTGTATATGTTTAAGTACGATATGTCAGTGAACTGAGCACGTTTTCTTTTATGTTATAAATTATAACCTTTACAACATGATTAATTGTTTATATTCTTATTTTGATAATGAATAAACAATACTTACATCATATAACATGGTTCAGAAACAGTCATGAGTTACCATTATACATGTTAATTTTATAGTAAAAAATGAATTAGTGTTATGTGGGCATTAAATCCATAGGTGGTTATGTGTGACCAGCGTATCATTATTTGAATAGGGTCACTATTATAGCTTTACTAGTAGCGTGGGTCAACTGAAATTGAACTCGGTCGGGCTGCTAGTATAAGATGATAAATTGTGCAATATTCGGGACATCGGTATTGTACAAGATGTTTATACGATTTTAAATGCTAACTTATGATTTTTGTAGTACTATATATATATTACACTCGATCTACTATATCAATAATAGAAAGAAAATAATAAACCTACAACTCTTTTACAGCTTTTTTATAACTTGTTTTTACATGTTAACAAATTAGAAAATACTTGCAGGTGCATTATTCAAATAAAAATTAGTATAGCAACTAAAATTCATAATTTTATGTTTCAATATTACAATACCCAAAAGAAAAAGACACTCATAAACTTCCCTCTTTTTTTTTTTTCTTCATCTAAGCACTCGTAACCGTCCACTCTGACAAGTAATAGAAAGCTAGCTTCTACACGTCTTATTTTGGTGACACTATCCTTTCATTACTACTACTACTACTACACAATATGTACTAGGGGTGGCAATTTTTGACACGACCCGCGAACCCGACACGAACACGACACGAAAAAATCGGATTTGGGTTTAGCTTAACGAGTTACCGGGTCAAACGGGTTGACCCGTTTATGACCCGGTAAGTTACCGGGTCAGACGGGTCAACCCGCCGGGTTAACGGGTGACTCGGTAACCCGTTAACAAAATAAAATAAAAAACTGAAGTCTGAAACGCACTGGTTATTCTTTTTTCCTTTTTAATTATTTCATCATTTTCTTCTTGTTGTGAGCTGTTTTTTGATGATAGTAGTTGGTTCTATTTGTTCTCTCTCAATTGTCGGTGAGACTTGTTATCTGTTATTCAGCATGCTAGAATTCAGATTTTGTTTCTTTGACACACGAAACTTTGACCATAGACTACATTTAGCTGCATGGTCTGGCATGCAGAGGTGGTGAGTTATCTCTGCAAGAACTAGGCTGATTTGGTGCCGCAGCATGGATGACATGGGTGCAATCACTGTGAGGCAGTATATATATATATATTATATATTATATATATATATTATATATATTATATATATATATATATATATTATATAATATATATATATATATATATTTATTTATTTATTATTATATTATTATTTTTTTTTTTTAAAAAAAAAGAGTTATTTGGTCATTTCGGGTCGTGTAGGGTAAGTTTGACCGTATATCTAACGTGTCAAACGAATTGGGTGGTTTCGGGTTGACACGATTCGACCCGTTAATTAAACGGGTTAAACGGGTCGTGTCGTGTCAACCCGTTAAAATAACGAATCGTGTCGTGTTGACCCGTTTAACAAACGGGTCGTGTTCGTGTCGAATATAAACGGGTTGGCGGGTCAAGCGGGTTGACCCGAACCCGACTCGCCAACCCATTTTGACACCCCTAAATTATGTACCATGCATGCATGCCAGATTGGGTCGATCAGGGCTCCACTACATTTGCACCATTACAGAAAGGACTCACATGTTCTATCTATCTTACACGTTGCTCCCTTCATTAATTTCAATCAGTTCAATTTCAACTTGACGATGAGGAGGTGGCGCTTCGGATTCTTCTTGACGTTGAAGGACGCATATGACAAGAAAAGCAGGAATGGTTTGGAGTGCATCATAAAACCAACTCATAAAACGTTTCAACTGATCCAAAAAAATCCTACTCCAAAGAGGCACGATTACCAGCATCGGAAAGACAACCTAGAAAAGTGATGGCGGGAAAATGAGGGAGGCCATTAATGAAAGCGTCAAGGAACCCGAGAAATTCGCTGTCAGCAAACAGATGGGCTCTACAGTGAGAGGGAGGTTGACAGAGGTGGAAAGAAAAACGAACGTAAGAATGACAAGAAACAGATAATAGGTCATCATCATCAAAACAGGATTATAATTACCTAGGATTTCGATCGATCCTAAGTTACTGTCTTGGGATTTCAGGACCATGAAGATGAGGCTTATTAGCGGTGGAACAAAAGATCTCAAATCTATAATCCACCGCATCATCCTTAATTCTTCTATGCCTAGACACACGTTGAGGTTGTAGCTGCTGGCCTGCTTCGGGCAGGGCAGCATTGCGTATTTAAAGGACTTTGGCGCCGTTGATTGAAATGTGTCGCTTAATTTTCTACGCACATATATGTACTCATTAAATTAGAAGGAAAAAAAATATATATACTCATTAACGAGTGTGGGGCCGAATGAAGAGTTTTAGAGGAAAAAACCAATAACATAAACATAATACGCCAAAAAGAAAAAAGAAAAGAGCGACATGTTGCGGATTTTTCAGACCATTGTTCTCTATTCTTTTTCTACGATATTTGGAGAAGAGATCAAAATTCTATGGCGATAGTGATCAAATTAAACTTTTATTTTATCACTATTTTACTTTGTTGACATGATAGGATTAATCGGTCCATGTTTTAAAAAAAAAAAAATTGAAGTGATTGGCAGTACCATAGCATGACGTGATAGTGATGATATAAAAAAGTTATAATTTATTTGAATAATGCTAAAAATTACGCTTTATCCTACTACTATTCTATAATAATGATATGACAATCTCAATCAACTCTTATTATTATTATTATTATTATTATTATTATTATTAAAAAAAGAGTAATGCTTGAAATTAACTACATTTTTATTCAACAATTATGCCATCAATCATTGTTTAAAAAAAAATCAATTATTGGTTGGAACTATTATATCAATATTGTAAGATAATTATAAAATAAAAATGTAATATATAATAATGGATAACTTCACTTATCCCTCTTGAATTGTCATCACTTTTGCAATGTACCCCTCAAAGTTGAAAATCTTTCAATTTAGTCTATCGAACTTTCAATTTTTTTCAATTTCACTCATTCGTTAGAATTTTGGTTAAATTCTTTCAAAATTCTCAAAACACCCCTCTTATTTTTATGAAAAAAAAATGAAAAAAAAAATTGTGAGAACTTTGACGTTGGTCAGAATTTAACGAAATTTGTAAAAATACTCATTCTTGAATCAGTGAAAAAAATTTTACATTTTTTTATTAAAAAAAATAGTATTTTAAAATTTTTGAAAGAATTTAACGAAAAATCTTAATGGATAGATGAAATTGAAAAAATTAAAAAATCGATATACTAAATTAAGAAGTTTTAAACTTTTTAAAAAATATTATAACAATTGTAACAATTCAATAAATAAATGAAATTACTCGTAATAAAAAAGAAATCCATTAACAAACCTCGTACCCCGTGATTTCCAACAAGAGGATCAAGTGGACGGAAAGTAACTCGAAGACTGGGATGGCATTAGTACGAGGACTTGACTTACATACGTTTCCCTGCTCTGCCGAGACTTTGACAGACCACGTCCTCGTGTTCCTCGTGTTACATGAAAAATGTAGGACTTACATTTGTTCCCACGCACGCCCATTATGAATACAAATAGGCCGTTTTTTCGGTTTTCTTAGACCAAGGAAGTTTGTTTTCGGCCGGGGAGGGGCGGCTGTAATTTTTTTTTTTTTTTTTTTTTTTGAAGTGAGGGGCGGCTGTAATTAACTTCACGTAATATTTTAGGATTTACGTACATTCGGTCCCACAAGCTCATTAAATATATGAACACATGAATATATATCGGCCTCCTTCATCCCCCGGTGGAAAAGAAACCAAGTATAAGTTCATACTATATATCAAAAATCTCACCCAAATCAAGGAAGCTAATAAAGAGCTAGCACATTCTTTAATTAACCTGTTTCAATATCTTCTTTCTTATTACAAATTTTAAGTTCATACTATCAAAAATCTAACTTAGCTAAGGAAGCTAAATAAGAGTACATGATTTGTATTCTATATAGCCTACTCTCACTACAAAAAATAAGTACTATACCGGCGCTAATTTGCCGGCGTTTATATTAAAATAACGACAGTTAGTACCATTACCGATACCATTTTTTCCGGCACATGTTGCACAAGTGTTGGAAAAAGTAGTGTGGGCATAAGTATTTTTTTTTTGTAGTGTCCTCGATCTCTATTCTTTCTTAGAATTTATATTCAAGAGCTTCTAGCTAGACTTCTAGTACTTTTAGGAGGATTTTCTTTACACCCAATTAAGGATGATATATGATCGAATGGCCTTAAGTAAATTGTAAAAGGACATGTTGTACGTGCCCCTGGCTTAATTAAGGAAATTGTTCATGACTACAAGAGCATCAAGTCAAGGGTCTCTTTAAATGTCATTATATTCATTAATATACAATAATATAACTCGAAAAGAATCCTCTCCATTTTAAATGAAATAGAGAGAATTCAGTTAGTATAAAGTGAGGAATAGGATTGTTAAAAAATAAATAAAATGACAATCATACCCCTTCAGTATCAAATTAGACATGAGTGTGATAAATGAGTATGAAGTATAACATTACTCTTTTCAATATCTAACTAGCCAAAATAACAAAAGATGCTAAAATGGGACCGAATGAGCTCCATCCAGCCGGCTCACCAAATTGAAGAAATGTTTGGTGATCGAGCTGCTACAGTGCTCGCCAAATTAAAAAAATCGCTAACATTCTCTCTCCTCTTAAAGAAAGAATAAATAAATTTTTGAAAAATAATATTTAAATGAAATAATAAAAGTTAATAGCTAAAATAGAGGGTCGGATGTAGATGCTTTAAAAAATTGAGTAGCTAAAGTAGAGAGAGATAATTTTTTAAGCTAAAATTGAGAGTAAATTTATTGAGCCAAATGTGAATACTCAGTTGTCCCAAAAGAAATCCCAAGACTTTAGAGTTGGACTAGTGGCTTCTAGGAGTACGTACTTATAGATGTCAAATGATTTTAACATGTTACATTTTTAATAAGTAGCATTTTTTCTGCCGTTTGATGCAAAAAAGACATGAATTCACATGTTTTGAAAATTTATAGTTTCATTGAAATTGTAAAAGATCCTTAACCGAGAAAATGATATATTCAAATTAGTGACCTTCACTTCATGATGAATAGTCTCCAGCAAGAAAGTTGATTTGGGCTTAGGAGGAGGGTTTGGAATTAGGCTGTGGATATGTATGGATGACAAAAGGCCAGGGGTTGGACAAAGGCTTGTGTGTGTGGGTGATAAGAGATATGAGTGGCATGTGAGCCTTGTTAAAGTGGATGGGCTTAGGTGGATGATGGATCCTGATTTGGGCCGATTTGTGAATTAGTTGTTAGGCCCATGGGAGGCCGATCAAGTGGAAGATAATTCCGTTATTTTGGCCCGTCTAAATCAGATGTAGAGGTTGGGATGTTGCCGTTATGATAATATACATGAATTTACAAAAAAGTATCACTACTCATAAATTTTATTACAAAGGTCACTTGGTTAGGTAACATACCATTTTATCATGAGTTTTTATTAGCCACGCTCTAAAAGTAAACACTTAATATAATAGCTACTTGTTATCCAGGAACATCATGGGATTCGCTTGTTAAAACTTTTTACATGTTTTCTGCTTTTTCATTGTAACGTGATATAAATGTGAAAGTAGTTTGTGAATGTTTTGTGTTTTGAGTTGTTTGTTAATATTTTTAATTTTTTGTTACTTTCCTAAAAAGTGACCTTTTTTTTTTTTTTAGTTTTGAATTAAGTTAAAACAAAGTCCATATTTTTTCAACATTTAAGGTTTTGAATTTTTTTTCCACAGTAAAAAAAAAAAATTAATGTTAATAATAACATTAACATTAATTAAATAATGTCCCCAATAATAAGAAGTTAAAATAAAAACTTTGTCCAACCATGTTTGAAACATGCTTCCATGACAAATATTACCCCTAAGTACTTACATAAACAAAAGCAGTGTACATAACTAAATTGAACTTGCAATTTATTAAAATTAGGAAAAAATGTAAAATCAATCTATGTGGTTGAATTAAATTATAAATCGCTTATTGCGGTATAAAAATAAATTCGAAAGTCTTCGGGGTAGGCCAAAAGAACAATTTAGTCCCTACAGTCAAATTTTGTCAAAACACTTAACGGATTCGATTAGTGTGTCACATTAATTAGCACTAATGAAATGATAAACTTAATAAAAAATATATAAATATATTAAATTAAAAACTTAAATTTATTATTATTATTATTTATTTATTTTTTTAAAAAAGGTAATGGTGGCCGAAGAGCCACCCCCCGGCCCATGGGATTGGGGGTGGCGGCGAGCCATCCCCAACCACCTATGGGGGTGGCTCGCAAGCCACCCCTCCCCTAGGGGATGGTTGCTAGTTGGCCACCCTCTATATATATAATATATATATATATATATATATATATATTAATAATTTTAAGTTTTTAGTTTAATATATTTATATTTTTAACATATGTATATTTTTTATTAAAAGCGATACGTGTCATCATTTCATTGATGTTGATGTGACATATTAATAAAATTCGTCAAGTATTTTGACGAAATTTAACTATATGGGATCAAATGTCTTTTAGCCTATTCTCAAGACTTTTGAATTATTTTTATACTAAGAAAACGATTTATAATTTATACTGACCACATATACTGATTTTACATTTATTCTAAATTAATACACAGTAGGCAACATTACCGTGTGAAACAAAGAAGATGACTAAAATGATGAGAAAAATCAGGCACCCAAAACATAACAGTCAAAAACATGCTTCTAGGCGTTCCAGAGCCCGCGGCAACTCATCAACCCAATCGAAACTTTGCTCATAAAAAACGAATATGTACCATCAGCTGGCGTGGCCACGGCCGACCACCCTCATAAATGGCTGGAAAGCAGTCCCTGACGTGTTGATTTGTGGGCCATTAACTTAAACGGACGCGTCGAACGGCTATGTATTGCATATCGCAGACAACCTGGATTCGGACCCGGTCCCGGTCCAAACTCAATCAATACAGTTGTTTTGGACATTGATAGTCAATATGTTCATATGTTTTGGACATTGGATAAGGATTGGGTTACCTCACTTTCTTTTGTGTTGTTGACTTCTTGTTGTATATCTTCCCTTTTCCTTCTTTATAAGGAAAAAGAAAAAAGAAAAAAGAAAAAATAAAAAGTAGAATAAAGGACTTTTCAACGCATAAAGGTCGGCTTAATTAAATATGTAATTGTATTTGCACATATTGACTATCTTATTCAATGTCGCAATTTCGTTGTTACTCCGCACGAACCTGTTAGTGTATGTACCATCCCTTTCATGCATAGGTGGCAGACTGGCAGTGGACGACAGCAGATTCGCCTCACCAACCATACAACTTTTTCCATAAAAGCATATATAGGAGACTTGACGGCTACGGGCTACAAATGAGCTAGCATGCATGTTTATATATTATTACTGCATATGAAGCTAAGCTCTTTTATTTTGGAATTTTGGATAAGAATGTTTAGAATCTGATTTTTGCCCCGTTGAGTAAGATGAAAGGAGGGTTACAGTTTAAATGTAATTTCTTTTTAGGCTTAGTTTATGAGTGTTTTGGCTTGGGCCGCTATCCTAGAAAATTTTTTTTTGGAGATCTGTCCGTTTATGTTTTTTGACCTAGTTTGAGGTCTTTAAATAGTTGTTTCTGTAGAACTAGAGTTTTATATGTGCGTTTTGACGTCTCCCTTGTATTGTTTATAAAAAATAGTGAAACTTTGCCGCAACATAATCGACATAGCCCTTAAAAGTAAACCACTCAAATTTTTGTGTCTTGTGATTGATTTTTTTTTTTCTCGTCTCCATTCTCTTTCGCTTTTCACAGGTTTTGAGAAATTGATTAATTTTCCTAACAAATGATCTCAACTATTTTTTTGGTCCAAATTTTTAGTGATTTGAGATATATAGCTTACATGGAATTCATTGAGTAGGTATAACTCAACAATTTAAAAGTTATTTAAAGAAGTAAGTTTTATCTAGGCTCTCTCGCGAGCAATTTAGACCGTCAATTGCTAGAGATTTCTTTCAATCTATTTTATATGCACCAGGTTCTGTGAATTTTGCTGGTTACTATTGGTGATAGGAAGAAATAAAAGGTATATCATATCATTGTAGTTTAAGTGAGCATTTATGTTCATGACCATCACACCCTGACATATGATACCAAGTTATAAAAGAGTTGTAAAGAAGATTTTTTTTTTTTTGGAAGAATAAGCTGTAAAGAAGATTACAAGAAAATAACTTTTATAAGACCTAGCAGGCTAGTATAAACTAAAATCTTTGTGCTCTTCTGTAAGAAATTATCATGTCAACATAGAACACCGAAATTGAGAAAATAAAAACACCAAATTATTTACTGTTATCTATGGGCCCAACTCTCTCCAACCTTTCTCATGGCTTCCCCCACCATCAAATCACTATTTGATGTTGCAAGAATTCACTAAAGTTGAACAACGAATATTTTAGGATAAGGCTTACATGCTGTAATTTTTCTAAAGCATGTACGCTTTAAAAAAATCAAGGGCCCAAATCAACTGCAAACTTTCTACAGTTGATCTGGGCCCTTATTTTTTCTACAACTTACATGCTGTAGTAAAAACTACGGCATGTAAGCCTGATCCATATTTTTATGACCCAAAAATTCAATGCTAAAGAATGCAAGAAAAGTTCGTTGACTTGAAACTTGAAAGAGACGGGAAAGGGTTAAGGGATAGCACATCGCCCCATATTTGTAGAATGAGTTTTCCCAACACATGAAACGACGTACTGCAAGCATGCCTGGCAGGGCCTTTACATAATCTGGCTTGCTTTGGCTGTGGGGTGCATGGCTCATCGTTTTTGGTATTTGTCAAAAAATCAATTGAACATGCATGCACTCTGGTTTTCGTTAAGTTTCGTAAGTAAAACTACAAAGCATCGCAGAAAGACTTGGCAATCGAGTAAAACCCTAACAATCCAAGACCCACCGCTCTTTGAGTCCCAGAAATCGCCCCTCTCCGATAAGTCCCACTTCCAGATCATCAAGCACGAGTACAAGGAGTTCATCAGGCGGTAAAGGGTGTAAATAATAGTACTGCTTTCATGGTGGGGAAGCCATAGGAGAGGTCAGAGAGAGTTGGGTTAAGTGTGTGTTTGATATTGCGATTTGCAGACCAAAAGTGCGATTTTAAATCAAATCATAAGAAATATATTGAG
>FXXK01000699.1:0-24962 GCA_900184695.1 Betula pendula
CCCGATAAACAACTCTCTGTCCTCTAATTCTTGGAAAACGCATCAACTAGCAAGAGAAGAATTGGAAACTCGCTACACAAGCGTGGATGAAGCATCTGATGATGTGATAATGAATTCTGCTTCTAGCGCGAAGGGTGGTGCACTGGTGCGGGTGTAACCACCTCCGGCTGCTGTTTTGGAAGTTGCGGCAACAAGCCCAATTAATCCATCACCATAAATAGCGTAGTCAAGAAGGGATGCAATGCCGTGTACTGCCAAGGCAATGGTGCTGTAGACGTTCGGTTGGGTGAATGGAGAGTACGTTATCTATGGGTTGCTCGGCAACTCTCATTTAGCCAAGGCTAAACCTCTTTATTTATTTATTATTTTTTTTATATCTTTTTTTTAATGAACTGTATTTTTGTCATTGGGAGATATTGACAATTTTTTGTAGATTAGGGAGAAAATTTACTCAAAATCAATAGTTGGTTGGGGAGACACTGAGAATGGAATGGTAATTATTTGATGGAGGTATGTGGATGTTTCTTAAATAAATAATTTAATTAATGGAAAAAGGCAAAATGAGTATGTTGGAGTGGTTTTTGGACCCGTTCCTCTCGATGGGTTGGCGGTCCAAAGGCACACGAGGGAGGCCCAAGAAGACCAGACCCGTACATCTTCTCATGCGTTTAGCTCTTGCGAAGGGAACAAGTGGTCAAAGGATCATCGGCCGTAGCTGAGGACACTCCGATAGTTAAGTCAGCAATGTGCTATTTGGAGAGTAGGAGCCTCATGGGCTCTAATAATTGTTGCCCGAAGGCCTATAAAAGAAAGATGAGATGAAATTGAGCGATGTGGCAAAAGTGGTTTAAAGGGAGGCCTCAGCTAAGAAGGGAATATGAGATGTTGGTTTCAGCTGGTGTTGGGCTATTTTCGCTCATATTCCTTTCTCAGCTGAATATTGCAGGAGCTCTTATGTGTCTAGTATTGGATGTGTTATGTTGGTGCGTTTTCAAGGTCACTCTTCTTCGAAGGGTCTACGACCCGAAATAGCACTGGACGGCCCATATGGGTTTGGACCAGCTAGTGGATTTCTGAGCTGAGTTCCTGCAAAATGAATAAACGGTCAGAGGATCCTCGGCCATAGCCGAGGATACTTTGACGATCAAGTCATGTTACGTATCGACTAAATCATTTAACTTGTAAATGACTTAGTAATACGTTTCCCAGCCTTAAGCCCTCCAAGGTCAAAACTCAGAGATCAAACACTCTCAAAAGGAATGAGAGTCTACAATGGAGGATTTGTCACTTGTAAATAAGAGAGATAGCAATTAATACCCACAATAAAGAATACCAGAATAGAAAAAGAAATATAACCATAAATATTATAAATAACCCAAAGTACTAATGTCTTCTAATAAAGTCAAAAGACTGGTCTTCAAAATAACATAAGGATTACAATTTTAGTTCTAAACATGAACACAAAATTAGTTGACCTTCAACTCGAGATACATCTTGTAAATCATATCTATCATGTCGTGACAAGGGTCGCCACCTCCAAACCAGATCCTAGCCAACCACACTGGCTCCAACTTGTCAAATATGACCCGGAGGACATCCTCTAGTCGAACTAGATGTATCCCATACACATCCATCTTCTAAAGGATCTATCAAGTTGCATAAGAATATAAGTGAAAAAGATACAAGAGTAAGTCTACGACTTAGTGAGTAATAATGCACATATTACACATTATCATTTGTGAACTTAGTTTATAAATTACAAGCATTGTTATCCTCAGTTTATAGCATAAAGATGTCATGATGCAATATATTTATAATACATGATATAAACATGAATATGTGATATGTTAATAATATGGTATACCTGAGACATTACCCTCTCTCAGCAAGGTTAGCACGTCCCAAAAGACTTTTGGTACAATTTTAGTGCCCCAGATATTGCACAAACATACCATCTTATACTAGCAGTCCTACCGAATCCGACCTCAGGTGGCCCATACTGACTAGCAAAGCTGTAACTGGTGACCCATTCAAAGAATGGTGTGCTGTCATAAACTTAACCATTGGATCCAAGGCCCTCTTCTTGAAATAAACTTCTTTGACCATAGAATCAACTCGTAATGATAATAAGCCCATAACCATTATTTTGTTACGAGACGGTGCAATCATGTCATACAATGCACATTAATCTTGGTGTCTTTTATATGCATGTTTTTTACAACTTATCATTTCATTATCTTTGTTAATCACAACCATTTTCACAAATAGAGTTCACAGTTGAGAATAAATAGGCATTTCATGAGAGTTGTAAACATGCATGTTTTGTACATCAAAATAGTCATGTTATGCAAAAAGTGTAACAATAACAAGTATCCATGTGAGTTGTTACTCACTTGTGTCATACGGATCAACCAAATACTTCCATACAGTCCTTGACTTTCGAATCTGAGAAACGATTTTACCATTAGTCTTATGCCTTGAGTTAAATAAGTCCTAGGTCTCTAATAACCCAAAGGACATTCTGTACGAACATCGAATATTTGACCAAGAGGGTCAAACATTCTACACCTGCACATCAAACGTTTGATGAGGAACATTGAACGTTTGATGAGGTCCAAAAACTCATTCTAGGCCATATCTTGGTCCTTTTCTAGTTTATAACCCCTTCTAAGGTCTCATAAAGGTCTAACCAAAGATAATAAGGAGACTCATACGTCAAAACAGGGTTTGATGTATCAAACTCCTTAAAATCTTAAAAAAACCAACAAAAACTCTAAATGATCAAGCTTAAGCTAAACAACTCAAAAAACTAGACACAACAACAACTAAACAAGATAACAATTAGCAAATAACAGCAAAGAAAATGAACTAGGCTAGGATAGGTACCTCTCAAGCCAAAAAACCTTCTCTTCCTCCATACTCTCTCTCTCTCACACACACAAGGCTCTTTGGTCTCCTAAACACTAGTGAACAGTGCAAAGAAGGGGGAAAGAGTTGTATTTATAGAACTAGAACATCTAGTTAAGGACTGCTGAATTTTTAGGTTCATCGAACTTTTGATGTACTATTACCCAACAGTCTTAGGGTTTCCACCGAACGTTTGATAAAAGCACATCGAATGTTCCATAAAGCATCGAACGTTTAATACTGTCTGACATGCACATTAATCGAAAGTTTTCTTGTACAAATATCCACCTAAATAAATAGGTGAATAAATGCACGTTTTACTCGCAAGTGCACAATATCAAAACGATAGTATAGAGAGCAAGTACGAAATCATTCCAACGATGATTGGTATAAATTATGTATAAGAGAAATTCTTAAAAAGATATTTTGAATGAGAGAAGGCAAAAATATTAAATTGAAATAATAAGACTAAAAGGTAGGGCTTTGATATTCACCTCTAATCATACTCAAATAAAGTAAACAATATGCACAATTCTGCAATCATGTCAAGATACTCACTGTTTGTCAGCCTAAGGGCATGGTATCTACTCCAAAAGCCATTAATTTCCCTAAGTAACGAATTAGGTATGGTATCTACTATAATTCTTCTCTTTCTCAAGGGATTTAGCATGGTATCTATTAAGTTGTTCCTTGATAAAGTATAAATTTATAAAAATCGACAAACACATTAAAACCTAGAACATGATATCTATTCTTGTCTTTCATGTTAATTACCCTAAGAACCCGCAATTGGTTCTTTTTTCACTCTACTAGGCTTAGGATTCGGTCATCCAAATTGACCTAGATAACAATCTATACATGTTATATCCATAAGATGATCAAACCCATACATAACCCATATAAAGAACGAACAAAAATTCGAGATAAATCAATTAAGCATCAAAACATGAATTGTAGCAAGACAAATTGAAACCTTAAAGAGACATGATTAGAGCTTCAATCGAGCCCTAACTAAAGTATTAGCAACACATGATTCGGATGAAAATCATCCTCATATGAAAATAACAAAGAAAAATATAAAATAAAGAAAAACTAAGAAAAATCCTTCTTTGAAGCCTTTGATTCTTCTCCTCAAGCTTGTCTGTTTGTTTTGGAGGACTTAGGGGAGTGTTTATAGAATTTAGGAACAACCCTAGGTGATTTCGTGCAACCTATAAGTCTAAAATCGAGTAGGAGTTGGATTAAAATCTTTCCAAATCAAGTTTGCCGACTTCACTGTACTCCAGCGCGCGATTGTGCTTGAGCCCTTTTTGGATTGTTCTCGAGCACTTTTGGGTTGTGCTCAAGCTCTTGTAGTGCTTGAGCATTTTTGGGTTGTGCTCGAGCTCTTTTACTGCTCAAGCACTTTTTGGGTTGTACTCAAGCTATTTTCTTCAGCTTTTCACCAAAATGTCTTTTAAACTCAGAACTTGATGGAATTGATTTCTTTTTCTTCCAAAACCTACAAAATAAGGAAAAACACAAAAACAACACAAAACATCATATTATAATGAAACTAAGAGATTAATATATGTGAATTAAGGGGCTTGAATGTGTAACATTCAGCACTTATCAAGTTTTCACGTGAATTAGTGTTGGGGATCATGTGATAAGAATATATAAAAACTTTAAACATCATCATGCTTAGCGGAAAAACAAAAAAGCATGTGATCGTAGCATACTTCAAGAGGAAACATAGCGTTTGATTATTCTAGCAAAAAGAGAAACAACAAGTTTGTTGTTACTTACAAATCGTATGGGCCTCTTTTAGGTATTTAGAAATATTAGCATGAGGCTTTGAATCCTTCTTCATGCTTGTTGTTGTTGATCTTCAAAGGTTGAAGAACAATGCTAAGAACTCTAAGAACTTTTAGATTTTAAAGATCTAAATCATCAAAGGACTTGAAGAAGAACACGAAGAACGCGAAGAACACCAAGAACACAAAGAAAAAAGTTCTTCAAATTTCAGATCTTCTTCTTGATGGCTGAATATGACTATGAGTGTAGACTCACAACTAGAAGCACAAAACTCTCTTGAATATTTTTCCCACACCCTTAACTAAATTCTCACTCTTTGTGTAATGGTGTTATCAATGGTGTGTTGTGCTTCTTATGATCCTTTATTTATAGATTTAGGTTTACTTGAAGATGAGATGCAGAAAATTCTAGAATCCAATTACAGTATGGAATTGAAAAATAGAATTAAATTAAATGCCAAGAGAAAATAGGATTACAAGCCACTAGAGGATTTCTCCTCTAATGGCCGTCGGCCAAGGGGGGGGAGAAAACTCTCCCCTTGGCCGACTATAACCTTCGGCCATGGGGGGAGAATTTTCTCCCCCTTTGGCTGACTTATGGGCTAGGGTTTATCTCTAGCCCTTGTCTCCTTTGGACTTAGCTTTGGGCCCCTTTGGTTTCACCTCTTTGGCCAAATGCTCTTTCCCTTTGGACTAAGCCTAAGAATTAATTCCTTTGGCCCAAACCTCTTCACATAAGGCTCTTAGAAATAAATTCTCTTAGCCCAAGTTTTTAATAAAATAAATTAAGCTTGAATAAATCAAAGCCTAATTTTATTTAAATAAAAACAACCTAAATAAATAAATCCTTTATAAAATAACTGAGGAACATATTTACCTTAGTCAATTTACATCAGCTCAAGAAGGGACTTGAAGGAAAATAGAATTAGCTATTTAGTCTTATCACTCAATGACTCATCACACTTGACTAAAATCACAGATGATTCCACTAAACAAATGTTACTATACTCTAATTCATATTTTGACAATATCTAATTAATCCTTTGTGACATACTTATTAAACATAATACCCCTCCATAGAACTTACTCCATAGTTAAAACAAAGATGATTAACTGTCACTTTGTTATACTATATTTTTTTTCCTTGAGTCATCCTGGATCCGAACTTCATGTTTTATCTCATTGTATCTTATGAGATTCTTCTCACCCTTATACATCTGTTTTAAGTAAATTCCACTGAAATCGACATAGGCCTGAGATATAAAATAAAATATTCTTATTAATCCTAAAACAAGGGGAATGTTCCTTATCCTTTTGTTTATCCACAAAGGATTTGGATTCCTTCTTGAAGAGAGATCTTCTACAATGCTTTGTGTCAATCACCCAATGCATGGAGCTGTTGACCAAGTCAATTGGTCCTCACTCCATAATACATTAAAGTGATATTCACTTAGACATTTGGTTTACTAACTTCTCAGGATTAAGAGTAATAGTTATAAGTTGTTGTGCATGTACATTTACTCTTCTGACAGTTATTAGAAAGGACAATGACTCACGTGGTCCTATTCAGTGTATAGCCCTAAATTTTTCCATCTTGCTATTACACTATCATGTCAACCTGAAGTCTATCCCAGCTTCACTGGATCAAGACAGATCACCATAGTTGACCGTGATATATTCTAGGGTAGAATGCCTAGTTATACCTTATGACTACAAACCAAAACACTTTATAGATTACAAGGATCCTTTGACTATGATCTTCCTATGTGCTAAAAATACTTTACTCACACCATAGTCGAATACAATGTAACCTAAGGACCTTTACATACATATATCGGGTGAATATTTAAAACACATATATGCTATGTAAAACCTTAATGGATATGCCCAATGTTCTATAATCAATCAGGAAATAATCAATCAATATTCATTACAACAAATATAATCCTACGATCAATTGGAGTTTTGGACACTAGTTCCAACAATCAATGGATTGGGACAATCATCAAATGTTTGATCCTCACCATTGAAAGTTCTATGAGCACACCAAATGTTCCATAGAATCTGTCAAACGTTCTATGGGCATCCAAGCTCAAAAATAAACCCTAAAACTTGTTAAATCCTCCCGTCCTTATAAAAAGTTTGTTCTTGAAATTTTGGAAACCCAAAGAAAACAAGAAGATTACCTTCATCTCCACAAGGTCCATGCTCAGTGATCTCTTGAGAGATCTCTTCCCATCCATTAATATGGGCTAGTGGTTCTTGAGCGTACTTGTTCCACACATAGACAAACTAATCTCCAAGAGGGTTGTACATGATGTTGCCTACATCGTACAGATTGTGGAGAGGATTGTACACGACATTATCAACATCATACCACTTGTCGTTGAGCTCCATTCCTAAAGTCCAAAAGCTTATCCAGTGAGTCCTTCCTCAAGCAATCCAAAATCACTGGTGCCCCGGCCATCCTCCTGAACAGGAAATAGCCAACTCTTAGCCTTGTTCGACAATCCGAAATGCAAGAAATTCTTAAGACAAATAGTTCATACAAGAGGATTCTTCAAACAGATGAGGATAGCGATTCCTTATGTCAAATTCAGCTTCCCAAGAGGCTTCTTCAACTCCATGATTACGCTATAACACGTTAACAATAGGGATTGTCTTGGTGCATAACACTTGCTCCTTACAATCTAGGATTTGTATAGTTACTTCCTTGTACGTCAATCCTTATTGAATTTCTAAAGGCTCATAAGCAATGACCAAATTTGGATTTGGGATGTATTTCCTTAACATCGAAACATGAAAGACGTCATGCATCCCTGTTAGATCTGCTGGTAGGGCAACTCAAGAAGCCAACTTTCCTACTTTTTTGTGTGATCTCAAACGGTTCAACATTTGAGGGCTCAACTTCCATTTCTTACCAAATCTCATGACTCCTCTCATAGGGGATATCTTCAGAAATACCTGGTCTCTCACTTCAAACTCTAGAATCTGTCTTCAGTTATCAGCGTAACTCTTCTGCCAACTCTGAGTTGTGGCCATCCTCTACCTGATGAGGATTACCTTGTCCCGAGTATCTTGCAACATCTTAGGTCCAAGTAGTTGTCATTCCCCAATGTCACTCCAATACATGGGCGATTGGCATCTTTGCCCATTGAGTGCTTCATACGATGGCATTCCAATAGTTGCCTGATAACTATTGTTGTAAGCGAATTCGATCAAAGGCATATACTGAATCCAACTACCTTTGAAATCCAAAACACATGCTTGAAGCATGTCTTCCAAGACTTGATTAGCTTGTTTTGACTTTCTGTCGGTCTATGGGTGAAAAGCAGTATTAAACTTTAGTTCTGTCCCTATTTCCTTCTGCAAACTCTGCCAAAATCGCGACGTAAAATGAGAATCTTGATTCGATACAATCGCTGAAGGTACTTCGTGAAGTCGTACTATATTTTGAACATATATTCTTGCCAACTTATCCATCGGGTCCTTAACTTTCATGAGAATGAAATAAGCACTCTTTGTTAGTTGGTCCACGACTACCCAAATTGCATCTTCTCCAGTCGGCATCCTAGGCAATCCTACTATAAAATCCATAGCTATTTCATCTCATTTCCACTTTGGCACGAGTAAAGGCTTGAGCATTCCTGTAGGCCTCTGATGTACTGCCTTCACTTGCTGACAAGTGGGGCATTGTTCCATAAGCTTAGCAATGTCCCTCTTCATATTGTTCCTGTTGGGGATCATGTTCCATTTTAACAAGAAACATGGTATAGCACAGCGGAAACATAACAAAAATTTTAAACAGATCTAATTAATCTAGGATCACAATTAACTTCAAGAGAAAGCATGCTTTTGATTTCCACAAGATTAAAGTAAAACATAAATTAGATTTACTTACAAATTATGTCGGCCTCTTCTTAGACATATAGGGCTATTTGAATTCACCTTTGCATCTTTGTTGTTGATGATCTTCGAAGCTGATTAAGAACGCGAAGAACACCAAGAATGCCATAAACACCAAGAGCTCCAAAATCTTCAAAGGCTTGATGAACTCCAAGAACGCGAAGAACATGATGAACATGAAGAACAAGATTCTTCATAAATCCGAATCTTCTTCTTGATGGCTGAATATGATAGTAAGTGTGGACTCACAACTAGAAGCAAGAGAATAATATTTCTCTTTTACAAAAATACTCACTTAACACCTTAATACTTATTGTCTACAGTTTGTAGAAAGCTTGTATTCTAAAAGATGATTTTGTAGTAATGGAAGTAGTTTTCCATTCGGTGTATTGGAGTGTTTTTTTGCTTCTGACTTGAGCCTCTATTTATAACTGTAGGTCTGCTTGGAGAAGAGGTAAAGAAAAGAAGAGGTCCTAGAACCCCGTAATTAATTTAAAAATTCATAAATCAAATCAATTACGGCTACAAGGGGAATTAATTCCCCTTGTGTAGCCACCGGCCATGGGGAGAATTATGCTCCCCATTTTAACCCTAGTCCAGTCTCTCTCATGACTGCTTGGGCCCCTTGGTTTTATCCTGCAAGCCCAATGCTCCTTTTCTATGGACTGTGCTCTAGGAATTAATTCCTTAGCCCAAACTCCTCCAAACTAATGGCCCTTGAGAAATAAATTCTCTAGCCCATGTTTAAATAAATAAAACAAACCAAATTAATATAAATATTAATTTCTGGCCCATGTCTTACTTAAATAAAAACACATGCAATTAATAAATAAATAAATAACTAAAACTCATAATCACTTAGTCAATTTACAACAGCTCAAGAAAGGACTCAGAAGGAAAATATATTTAGCTACTTTAGTCCCTTGAAATCTTGTCATCCAATGACTCATCACCTTGACAAAAAATCACAGATAATTTCACTAAATAAATGTGATTGAACTCTAAATCATATTTTGCAATAAACAATTAATCCTTCATGACATACTTTAGCATATTACCCATCCATGGAATTATATTCCACAGTTGAACCAAAGATTCACTGTCACTTTGTTCACCACATCTTTTTCCTTGAGTACCCGAATCCAAACCTCATAATTTATCCCAATGTACCTTGTGAGATTAAACTCATCCTTGTACACAGTTTTAGTTGAATACCATTGAAAAACGCTCTGGCCCGAAACATAGGATAAACATTCTTATTGATCCTAAAACAAGGAGAATTTCCTTATCTCTTTATTCTCCTACAAAGGACTTGGACTCCTTCTTGAAGAGTGATCTGTCACAATGCTACATGATGATTACCTAACATACAGGGAATCTGTGGTTATTGATTTGATCTCATCGAGATACATCAAAGCAATCACCACTTGACATCTGGTTCACAATCTTCTTAGTATTTAGAGTAATATTCATAAATCGTCGTGCACGCTCATCATTTTCTATAATAGTTATTATAGGAATGATGGCTTACGCGGTCTTGTTCAGTGCATAGTCTTGTATAAGCCTACCTTGCTATAACACCAACAAAGTCAACTTGAAGCCACACTGCTTCACTAGATTAAGACAAATCCCAAAGTTGACATGTTATAGGCTAGGTGAAATTCTTGGTTCCACTTACGACTACGAACAACACTTTAATAAGTTACAAGGTACTTTGACTATGGTCTTTTGTGTGACAAATATCATTGTTCACACCATAATCAAACTCAATGCAACTTAGGGATTGCATATAATCGGTAAATATACAAAACCACATATATGCTATGTAAAACAATAATACGTATGCCCAAAGCTCAATAATCAAATCAGGAAATAATCAACAATATTCATCACATCTAAAATATCTTTATGATCAATTGAAGTTTTGGATACTAGTTCCAACAATAGCACAACCCAAAAATGCTCGAGCACAATTTAGAAAGGGCTAGAGTACAATCACGCGCTGGAGCACATTGAAGTCGGCAGACCCGATTTGGAAGATTTTAATCCAACTCCAACTCGATTTTGGACTTGTAGGCTGCATGAAATCACCTAAGGTTGCTCCTAAACTCTATAAATACTCCCCTAAGTCCTCCAAAACAAAGACACAAGCTTTGGAAGAGGAATTGGAGGCTAGATCAAGAAGGGTTTTGGTTTTTCTTTCTTCCTTTATTTATTTTCTGCATGTATATAGTTTAGTCTGAAGTTAGTTGTTTTTAATACTTTTGTTGGGGCTTGATTGAAGCCCTAATCATGTTTCTTTAAGGTTGGATTTTCCTTGCTACAACTATTTGTGATTCTTAATTGATTATTTCAATTTACATTCATTTCTCACATGTTTGTGCTTGATCATCATATGCATGTGGTATGTATTTATTATATATGTCAATTTGGATGACCGAGTCCTGGGCATATTAGAGTGACAAAAGAATCCCATTACACAGGTTCTTGGATTAATCAACATAAAGAGAACTGGAATATACACCATGTTCCACCCTGAGTGTGTTTGTTGATTTCTATAGATTTATGCTTTCTTGAAGAACAACTTAGTATACATCCATGCTAAATCCTTTGAGAAAGAAAAGAGTTAGAGTATACACCCATGCCTAACTCGTTGCTTAGGGAAATCAATAATTTTAAGAGTATACACCTATGCTCTTGTGGCTTGCAAACATTGAGCATCGTCGCAATATAGGTTGTAGCATTGTGCATGTCGTTTTCTCAAAAGATTATGATTAGTGGTGGATATCGGAGCCCTGCCCTATTTATTTACTGTTTTCAATTATGTTATTATTTCGTTTCAATTTTGTTTCAACCAATTTATTTATTTTAGGAAATTCTCTTTAAACATAGTTAAACCAATCCTCGTGGGAATGATCTCATACTTGTTTTCTAAACTATCGTTTTGATCTTGTGCTTACCTATTTATTTAGGTAGATATTTGTACAAGTTTTTGGTGTCGTTGCCGGGGATTGCGTTATAATTTTGTTTAGAAGTTTTTCTTTTTATTTTATTTATATTTACTTACATTTAGAAAAAAAAAAAAAATTCTAATCTGTTCTGTTTCTGACCTGCAAGTTATTTTCTAATATGCAGCAGGGAGGATCGAGCGCAGTATTCACTGGGTTCGAGCGCAGCACTACGATCAATCGCCCTTCCAGAGACGCTCAAGCGCCCTCTTCTAGACAGCAGGCGATCAAGAGCCCACTCTTTGCGCTTGAGTGGCCTTTTTCCATACAGCAGCACTAAAGCTGCTATGCTGCTACAGAACTTGATTCTTGCCCATGCAAGGACGTCGATCTCAAAACTTAGCAATCATTCCATATAATCCAAAGATCGAACGCACCACTTGACAACCTCAAAGGCCAAAAGAAAACTCTAAAGAAGAAGAGAAATTAGATGTTGAGAAAGAGATGGCCGAAGTACATGTAGAAAATCAACCCGAGCGCAAGCCAATGAAGAGTTCCTTCATCCCACAAAATCTAAATCAGCCATCATGCATTGCTTTCCAGCCGACTGTGCAAAAGCAATTGCAATCTATCCCCTCACTTGCTTAACATGGTGCCACATTATCAAGGCACACCCATGGAGGATCCATATTTGCACATCCGGGATTTCTTTGATCTCTACAAAACTCAGAATATCCATGGCCTAACCGCGGAAGGAATCAGGTTAATTCTTTTCCCTTTTTCCTTGAAAGATAATGCTAAGTTATGGTTAAATTCATTAGTTGCAAGATCAAGTCACAACTGGGAAGAGTTAGCCACAAAATTTCTCAAGAAGTTCTTCCTAGCCCAAAGAACTAGGCAACTGAGGAGGGAGATCCAAACCTTTTAACAAAAAGATGGAGACCTATTCTTTAAGGCTTGGGAGCACTTCAACGAGCTACTTCAAAAGTGCCCACACCACAACTTATCTCAAGACGATCAAGTGCAGGCATTCTATGAGGATTAAATGAAGCCTAACAAAGGTCTTGTAGATTCAGCTTGTGGAGGCGTGCTGATGGAGAAGAATAGTGAGGAGGCAATCACTACAAAAAAAAAAAAAAGGTGTTTCTTGACGGTTTGAAACCGTCAGGAACTAGGTGAAAAACCGTCAGGAATCAATTCCTGACGGTTTTTATCTGACGGTTTCAAACGGTCAAAAATTCCATGTCGGGAATTTTTTTCCTGACGGTTTTGTAAAACACACATCAAGAGTCCAAAACCGTCACCTTCCTGACGGGTTTGGGGGCAAAACCGTCAGGAATTTTCCTGACGGTTTTGCCCCAAACCGTCAGGAAGGTTGACGGTTTTGGGGGCAAAAATTCCTGACGGTTTTGGGGAAAACCGTCAGAATTCCTGACGGTTTTGCCCCAAACCGTCAGGAATTTAGTTTTTTTTTTTTTTTTTTTAAATATATTATATATATAAATAACTTTGCCACTGCTTTGATGCACGACACTCTCATAACTTTTACTAAATTCGTTGGAATCAGGTGTAGTCTGGGTCAGAGCTATTAAGTATATCAAAGTACCACCTTGTGTATATTGACATTCAAATAATCCCTGTCATAAAGTGAATGTGAATGTGAATGAAACGATTCCATTTTCAATTTACGCATAAACGATAGATTGGCTTTTGGAGAACGATAATTTAAAACAGCTTGGATTCAAATTTGGCAAAACGTGAATGTGAATGAAACGATTCCATTTTCAATTTACGCACTGTAACATGACCAAAAATATCAGACTAATACATGCCTTGACATTCTAACTCAGTAAAACCACACCAAGAAAGGCCTTGACAAAATAAGTGTGACAGTACCTTCAAGCTGCATTTTCATTTTTGCCCAAAGTTTTCCTAGATTTTGGAGCAACTTTCTCACTGACTAGCTCTGGAGATCGTCTTGCCAGTAGTTCTTCTTCTGGGTTGTAACAATACTTTTCCGCAAACTGAAATTGTAAGGAGAAAAAGAAGAATAATGAAAATTAAACCACTTAAAAGCATAAAAACGCAAGCTAATCTTTGATATCACATCTCATGGAATATTATAGCATGTGTAAAAGACATGATACTATAGGGAACAAATATATACAAATTATAAACATCGGGAAGCACCATTGACTTTCCTATAAGCCCATTTTGGTGCCACCATCTGCTAAAAATGCAACAATAGCTCAAAAGAGGAGACAACAAAGCTAGAATCTAACAACCATGAAAAGCATGATTATTCACTAAAGCTTCAACAGAACACAAAAATCTTTTGCCTGAAATCAAATTTCTCTAATAAAAGGAATCTGTTCATAAACCACTTAAATACATGAAGTATTTATCCTGGTTATAGTCCTATCATAAGTTCAACTCTTCCTTGTGCCTGCCCTCCATGGCTTAAATTGTAATTATTTCTTATTCCATTCAAGAAATGACAGAATCTTATTTTCATAATTCTTAAAGCAGCAAACATGCAGCAGCATAATTCCCATTCACCAAAGCCCTATGTTACATTTCTTAAATTATATTCATGCTGTTCCGATCTTAATCTTAAGCAACAGAATTTGAATGTGAAGACAATATACCAAAAAAGAAAAGGAAACAAGCACTCACCCAAATGCATCTCGCAATACTGCACATTCATCATTCAAGAAATAGGGAGCTTCCATGCAACGGCCCTGATCCCATGAGCGAAGGCAGAGTCGAGAACACGCTTCATAAGAAACTACAGCACTCCATATACCTTGCCCACTGAATGCAATTCATGAAACAGAACGGACAATGGAAAAATTATTGGACCGATCAAATAATGAGTACACTCATAATGAAGTGACCTAACTAACCTTGTATGAAATGTGGGGAGGCGAGCAGGTGAGGGAACTGGAAATGCATTAACTTCAAAAACAGATGCGCTCCTGTGATGGATAGTAATAGATTATCAACAACTAGTTGCAAAAAAGACAAAGAAACAAAACAAAGAGATGCAGAAAACAAACATAGACGAACCTAGCTGATTGGTTACAAATTCCACTGCTAGTAGTGCTAACAATAATCCCTGTCACAAATCAAGAAAAATTAACTGAGATTCCCTTTCTGTGGAGAGAGAAGAAATTATTGTTTGACTTCGCATTGGTCTGAACAAGCAGGTTTGAGCATAATGTGACTTTTGGTCAGAACAAATGCGAGAAGTAATTGCAAAATAAGAACAGATTCCATAAAAAATTAAACTTACCTCCTAAAAGAGTAGTTGGATCCTCTCCATTTTGAAAAATTCCTAGGCAATATGCACCACTAACCTTTGTATGCTTTAATACACACGATGAAGAAAAGAAGGAAAGAACAAACAGAGTAAATATACATCATTGTGTTCAATCTGAAACAATAATAGATTATACAAAAACATCCATTATTCTCCCCATAGGAGACAAAACTCAAGGAGAGTAACTAGTCAATGTACCCGGAACAAGTAGTTCTCTGGAGACAGTGACAACATTTGAAAATCTACAGTTTTAACTCCCAGAAAAAAAAAACCCCAATTCTTAGGGACCAAACCCTAAGAGAGAGAGACGAGATTACCTCAAAATGTGAGTGCGTGGGCGTGGGCAGAACGGCGGCGTGGACTTCGGCAAAACGGCGGCCGGCAGCGGCGTGGGCGTGGTGGAACGACGTACGGGTCTACTAGGCCGTCAGAGAATGGATCGAGAAAGGAGAAGACCGATTCGAGAGAAAAAGAGAGAAAAACAGAGAGTGAGTGTCGACTGAGAATGAGAGAAAAAACAGAGGGGGTCGAGGAGGGAGAGAGAGATCTAGAAGGGAGAAAAAGAGATTGAGAGCAGGGAGAGAAAGAGAGGGGGTCTGAGAGTGAGAGAAAAAACAGAGGTGAGTGAGAGAAAAAAAGGGCCGCGTCCCTTTTTTAGCTATGCGCGGGCGCTCGAAATTTCGAGAGAAAAAATATTACCTGACGGTTTGAGATGAAACCGTCAGGTAATGTTAAGACGGTTTTTTTAATACCGTCAGGACCCTTGTTTTTACTGACAAATTTTTAAAACCGTTATTAAAAAAAAATTTCCTGACGGTTTTAAAAAACTGTCAAGAAAAAAACCGTCAAAAATTGTATTTTTTTTTGTAGTGAATTGAGCTTTTCAAGACCCTAAGTGAGAATTCTCAGCAATTCTCATCAAGAAGGAAGCAAGGAGGCAAAAGCAAGGGCGTGTATGAGGTGAACATCAATGATGGAGTTCAGACTCAAATGGCTACAATGGAAAAAAAAGATAGATATGCTCGTGCAGGCCATGACAAAAATCTCTTCAGTTCATCAAGTTCAACAAGTCAAGGTATGTGCTATTTGTTGACATTCCAATCATACTACTAAGACTTGTCATATGTCTTCTTTAGAGCCAGAACAGGTGAGCAATGTGGGCCAGAATAATTATTCTCTAAAGAACAACCCCTACTCCAACACATACAATGCAGGGTGGAGGAATCACCCCAACCTTTCATGGAGTAGCAATCAAAATGTTTTGAATCCACAAGTAGGGCTGCCGAACCTTGAGCCAAAGAAGAATGATGTCGAAGGTATCATGCTCCAGTTTCTGACTGCTTAGCAACAGATCAATACTCAGACAAGTCAAACAATTCAGAAACTGGAGGCCACAACCAATCAAGCCATCCAAAGATTGGAGGCTCAAGTAGGGCAATTGGCCAAGGATTTAAGTGAAAGGAAGAGTAGGAAATTTCCATCACAGACCGTACCTAATCCAAGAGGGCATGAACAGCTCAAGGTTGTGACAGTCCTTAGGAGTGATGGAGCCCAACATATGGGATGAGTGTCCCACAAGTCTAGCTGAAGACTATAAACTTAGCACTACTTGGGTGGTAACCCAAAAGGAGAATAAAGCATGAGCACAAATTCCCAAACAACAGTACTGATGTTGCTGAATGCACTATCCTTTATTTTTCTTTCATTTTGGTTTGCTCTTTACTTTATTTTGCCATGTTTTTATTTTTGTGCATATAGTAGTACTTGATAGTCACGTGAGCGCTACCGATTTTAAATTTATAATTAACCGCTCGCAATAGATCGTACCCTTGTAGGATAGTTCTAAAAGAGGGTATCGTTCGCAGGGACTGTGATGGTTGTTTTATCAAGTTTTCGAGATTTTTTCTAACTCAACTCATGAAAAGAAAGATGTTTTTGGTTTTTAAACTTTAAACGACATAAATGTAAATGACTTAAACATAAATAACATAAACATAAATGACATAAATGTAAATGACGTAAATGTAAATGACATTAAGTGTAAATGACATAAATGTAAATGACATGTAAAATAAAGATAAAGGTAGAACACGGATTGTATCTAACTTGGAATTTTTAACAAAAGCTTAATATGAGAGTGTAAAGGTTGTCAATTCTTACAACGATCTCAACATGAAAATACTATCGAAAGAAAATAATAAAAATCATAGTTTTGCACTAGTCACTCACCTAACACCCTACATGTGATAATTCGTGTTCCCTAGCATGCAATATAATTTCTCTCAATAGCCTACACAATTTCATGACATAAGCATAAAGTATCATAGGTTTCCACTCCACTTTCCACCTATTCTAAGTTATTCTAAGTGTGGATTGAGTCGTGGTCCCTAGCATACCCTATCAAACTCACATAAAATCATGTCAAAAGCACCATTGCATAGCTTATGCTTTCTCAATCAAAGACATTGAAAGCATTGAAATCATTCAAAACTCAAACATATTCCTCATAGACAAAGAACAATTTTCATTTCAAATGGTATAATCGTTAAGAACAAACCCTATGCATATACAATCACCATACCATTTGTACAAAATCCTAGCTAAAAACAATCAACCCATAGCACTTTGGATCAAGCTACATCAAAACCCTACAATGGGTTTTGTTCCTCATAGAGGATTTAGAAATCTCCATGAATTGGAGAAAACCATTTCCAAAGGAGATTAAGAGCTATGGGTCGAGTTCTATCTATTACATAAGGAAGAAAATAAATGAAAACTAAGCTAAAAACTATAAGAAAAACACACTGGACTGCAACACAGAACACACACACTCCTTCTTTTTCTCGGCTGAGTTTCTTCTTTATAGAGGAAGAGACTTTGAGATATTATAAAGATCAAGGAAAAATCTTGAGTTTAAATGAGCTGGGACTTCTCTGAAGAGAGAAGCTGGCACCCACAATTATCCCTTAAGCCGCAATTGTTGATAATTTTTCTCAGATTTTCAGATATTTGCTGATATTTTCGCTTCCAGAAGGTTTTGAACTTCATAAGCATTTTTGACCAACAAGACTTATGAATCTGATCTTTCACATAAAATAGCATTTGTACATCTCGAAGTCTTCTTTCCAACACCCCTAACCTTGACTCAATCCGAGTTTTGTACTGAGAGTTATGGCCAAAACAATACACAAAGATCAGTTGCGGAATTGATCTACGATGCTTCTGGAAGGACCGATGACGCTCGAGCACCAGAATTGGGCGCTCGAGCACCGCTTCTAGCTGGTGCTTGAGCACTGGAAATGGGTGCTCAAGCACCACCACTTCAACAGCACTTTAACTTCTCTTAACTTATCTTCAAGCTTAATGTCAATAATATGCTTTGAATTTCCATTAAGACCTGAAAATAAGACAAACACTAAAACACACTAAAATATTAGATAATAATACAAACTAAGGTATAACATATGCGAGTTAAGGGGCTTGAATATGTAACATTCAACACTTATCAGTACTGACGCTACTGTATGCATATTTCAATTTTATTTTTGTGTGTTTTCTTCTTTGTTTTCATTTCAGGTTCAACTATTGCCCAACAAAAGGTGCTCGAGCCATCGGGACTCATCCTTTCATCCACAGACACCATTGGCGTAACAAGCCTTGGATAGGCCTTTCCTATAAAATACCCGTCCCAAGAAGCCCTTGGCTCGTTGAATAAGTACCGTGCCACATCAACCGATAGCCTCAACTCCGTATCGCAAGATCTCCTCCCAATCTCCAATTGCGTGTCCATCCAAGGCCTCCTCTCACTCCGCTTCTCAACCTCTATGAAACCACCACCATTGTTGTGCTTCTTTATCTTCTGCTTTTGCCTCCATTTCCTCAATTTCTTGCTGAACACCGAAGCCGCCTCCCAAACTCTCCCAGCAATGTCCTTGAAGTCCTTTCCTCCACTCCTCTTGCTCTACCATTCGAGATCTATGAACCCTTCATCGTCCTGAACTCTATCTCTTCCTCCGCAATTCTCCATTCTCTTCTACATTGGCTCAGAAACCCTAATTTCTTCTCCACCACAATCATTCTCATTCTCACTCTCGTTTCATCCTCTTCTCTTAGTTCAAACCCTAGGCTCTCCAATCCCAAATCGAACTTCCTACTCGGATCTTTCCCTTTCCGCTCATCGTCTAGATTAAAGAGGTCCCACAACGTGTCCGAGCCCTAACGTCGCAGGACTTAATGTTGCAGCAGCTCGGATGTGGCGGCTACGGAGAATCCCTCGGCGTTGTAAGACTTGCTGCAGTGGAGTTTATCCGCCGCATCAGTGTTGCTGTTTTGGAGAAAAAGCGCAAGTCTGCTTGGAGAAGAAGCTCTTCTGACTGAGCCTTTATTTATAACTACAAGTCTGCTTGGAGAAGAGGTAAAGAGAGAGTTCTTGAATCCAGTAATTATTTAAATAAAATAATTAATTACAGACACAAGGGGAATTAATTCCCCTTGTGCGGCACTAGGGTTCACGGCTACAAGGGGATTAAATCCCTTTGTAGCTGCCGGCCATGGGGAGTATAATGCTCCCCATGCTCCTAGGGCTAGGGTTTTAAGCCTAGCCCAGTCTCTCTTATATCTGTCTGAGCGCTTTGGTTTTATCCTACAGGCCCAATGCTCCTTTTTCTATGTACTGTGCTCTAGGAATTAATTCCTTAGCCCAAACTCCTCCAAACTAATGGCCCTTGAGAATTACATTATCTAGCCCATATTTAAATAAATAAAACAAACCAAATTAATATAAATATTAATTTCTGGCTCATGTCTTATTTAAATAAAAACACATGCAATTAATAAATAAATAATAACTGAAATTCATAATCAATTGGTCAATTTACAATAGCTCAAGAAGGGACTCGGAAGGAAAATAGATTTACCTACTTTAGTCCCTTGAATTCTTGTCATCCAATGACTCATCACCTTGACCAAAAATCACAGATAATTCTACTAAATAAATGTGATTGAACTCTAAATCATATTTTGTAATAAACAATTAATCATTCATGATGTACTTACCATATTACCCTTCCATGGAATATATTCCGTGGTTGAACCAAAGATGATTAACTGTCACTTTGTTCATCACCTCTTTTTCCTTGAGTACCCGGATTCAAACCTCATAATTTATCCCAATGTACCTTGTGAGATTAAACTCATCCTTGTCCACAGTTTCAGTTAAATACCACAAAAAACGCTCGGGCTCGAGACACAGGATAAACATTCTTATTGATCATAAAACAAGGAAAATTTTCTTATCTCTTTGTTCTCTTACAAAGGACATAGACTCCTTTGAAGAGTGATTTACCACAATGCTACATGATGATTACCCAACATATAGGGAATCTGTGACCATTGATTTGATCTCACCGAGATACATCAAAGCAATCACCACCTGACATCTGGTTCACAATCTTCTTAGGATTTAGAGTAATATTTATAAGTCGTCGTGCACGCTCATCATTTTCTATGATAGTTATTATAGGAATGATGGCTCATGCAGTCCTGTTCAGTGTATAGCCTTGTATAAGCCTACCTTGCTATAACACCAACAATGTCAACTTGAAGTCACATTGTTTCACTCGATTAAGACAAATCCCAAAGTTGACATGTTATAGGCTAGGTGAAATTCCCGGTTCCGCTTACGACTACAAACAACGCTTTAATAAGTTGCAAGGTACTTTTGACTATGGTCTTCTGTGTGAAAAATATCATTTTGCTCATACCATAATCAAACTCAATGCAACTTAGGGACTGCATATAACCTGTAAATATACAAAATCACATATATGCTATGTAAAACAATAATACGTATGCCCAAAGCTCAATAATCAAATCAAGAAATAATTAACAATATTCATCACATCTAAAATATCTTTATGATCAATTGAAGTTTTGGACACTAGTGCCAATAATAGCACAACCCAAAAGAGCTCGAGTGCAATTCAGAAAGGGCTCGAGCACAATCGCGCGCTGGAGCATAGTGAAGTCGGCAGACCCGATTTGGAAAGATTTTAATCGAACTCCAACTCGATTTTGGACTTGTAGGCTGCACAAAATCACCTAGGATTGTTCCTAAACTCTATAAATACTCCCCTAAGTCCTCCAAAACAAAGACGCAAGCTTTGGGATAGGAATTGGAGGTTAAATCAAGAAGGGTTTTGGTTTTTCTTTCTTCCTTTATTTATTTTCTGCATGTATATAGTTTAGTCCGAATTTAGCTGTTTTAATACTTTTGTTGGGGCTTGATTGAAGCCCTAATCATGTTTCTTTAAGGTTGGTTTTGCCTTGCTACAACTATTTGTGATTCTTAATTGATTATTTCAGTTTACATTCATTCCTCACATGTTTGTGCTTGATCATCATATGCATGTGCTATGGATTTGTTATATATGTCAATTTGGATGATCGAGTCCTAGGCATATTGGAGTGACAAAAGAATCCCATCACAGGTTCTTGGATTAATCAACATAAATACAACTGGAATATACACCATGTTCCAGCCTGAGTGTATATGCTGATTTCTATAGATTTATGCTTTCTTGAAGAATAACTTAGTATACACTCATGCTAAATCCTTTGAAAAAGAAAAGAGTTAGAGTATACACCCATGTCTAACTCGTTGCTTAGGGAAATCAATAGCTTTAGAAGTATACATCCATGCCCTTGTGGCTAGCAAACATTGAGCATCGCAATATGGGTTGTAGCATTGTGCATGTCATTTCCTCAAAAGAGTATGATTCGTGGTGGATATCGAAGCCCTACCCTATTTATTTAATGTTTTCAATTATGTTATTTATTTCGTTTCAATTCTTTTATTTTATTCCGTTTCAACCAATTTATCTATTTTAGGAAATTCTCTTTAAACATGGTTAAACCAATCCTCGTGAGAATGATCTCGTACTTGTTTTCTATATTATCGTTTTGATCTTGTGCACTTGCGAATAAAACGTGCATTTATGTGCCAATTTATTTAGGTAGATTTTTGTACAACAATATGCTTAATCGCTACCCAATGTTGTGGATCAAGATTTGATTGATATATGTTGACCATGCCCACCGCAAAATAATAAGTGTGAATGTTATACATTCAAGCCCCTTAATTCACATATGTTAATCTCTTAGTTTTGTTATAATTTGACGTTTTGTGTTGTTTTTGTATTATTTAGTGTTTTTAGGTCCTATGGTGTAAATGCAAATAATTCCATCAATTCGAGCTTAAAACACATTAACTGTTGTAAAGCTATTGAGAATTCGACCTTTGTGCACTATTTTGGTCATAACTTTTAGCTTAAAACTCAGATTAAGGCAATGTCAAGTGCATTGTGATAAGTTCTGAATGTTACACATTTAAACTCCTTAATTCACATATGTTAATCTCTTAGTTTTGTTATAATTTGACGTTTTGTGTTGTTTTTCTATTATTTAGTGTTTTGAGGTCCTATGGGTTAAATGCAAGCAATTCCATCAATTCGGACTTAAAACACATTAACGGTTACAAAGCTGCTGAGCATTTGACCTTTGTGTACTATTTTGGCCATAACTTTTAGCTCAAAACTTGGATTAAGGTAAGGTGAAGTGCGTTGGAAAGAGGACTCTGAGAGGAACAAATCATTAAGCTAAAGCTGAAGCATATAAGGTGTGTTCGAGTGCCCAAAATGGGGATTGAGTGCCCTTGTGCTTGAGCTCCCAATCTTGGCACTCGTACCCATCATTTTCTGCAGAATGCTGAAGTCATTGGGCTTGTTTTGGAAAGATGGAAATCCAACTCCAACTCGATTTTGGACTTGTAGGCTGCACGAAATTGACTAAGATTGTTCCTAAACTCTATAAATACTACCCTAAGTCCTCCAAAATAAAGACACAAGCATTGGAAATGAATCAAAGGCTCCATCATGAAGGATTTCAAGTTCTTCTTTCTTCCTTTATTTATTTTCTACGTGTATATAAGTTTATTCCGAATTTGTTGTAGTTAAATACTTTTGTTGGTGCTCGATTGAAGCCCTAATCATGTTTCTTTAAGGTTGGATTTGCCTTGCTACAAATATTTATGATTCTTAATTGATTATTTCGGTTTACATTCATTCTTCACATGTTTGTGCTTGATCATTATATGCATGTGGTATGGATTTGTTATATATGTCAATTTGGATGGCCGAGTCCTGGGCATATTAGAGTAACGAAAGAATCCCATCACATGTTCTTGGAATAATCAACAAGAAGACAACTAGAATAGATGTCATGTTCTAGCCTGAGTGTGTTTGTCGATTTTCATAGATTTATGCTTTGTGATGCTCGAGGAATTCTAATCTCTTAAACATATTATTAAACTAAATGATATATGTTGAGGAAACATTATCATTTAGCTATGGTAATGGTTTTAGAGGTTCATGAAATTTAAGAGATTTTTTGGATAAAACCCTTAAAACTCTCTTTAGAAAAGATCATTTTCTATCGACCAATCTTGTAAGTATCAAAAACTGAGTCAATCGAACTCAATTTTACTCAAACTGAAGCCCATTATGCTATCGAAACCCTATATGACATAGTAGATTTTCTAAAAAAGTCAATCCGTTAACCTTTTAGGCATAAAGATGACTATTCATCGCTTATGTGGCACTTTTGACCCGGGCCTTATTCTAAAATGGAGTTTCACCATTTTGATTTTATATCATAAATGGGCGCTATTTAGTATACAAATGGTTTTTACTTCGGTTTGGTGAAATCGGAATTCAATTCCGAGGCAGTTGACTTTATGGCCTAGAAACCGAGCCTTAAAACCTCCAACTATCGAATTTAGCTTAAAACTGCCAAATTCACTAGGTAGGGCCGGCTCTTCACTGATTTGGAAGCTTAGGGTGATGACACATGGCAGTAGGAGAAGCTGCTGGAAAGAAAGAATAAAGTGGGCCAAAAAGTCTAAAATCAGACCACTCAGTTCCTTTAAGTCCATGTAGAAAACTCTCTCATTCATCTCACTCACACACTCTCACGGCATCTAGGGGTTTTGGAGGAGTTCTTCTCCAAATTATCCAGAAATCATACCCTACCTTCCTTGGAGTGTCTAGAAGGTATTCCAACCTTTAGAAGTTACTTTGGAGGCCATTGGAGGTATGAGAACATCATCCTCCTATTTCAGCTTCAAAACCGGCCCAATAGAGGGGTGTTAGGGAATTTTTGTGGTTTTTCACAACCTGCTTGCATGGGCTGTGTATGATCATTTAGGAGGGTTCTAAAAACATTTTGTATCATGTTTCCATTGATCTTCGGGCTTTGGAATCATGAGAAAACACCAAACTCATCCTACACCCATTCGGCCTCTATGGGGTATTTTGTGGGTTTTGATGCTAACCTATTTTGTTAATCTTTCTTGCTGATTTTTGATATATCTAACATATATTTGATGTATCTAATATATGTTTGATGTGTGTTGGTTATTGGTTTGGTTCAAGGATCCTAAAGTGCTCAAAAGAATTAAAAATGGGAGCAAGCAAAGCTTGTTTTCAAAGGAAAATGGCAAAGGTTTAAAGAACTCGTAAAATCAACCATATATTATTAAGTAGTTGTTATTTTTAATCTTATGATGGATTAACTCTCAACTCCATGTCTAAATGTTATGGTGGCTTTGCCCTTCGGTGTGTAGACATGAGGTTTTATAGATCATTTTTATCTTATTATTAACTCTCAACTTCATGTCTAAATGCTATGGTGGCTTTGCCCTTCGGTGTATAGACATGAGGTTTTATAGATCATTTTTATCTTATTATTAACTCTCAATTACATGTCTAAATGCTACGGTGGCTTTGCCCTTCGGTGTATAGACATGAGGTTTTATAGATCATTTTTATCTTATTATTAACTCTCAACTTCTTGTCTAAATGTTATGGTGGCTTTGCCCTTCGGTGTATAGACATGAGGTTTAATATGATATGACTATTTTAATCTTATAGTAGATTAACACCTCAACTCATGTATAAAGCGCTACGGTGGCTCTACCTTTCGGCGGCATAAACATGAGGGTTGGTGTGAATTAACTATAGGAGATTC
>FXXK01000699.1:38370-49669 GCA_900184695.1 Betula pendula
GGTTTGCATGTCAATGGTAAGCTTAAACTAACAAACTCCATGTTCATAGCAACTCAGGACTTACAAAATATAATTACTTACCGATGGCTAGCTGAGATTTTATGTATGTTTCAACTGGTGTAAAGTGGAATCAGCACACAGACATGAGGTTTCAAAATAATTGTCAACACAATTGGCGCAATACCTCAAAATTCACTGCATTACAATATCAAATGAAATAACCAAGGCATAGTTACTATTTACCGACCTTTTATTATATTTACACAGCTGTTAGCTTAACTCCATTAAGCTTTTCTAGTTAACCCATGTAATGAGTGTTAAGCCAATGACTCCCAAACCAGACGGCTTTAGGGCACTAGATGTAGAGACATCCCTAGGGGCTGTATACTCGAGTTAACTAGGCTATAAAGACAAGCTAGCTGTTTTAATCAAACAGCCTCACCTTTTGACGCGAACAATCAATGCTTAATGAGGCAAGATGTCTGGTTACTCAGTGAAGCTTTAAACAATATTTACACAGTCATCATATTTTTTTTTTATATATTTATAGCCCAGGTCATCCATCTAACAAGTAATACAGTTGCATCAGAAGTATTGAAAACATGCATGTTGTCATTAGAGCTCATACCTCACAATCCCCGTGCCAATGTGCTTGTGATATGTCAATGTGAAACAACTGAATTCTCAAAAGCCACAAGTAAGAAGATTTTGATTTCCTAATTACAAGATCAAGTGTTCACTCTCTTAAGCTCTCTAATGAAATGTAAATCAAAATTAAAAATCAACAATATTCTAAGGGATAATATGAACATGTATTTACAAAAGAAAATTTTTTTTACAAACCCAAAAATAAGAGGTAAATGAACTAGAATACAAGTGTAAAGAAAAATTTTTTACAAACCCAAAAATAAGAGGTAAATGAACAAGAATACAAGTGTTTAACTATACCCCCAAACTTAAATCACATTGTCCCCAATGTGACTGTACAATGAATAGCAAAACTAAGGGATAAAGGAAAACCTTATTGGGGAGGTATGTCTCTATGCATATCCCCAAACTTGATCTTTACAAGCACTTATCCTGAAAACAAACTAAAAAAACAACTAAAAAGCAAAATAATATACACATGAAAGAATAAAGAAAAGAATGAACCAAAATCAAAATTAAATCTTGAACAACAAACCAAATTCTCATAATCCCCATAGAATGAATAACAACACCTGTCCTTATAAGAAATGGCAAAAACAAATACATTGATGGTTAACAAAATAATGTTCCACAATACCAACAATGTAATACAAAATAAAAGCTCAAAGCCATAAAATAAATACAATGAAGCTTAAGGAGTAGGTGGTGCAGGTGGTGCTGGTAGGCGGCTCAGGATCTCCTGAAGTGTCGACCCCATGGTCTGAAGTGTCGCCTCCATGGTCTGATATGCAGCCTCGGTTGTCTGTGCAAAGCTGTCTTGCCACTGATAGACTCGGTCAAATTGTGCTTGCAGCAGCTCATACTCAGACTGTGAAATGGGGGCTCTATGCCCCTGAGGAGCTGATGGCTCTCCCTAAGCCATCTCAGCAGCTGCGTCTGGCATCTCTTCGTCTTGCACAGGAGCATGTAATATCGGCCTCATGTGAGAGACACTCTTGTTCCAATCTCCCTCAGTGTATAGCGGAAAATCTGCGGATACAATGTATCTTTCTTCAATTTCAAACCCCTTATTGACAAGAAGCTTGGTGATCAAGTAAGGGAAAGGCAGCTTAGACTTTTCAGTGACTATCCTCTTGTCCACATACGTCTCCCAGCACTTATAAATTTGGCTCCAAATAAGCTGAGGTGCTGAGAACCAATGCTTCTTATGAAAGGCATACAGGGCTACAAGGAAGGGGCCGGATCTCTGAATCTTGTGTCCCAACGGACACACATTCCTCTTGAGGACTGTGTCTACCAACCACAGTCTCGAAGGCAGCTTCGCCTTACTTGTGCAATTTCTCTTGCGATTCTCATATGCTCCATCACATATGTCTTGTATAATCATGTGCAAGTCATAAGGCGGTGCCTCAGTGTAGCGTGTAGATGAGAAATTCTCATGTGGGCAGCCAAGTGCCTCAGCAATATCTTCTACAGTTACTTGAAACTCCTCTCCCCCAATTTCAGAAAATAAAACTCCAGGTTGATCCGTATCAAATTTCAAATTTTTGTAAAATAAACAGACAAACCTGGGGATATAGAGGTGATACACTGGCTTGAGGAGGGGCATGAGATGGGATTCTTGAATGTTTGCCTCGCCCACTTGACATCTTCAATCTCCTAAACCTCCAACAATGTCGAATTTAGTCTCGGGGCTAGGGCAAAATGCTGCAAATCCATATGGATGGAGGAAGAATCTGGCTCTTGAGCGCGAGATGGAGAAATGGATGGCGATCAAGCGGAGTTTTGCGAAGAACTAGCCATCAAAAACCTTAGAGGAAATAACACAAACACCTGTTGTGCACAACCCAACAAAATCAAGAAAAAAAATTGGCATTTCAATCGGATAGAAACATGAGAAATGGAGTGGGTAAATGATTTAATGCAAAAAGAATGATAAAAAACGCTCAAAAATGAGAAATACCTGGTTTGGGTGAAGGGGGCGGCGCTGGGTTCGAGCGTAGGAGAAGAAAATTGAAGAAATGAAAGGGGCTAGGGTTTTATAAGCAGATCACGTGACCTGCTACCCGACGGACGCTCGAGCGTCAGTATTGGGCGCTCGAGCGTCAGACCCAACTACAGCGCTCTTCAGCGCGCGCACACTTGCGAGCGGCAGCCTGCAGCTGACGCTCGATACCAGGCCAGGGCTTGCGAGCGTCAGTGCACAGCTGCTGCTCGTGTCATGGCGCTCGAGCACCACAATTGGGCGCTCGAGGCGCTGCCCCAGGAACCAAAAATAAATTCTAAGTTAAAAAGAAAAGCTTACAATTATAAAGACAAATAATAAAGCAAATATGCACAAATATACACAACAAATTTGCAAACAAAAAAATGAACAAAAACAAATATCACAAGTACTAATCCAAGTAGATGAGATCTATCAAATCGATAGAATCCACATCTTCGATATGCTCCGAACCCTGGATGTAGGTTTTTAATCTCTGACCATTGACCTTAAAAGTTTGGCCACTCTTCGGGTCTTAATACAAGCAAAATGAAAAGAAAACTATGAAAATTAAGAGAAAACCGAGCTACTGTCCATTCTCGGATTCAATATACATATATATAAGAAGAGACTTAGATCTTTCCAAAATGAGATAAGACTACAAAGATCTTCTTCCAAATAGTCTTGGGCAGTTCTGAGGGTTGATTTCGGCGCCACAATTGACTGACAAGCCGCAATATCAGACCCAAAAAGATCTAGCCGTCATTTGCTCTGAAAAATATCTTCCAGTTCTGGAGATGCGACAACGCTCGAGCGTCAGTATTGGGCGCTCGAGCGTCAAGTGCCTCTGACGCTTGATTCCTGCGCGCGCTGCTTGCGTGTACCAAGCCTAACATTGTGTCTGGCGCTCGAGGCACCAAGGTTGGGCGCTCAAGCGTCGCTCCTTCTTCAGCAATTAACTTCTTTCAAATACTTTCAAGCCTAATGTCCATGATATGTCTTGAATTTTCACTAAGACCTGAAAATATAGAAAACACTAAAACACACCAAAAATATTAGATAACAATACAAACTAAGGTATTGATACGCACGCGAGCGCGCACCGAATTTTAAAATTTATAATAAACCGCTCGCGATAGATCGTATCCTTGTAGGATAGCTCTAAAAGAGGGTATCGTCCGCAGAGACTGTGATGGTTGGTTTGTCAAGCTTTCGAAGTTTTCTCCAGCTCAACTCGTGAAAACAAAAGGTTTGGTTTTTAAAACTAAAAGACAGAATGTAAATGACTTAAAGATAAATGACATAATTTTAAATGACATTAATTGAAATGACATAAATGTAAAATATTAAAGTAAAGATAAAGGTAGAATGCAGATTGTATCTAACTTCGGATCTTTAACAAAGGCATAATATGAGCGTGTAAAGGTTGTCAATCCTTACAACGATCTCAACAAGAATTTACGATCAAAAGAAAATGATAAAGCATCATAGTTCGCACTAGTCACTCACCTAAATGACATAAATTTAAATGACATGAAACTAAACTACATGTGAGATAACTAGTGTTCCTAGCATGCGATATAAGTCCCCTTAATAGCCTACCCAATTATCATGAAATAAGCATAAGGCATCATAGGTTTCCACCCCTCTTTCCATCTATTCTAAGTTAAACTAACATAGATTGAGTTGTGGTCCCTAGCATGCCCTATCAAACTCACATAACATCAAGTCAAAAGCATCATTGCATGCTTGTGTAAATCATTCAAAACTTAAACAACTCTTCATAGACAAAGAATAATCTATATCTCAAATGATATTATCATTAAGCACAATCCATAAGCAAATGCAATCATTATATACCATTTAATACAAAATCCATACCTAAATACAATCTACCTCAACTTATAACCCCATGGAAAAATTGCATCAAACCTAAAAAGGAATCATTTTCTCTTGGATTTGGATTTCTTCAATGGATTTGAAGAAATCCATTTCCTAAGGAAAATTGGAGCTATGGTCAAGTTTCTACCATTTATACACTAACAAAATAAAGCAAAGAAACAAAAACTATTCTGTACAAGGCTAAAAAACGTTCTGTGCTGCTCTCCTCTTTTCTTCCTCTCGGCTGAACAAACATTATATAGAGCAAAGGAAGCTTTGATCTTTCTTAAGAAAGATCAAGCTTAAAGATCTATCTTCCAGCTGTTTAAGAGTCCTCTAGGATGTGATTTCGGCGCCCACCAAAGCTGGCAAGCCGTAATTGTTGATAACTTTTAAGATATTTTCTGATATTTGCGTTTCCAAAAAGTTCTGGAACTTCACCGGCATTTTTGACCACCAAGACGTCTGAATCTGATCTTTTGCATAAAATAGCTTTTGTGCGTCTGGAAGTATTCTTTCCAACGCCCCTGACCTTGACTCAATCTGATATTGTAACTGGGAGATATGGTCAAAACAGTACGCGGAGGTCAGTGACGGAACTGATCTGGGAACCGTGGACGCTCGATCACCACTTTTTGACGCTCGAGCGTCGGCTGCTGACGACGCTCGATCCTCGTTTTTGACACGCGATCGAGCGTCCATTTCTGCTTCAGCTTGGCTTGATGAATTTTTCCTCTTTGAGTCCTCTTTCCAATGCCCTTGACTTTGCCTCAATCGGAGTTTTGAGCTAGGAGTTATGATCAAAAGAGTGCGCAAAGGTCATTGGTCATCAGTTTAAAAAAGTTGATGTATTTTCAGCCCGAATTTGATAGAATTGTTTTGTGTTCTTTATTAAGCCCTACAAAATAAGATACACACCTAAAACAAAACAAAATATTAAATTACAATACAAACTAAGGCTTAACATATGCCAGTTAAGGGGCTTGAATGTTAACATTCAGCAGTTATCAGGTATAACACATGCGAGTTAAGGGCTTGAATGCGTAACATTCAAGACTTATCAGACGTGAACATTCATTGCTTAGTGAGGCAAGAAGTCCAATTACTCAGTGAAAGTTTCAAAAATGGTCTCTACTTCACCCAATCCAAAATTCTCACCTTTTGACGTGAACATTCATTGCTTAGTGAGGCAAGAAGTCTAGTTACTTAGTGAAACTTTGAAAATGGGTTTCTACTTCACCCAATCCAAAATTCTCACCTTTGACATGAACATTCATTGCTTAATGAGGCAAGAAGTCAAGTTACTCGGTGAAAACTTTTAAAATGGTATTTTTTTTTAATAATTATACCAAGGTATCCGTCCAACAAGTCACCCAGCTTCACCCAAAACATTGAAAGTATAACACAATCAAGTTCACATGTCATACCTCACAAACTATGTGCTAATGTGCTTGTGGCAATTTGAGTTGAAACAAATGAATGCTCAGATGCCAAAGGTAAGCAACAAGACCTAGAATCCTAATCATATATTCATGTTTCAACATTCTAAACTCGTCAATGATATTCAAATCACAATTCTAGATAACCAAATTCTTAAAAATAACAAGAATATACAATGTCTTTTTTTAAAAATATGGACAAAGTGTATGTGTGTCTCCCATACCCCAAACTTGAGTTACATATTGTCCTCAATGTGTAGAGAAAAATAGAAAGATCATACCAAGGAGATGAAACAGCTGAGTGGGAAGACATGGCTTATAGCATACCCCCAAACTTGAAGTAAGCACACTTGGCCTAAAAAACAAAACTCTGAAAACAAACAAGGAAACTAAAAACAAAATAGTATTAACAAAAAAATGAAAAACAAAACAATTTTTTATTTTTTTTAAAAAAAAGGATATGTCTCTAAAGTGCAAAAGTGACCTCAGTGCCCTATGATGGACAGATGTGCTTGAGCTCATCAGAATGTGGGCGAGCGGCTCTGGTAGTGCTTCTACAAACTGGGCAGAATGGAGTTCCAAATCTTCACCTCTTGGCTCAAGCTTTGTATCCATGTAGGGTTTTACTCTGTGCCCATTTACCTTGAATGTCTTATCAGTTTTCTAGCAATGGACTTCCAAAGCTCAAAGGAAAACACTTTTTTGACAACATAAAGGGCCATGCCATTGAGACTTGAGTTTACCAGGAAAATGTCTCAATCTTGAATTGTAGATCAATACCTGCTGGCCTACATGAAACTCCTTTCCTGACAAGGTGCTTGTCATGATAGGCTTAGTTCTTTCTTGTAGAGCTTGGCGTTTTCATAGGCATCATGCCTCAATTCTTTAAGCCAACCAACTGCAACTTTCGCTTTTCACCTGCTTGCTTATATTGAAATTGAGTTTCTTTATGGCCCAATATGCTCGATGCTGCCAATTCCACAGGTAAATGGCATGGCTTCCCAAAGACTAACCGATAGTTGACATGCCAATTGGGAGTCTTGTAAGCAGTTCGATAGGCCCATAGTGCGTCATTCAATCACAAAGAACCAATCCTTTCTAGTAGTGTTCACCGTCTCTTAGCCTAGATTCCTGATTTCTCGGTTGCTGATTTACACTTGTCCACTTGTCTGGGGTGATATGGAGTGCCCACCTTATGTGTGATCCCGTACTTCTTTATCATTAAAGGCAAAAGGTTGATTGTTAAAATGGCTTCCTCCATCACTAATGATTTTCTTGTGTCGCCAAATCGAGTGAAAATATTTCTTGCAAGAACTTCACAACAACTCGATGATCATTAGTTTTCGAAGGGAAGCCTCGACCCATTTGGACACATAATCTACCCCCACAGAATGAAAATATCCAAAAGAATTAGGAAAAGGCCATAAAATCAATACCCTATACATTAAATAGCTCTGACCTCTTGAATGTTCCGTAAAGACATTTGATTTCTTGAGGATATGTTGCCGGTCCGCTAGCATCGATCATAAGCACTGCAAAATTCAAAAGCATCTTTAAATATAGTGGCCAAAAAAACCAGATGAAGTACCTTGAGGCCATTTTCTTGGCTCCAAATGATTCCTCCATAGGCAAACTGATGGCAATGCTGTAGGATACTGATATGTTCTTCCTTTGGCACACATCTTCGGATGATTTGACAGTGCAAATTTGAATAGATAAGGTTCATCCCAATGGTAATGTTTAGACATAGACATTAATCTCTTTCTTTCTTGGCTGGACATACCTGGAAGGAAGACCTTTATAGTGATGTAGTGTCACAATGTCGCATACCAAGGAGGGTGGACATTGAGGCAAATAATTGTTCGCCCAATGGGAGTTCACTCCCTTCTCCTTCATAAAGCAGCCTTGATAAATTATCTGCAACCACATTGTCACTACCTCTTTTGTCCTTGATTTCGGTCAAATTCTTGCAACAGTAAACCCATCTGATCAACCTAGGTGGCATCTTTCTTTGCAAACAAGTATTTAGAGCAACATGATCAGTGAAGATGGTGACTTTAGATCCAATCAGATAATGACCGAAACTTTTCCTAATGCAAAGATGACAACTAACAACTCTTTTTCGGTGGTGGAATAGTTCAGCTGAGCATCATTTAAGGTTCGAGAAGCATAATAAATGGAATGAGATACCTTATCAACTTGCTGACCCAAAACAGCTCCCAAGGCAAAGTCACTAGCATTGCACATAAGCTCAAACGGGAGATCCAATTGGGTGCCATCATGATTTGGTGTAGATGTGAGCAAGTTTTTCAATATATTGAATGCAGCCATGCACTCATCGTCCACAAAAAATTTGACATCTTTGGCCAATAGCATGCAGAGAGGTCTAGAAATCTTGAAGAAGTCCTTGATGAATTTTTCTATAAATATCAACATGCCCCAAAAAAATTCTTACACCCTTGACCGTCATAGAGGAGAGGTAAGGTTTTGAGATGATGTCAATTTTGCTCATCAGCTACCTTCAACTGACTTGCTCGAAATAACATGACCTAGCAACATGCCTTGTTGTACCATGAAAGTGGCACTTTTCCAATTAAGCACTAGATTGCAGTCTTCACACCGCTAAAGAACAATCGGCAGATGGTTTAGACATTCATCGAAGTTAGAGCCAAAAACGCTAAAATCATCTATAAATACCTCAATGAATTTTCACCCCATAATCTGAAAAATGCTCATCATGCATCTTTGAAATGTAGCGGAGAGCATTGCATAAGCCAATGGAATTCTCCTATAGAGAAAGTGCCAAACGGAATGTGAATGTGGTCTTTTCTGATCTTCCTAGCTATGGCAATCTGATTGTACCCACTGACCCCCATCCAAGAAACAATAGTAGCTGTAAAAGGTTAATTTCTCTAGCATCTGATCAATGAAGGGCAGAAGGAAAGTCTTTCGGCTCTCTTTGTGAGCGCTTCGGTAATTCATACATACTCTCCACCCAGTGGTCATTCTTTGTAGTTATCAGCTCATCATCTTCATGTTTTCACCACTGTGATCCCATTCTTCTTTGGTACTACTTGAATCGGAACTTACCATTTACTATCTGAAATGGGATAGATAATGGCCAACATCCAACAATTTTAGAACGTCAGTCTCTTACCACATCCTCATGTATGGATTTTGTCCTTTGGGTCCTGGATGGCCTTGCATTCGTCCTCAAGAGAATTCGGGCATGAATTTGGCTGGACTTATACCTTGATGTCGGCAATAGTCCACCCTAATGCCATCTCTGGTCGGTCTGAAGAACTTTTAAAAGCTTCTCCTCCTCCTCAAATAATTCTGAAGCAATAATTACAGGTAGTGTCTGACCATCCTCTCAAGTAGGCAATTCAAATGGGCAAGTAGCTGCTTCAACTCTAGAACTGGTGCCTTGATAATAGCAGACAACCAGAGTACGTAAACATTAAGCACCAGAGTCTCAAAGAAAAGTGGTTACCGTACTTGGATAAGCGTAATAGCCCCAAGAGAGATGCATAGCCTCGATGATGTCATTCAGTAACACTTTCAAAGTCCAACTCAATGCATGTCTTGGTGATACTGTGGGTCAAAGGTGGCTCCAATGGATTGGGATGAATGAGATCTGAAAAACTTCATTCAACACAGTTTGAATTATACAGACTTAAAGCAGTCAAGGTATGCTTGGGGTAGTTTTATGCATCACAAACTTTGAACTTTATCTTTTCCTCCATCACCTTCCATCTCACAGTGCCCTTTTCACCCACAAATTTATGTGCCTGTAGTCCTCATAAATGGTCTACCGCAAGATGATAGGTAGAGGCAATTGGCATAGGGGCCTCCTCCATATCCAAGACAATGAAATCAGTAGGAAGACATAAATTGATCTACCGTTAACAAGGACCATCCCACAGATGCCTCTCGGTCTTTTTATGGCTTCGATCTGCCCAATTGCAATGTGAGGAGGTGGGGGTTGAGCTCTTCCAAACCAATGTCTCATAAATAGTGTACGTGTAGCAGATGATACTGGCTCCGAGATCCAACAAGGCACGATCAAAAGGTTTATCTCCAATTCTGAAAGGAAGAGTGAAACCTGGATCTTCATTTTCGGTGGCAATTTTTTAATAAAACTGCACCTACCTCTTCTGTCAGGGCCAACTTTGCCATGATCCTGGAATTTTCCATTTATGAGTGGCAACAGTCCTTTAAAATTTTAGCTAAGCTAGAATGTTGTTGATTGCACTAATAAAGGAATATTGAATTTCAACTTTTCTCAAGGTTTCAAAGACTATCACAAGATGCCTTTCTTTCTTAGGTTTCTAACCTCTGAGGGAAGGGTGGTGCATTCACCTTCCAATTCGTTGACCTTTTGAAGCATAAAGAGACTATTCATCGCTTACGTGGCACTTTTGACCCGGCCCTTATTTCTAAATTGAGTTTCACCATTTTATTTTATATCATAAAATGGACTCTATTTAGTTACTAAATGGTTTTCTGTCGGTATGGCTGAAATCGGAATTCAATTCCGAGACAGTTAACTTTGGTCCTAAAACCAAGCCTTAAAAACTCCAAACTGTCGAATTTAGCTTAACATTGGCTAAATTGCCTAGGTAGGGCCTGCTCTTCCACTGATTGGGAGGCCTAAGGGTAAATGACACTTGCAAGTGGGAGAGGTTCTGGAAAGAAAGTACAAAAGCAAAAAGTCATAAAAAGGTCTTGACTTTGTGAGGACATTTTGGTAACTTGCCATGGAAAGGTTTGTTTTGCTTTCCATTGAAGGAAGGCTGCTTGGATGGTGGTGCTGGCACTCTAGAGAGCATTGGATTCTCCTATAAATGTGAGACGAGCCCTCCAGGCACCGAAAATCACTCAGCCTTTGCACCCAAAAACAATAAAAATCGTCTCATATCATCTCACTCACACCCTCTCAAACGGCACCTAGGGGTTTTTGAGCAATATCTTACTCCAAACTGTCCCAAAAATTATCAAAACCTTGCTTTGAGGTTTCCAACAGGCCTAACCCAACCTTTAAGAAGTCATTTTGGAGTCCATTTGAGGTATGAAAGCTCAGTCCTCTCAACTAGCTTCAAACCGGCTCAATAGAGGGGTGTTGGGAAATTTGTGTGGTTTTTTCACTAACGCTGTTTGCATGGGCTGTGTATGATCACTAGGAGGGTTCTAAAACTATTTTGTATCATGGTTTTCCATTGGTCTTTAGGCTTGAATGCATGAGAAAACAACAAAGAAACTCCATCCTACACCCATTCGCCTCTTATTAGAGTATTTTATGTGATTGATGTACTTTGATGGCTACCCGGTTTTGATGGATTCTTTT
>FXXK01000699.1:49694-59825 GCA_900184695.1 Betula pendula
AAGGAAAATTGAAGAAATGAAAGGGGGCTAGGGTTTATAAGCAGATCACGTGACCTGCTAACCCGACGACGCTCGAGCGTCAGTATTGGGCGCTCGAGCGTCAGACCCAACTACAGCGCTCTTCAGCGCGCGCACACTTGCGAGCGGCAGCCTGCAGCTGACGCTCGATACCAGGCCAGGGGCTTGCGAGCGTCAGTGCACAGCTGCTGCTCGTGTCATGGGCGCTCGAGCACCACAATTGGGCGCTCGAGCGTCCTGCCCCAGGAACCAAAAAATAAATTCTAAGTTAAAAAGAAAAGCTTACAATTATAAAGACAAATAATAAAGACAAATATGCACAAATATACACAAGACAAATTTGCAAACAAAAATATGAACAAAAACAAATATCCACAAGTACTAATCCAAGTAGATGAGATCTATCAAATCGATAGAATCCACATCTTCGATATGCTCCGAACCCTGGATGTAGGGTTTTAATCTCTGACCATTGACCTTAAAAGTTTGGCCACTCTTCGGGTCTAATACAAGCAAAATGAAAGAAAAGCTATGAAAATTAAGAGAAAACCGAGCTACTGTCCATTCTCGGATTCAATATACATATATAGAAGGAAGAGACTTAGATCTTTCCAAAATGAGATAAGACTACAAAGATCTTCTTCCAAATAGTCTTGGGCAGTTCTGAGGGTTGATTTCGGCGCCCACAATTGACTGACAAGCCGCAATATCAGACCCAAAAAGATCTAGCCGTCATTTGCTGTCTGAAAATATCTTCCAGTTCTGGAGATGCGACAACGCTCGAGCGTCAGTATTGGGCGCTCGAGCGTCAAGTGCCTCTGACGCTTGATTCCTGCGCGCGCTGCTTGCGTGTACCAAGCCTAACATTGTGTCTGGCGCTCGAGCACCAAGGTTGGGCGCTCAAGCGTCGCTCCTTCTTCAGCAATTAACTTCTTTCAAAATACTTTCAAGCCTAATGTCCATGATATGTCTTGAATTTTCACTAAGACCTGAAAATATAGAAAACACTAAAACACACCAAAAATATTAGATAACAATACAAACTAAGGTATTGATACGCACGCGAGCGCGCACCGAATTTTAAAATTTATAATAAACCGCTCGCGATAGATCGTATCCTTGTAGGATAGCTCTAAAAGAGGGTATCGTCCGCAGAGACTGTGATGGTTGGTTTTGTCAAGCTTTCGAAGTTTTCTCCAGCTCAACTCGTGAAAACAAAAGGTTTTGGTTTTTAAAACTAAAAGACAGAAATGTAAATGACTTAAAGATAAATGACATAAACTTTAAATGACATAATTGAAATGACATAAATGTAAATGACATTAAGTGTAAAAGATAAAGGTAGAATGCAGATTGTATCTAACTTCGGATCTTTAACAAAGGCATAATATGAGCGTGTAAAGGTTGTCAATCCTTACAACGATCTCAACAAGAATTTACGATCAAAAGAAAATGATAAAGCATCATAGTTCGCACTAGTCACTCACCTAAATGACATAAATTTAAATGACATGAAACTAAACTACATGTGAGATAACTAGTGTTCCCTAGCATGCGATATAAGTCCCCTTAATAGCCTACCCAATTATCATGAAATAAGCATAAGGCATCATAGGTTTCCACCCCTCTTTCCATCTATTCTAAGTTAAACTAACATAGATTGAGTTGTGGTCCCTAGCATGCCCTATCAAACTACATAACATCAAGTCAAAAGCATCATTGCATAGCTTGTGTAAATCATTCAAAACTTAAAACAACTCTTCATAGACAAAGAATAATCTATATCTCAAATGATATTATCATTAAGCACAATCCATAAGCAAATGCAATCATTATTACCATTTATACAAAATCCATACCTAAATACAATCTACCTCAACTTATAACCCCATGGAAAATTGCATCAAACCTAAATAGGAACCATTTTCTCTTGGATTTGGATTTCTTCAATGGATTTGAAGAATCCATTTCCTAAGGAAATTGGAGCTATGGGTCAAGTTTCTACCATTTACACACTAACAAATAAAGCAAAAGGAACAAAAACTATTCTGTACAAGGCTTAAAAAACGTTCTGTGCTGCTCTCCTCTTTTCTTCCTCTCGGTCTGAACACATTTATAGAGCAAAGGAAGCTTTGATCTTTCTTAAGGAAAGATCAAGCTTAAAGATCTATCTTCCAGCTGTTTTAAGAGTCCTCTAGGATGTGATTTCGGCGCCCACCCAAAAGCTGGCAAGCCGTAATTGTTGATAACTTTTAAGATATTTTCTGATATTTGCGTTTCCAAAAAGTTCTGGAACTTCACCGGCATTTTTGACCACCAAGACGTCTGAATCTGATCTTTTGCATAAAATAGCTTTTGTGCGTCTGGAAGTATTCTTTCCAACGCCCCTGACCTTGACTCAATCTGATATTTGTACTGGGAGATATGGTCAAAACAGTACGCGGAGGTCAGTGACGGAACTGATCTGGAACCGTGGACGCTCGATCACCACTTTTTGACGCTCGAGCGTCGGGCTGCTGACGACGCTCGATCCTCGTTTTTGACACTCGAGCGTCCATTTTCTGCTTCAGCTTTGGCTTGATGAATTTTTCCTCTTTGAGTCCTCTTTCCAATGCCCTTGACTTTGCCTCAATCGGAGTTTTGAGCTAGGAGTTATGATCAAAAGAGTGCGCAAAGGTCATTGGTCATCAGTTTTACAAAAGTTGATGTATTTTCAGCCCGAATTTGATAGAATTGTTTGTGTTCTTTATTAAGCCCTACAAAATAAGATACACACTAAAACAAAACAAAATATTAAATTACAATACAAACTAAGGCTTAACATATGCCAGTTAAGGGGCTTGAATGTGTAACATTCAGCAGTTATCAGGTATAACACATGCGAGTTAAGGGGCTTGAATGCGTAACATTCAAGACTTATCAGACGTGAACATTCATTGCTTAGTGAGGCAAGAAGTCCAATTACTCAGTGAAAGTTTCAAAAATGGTCTCTACTTCACCCAATCCAAAATTCTCACCTTTTGACGTGAACATTCATTGCTTAGTGAGGCAAGAAGTCTAGTTACTTAGTGAAAACTTTGAAAATGGGTTTCTACTTCACCCAATCCAAAATTCTCACCTTTTGACATGAACATTCATTGCTTAATGAGGCAAGAAGTCAAGTTACTCGGTGAAAACTTTTAAAATGGTATTTTTTTTTTAATAATTATACCAAGGTATCCGTCCAACAAGTCACCCAGCTTCACCCAAAACATTGAAAGTATACACAATCAAGTTCACATGTCATACCTCACAAACTATGTGCTAATGTGCTTGTGGCAATTTGAGTTGAAACAAATGAATGCTCAGATGCCAAAGGTAAGCAACAAGACCTAGAATCCTAATCATATGATCATGTGTTCAACATTCTAAACTCGTCAATGATATTCAAATCACAATTCTAGATTAACCAAATTCTTAAAAATAACAAGAATATACAATGTCTTTTTTTAAAAAATATGGACAAAGTGTATGTGTGTCTCCCATACCCCCAAACTTGAGTTACATATTGTCCTCAATGTGTAGAGAAAAATAGAAAGATCATACCAAGGAGATGAAACAGCTGAGTGGGAAGACATGGCTTATAGCATACCCCCAAACTTGAATGTAAGCACACTTGGCCTAAAAAACAAAACTCTGAAAACAAAACAAAGGAAACTAAAAACAAAATAGTATTAACAAAAAAATGAAAAACAAAACAATTTTTTATTTTTTTTTAAAAAAAAGGATATGTCTCTAAAGTGCAAGAAGTGACCTCAGTGCCACTATGATGGACAGATGTGCTTGAGCTCATCAGAATGTGGCGCGAGCGGCTCTGGTAGTGCTTCTACAAACTGGGCAGAATGGAGTTCCAAATCTTCACCTCTTGGCTCAAGCTTTGTATCCATGTAGGGTTTTACTCTGTGCCCATTTACCTTGAATGTCTTATCAGTTTTCTAGCAATGGACTTCCAAAGCTCCATAGGAAAACACTTTTTTGACAACATAAGGGCCATGCCATTGAGACTTGAGTTTACCAGGAAAATGTCTCAATCTTGAATTGTAGATCAATACCTGCTGGCCTACATGAAACTCTTTCCTGACAAGGTGCTTGTCATGATAGGCTTTAGTTCTTTCCTTGTAGAGCTTGGCGTTTTCATAGGCATCATGCCTCAATTCTTTAAGCTCAACCAACTGCAACTTTCGCTTTTCACCTGCTTGCTTCATATTGAAATTGAGTTTCTTTATGGCCCAATATGCTCGATGCTCCAATTCCACAGGTAAATGGCATGGCTTCCCAAAGACTAACCGATATGGTGACATGCCAATGGGAGTCTTGTAAGCAGTTCGATAGGCCCATAGTGCGTCATTCAATCACAAAGACCAATCCTTTCTAGTAGTGTTCACCGTCTTCTCTAGGATGTCCTTGATTTCTCGGTTGCTGATTTACACTTGTCCACTTGTCTGGGGATGATATGGAGTGCCCACCTTATGTGTGATCCCGTACTTCTTTATCATAAAGGCAAAAGGTTGATTGTTAAAATGGCTTCCTCCATCACTAATGATTTTCTTGGTGTCCCAAATCGAGTGAAAATATTTTCTTGCAAGAACTTCACAACAACTCGATGATCATTAGTTTTCGAAGGGACAGCCTCGACCCATTTGGACACATAATCTACCCCCACAAGAATGTATAAATATCCAAAAGAATTAGGAAAAGGGCCCATAAAATCAATACCCTATACATTAAATAGCTCGACCTCTTGAATGTTCCGTAAAGACATTTGATTTCTTGAGGATATGTTGCCGGTCCGCTAGCATCGATCATAAGCACTGCAAAATTCAAAAGCATCTTTAAATATAGTGGGCCAATAAAAACCAGATTGAAGTACCTTGAGTGCCATTTTCTTGGCTCCAAAATGTCCTCCATAGGCAAACTGATGGCAATGCTGTAGGATACTGATATGTTCTTCCTTTGGCACACATCTTCGGATGATTTGATCAGTGCAAAATTTGAATAGATAAGGTTCATCCCAATGGTAATGTTTAGACATAGACATTAATCTCTTTCTTTCTTGGCTGGACATACCTGGAAGGAAGACCTTTATAGTGATGTAGTTCACAATGTCGGCATACCAAGGAGGGTGGACATTGATGGCAAATAATTGTTCGCCCAATGGGAGTTCACTCCCTTCTTCTTCATAAAGCAGCCTTGATAAATTATCTGCAACCACATTGTCACTACCTCTTTTGTCCTTGATTTCTAGGTCAAATTCTTGCAACAGTAAGACCCATCTGATCAACCTAGGTTTTGCATCTTTCTTTGCAAACAAGTATCTTAGAGCAACATGATCAGTGAAGATGGTGACTTTAGATCCAATCAGATATGACCGAAACTTTTCTAATGCAAAGATGACAACTAACAACTCTTTTTCGGTGGTGGAATAGTTCAGCTGAGCATCATTTAAGGTTCGAGAAGCATAATAAATGGCATGAGATACCTTATCAACTTGCTGACCCAAAACAGCTCCCAAGGCAAAGTCACTAGCATTGCACATAAGCTCAAACGGGAGATTCCAATTGGGTGCCATCATGATTGGTGTAGATGTGAGCAAGTTTTTCAATATATTGAATGCAGCCATGCACTCATCGGTCCACAAAAATTTGACATCTTTGGCCAATAGCATGCAGAGAGGTCTAGAAATCTTGAAGAAGTCCTTGATGAATTTTCTATAAAATTCAACATGCCCCAAAAAAAATTCTTACACCCTTGACCGTCATAGGAGGAGGAAGTTTTGAGATGATGTCAATTTTTGCTTCATCTACCTCAATGCCCTTGCTCGAAATAACATGACCTAGCACAATGCCTTGTTGTACCATGAAGTGGCACTTTTCCCAATTAAGCACTAGATTGCAGTCTTCACACCGCTAAAGAACAATCTGCAGATGGTTTAGACATTCATCGAAGTTAGAGCCAAAAACGCTAAAATCATCTATAAATACCTCAATGAATTTTTTCACCATATCTGAAAAAATGCTCATCATGCATCTTTGAAATGTAGCGGGAGCATTGCATAAGCCAAATGGAATTCTCCTATAGGCAAAGGTGCCAAACGGACATGTGAATGTGGTCTTTTCTTGATCTTCCTAAGCTATGGCAATCTGATTGTACCCACTGTACCCATCCAAGAAACAATAGTAGCTGTAAAAGGTTAATTTCTCTAGCATCTGATCAATGAAGGGCAGAAGGAAGTGGTCTTTTCGGCTCTCTTTGTTGAGCCTTCGGTAATCTATACATACTCTCCACCCAGTGGTCATTCTTGTAGTTATCAGCTCATCATCTTCATTTTTCACCACTGTGATCCCATTCTTCTTTGGTACTACTTGAATCGGACTTACCCATTTACTATCTGAAATGGGATAGATAATGCCAACATCCAACAATTTTAGAACTTCAGCTCTTACCACATCCTTCATGTATGGATTTAGTCTTCTTTGGGCGTCCCTGGTTGGCCTTGCTTCGTCCTCAAGGAGAATTCGGTGCATGAATTTGGCTGGACTTATACCTNCCAGTGGTCATTCTTGTAGTTATCAGCTCATCATCTTCATTTTTCACCACTGTGATCCCATTCTTCTTTGGTACTACTTGAATCGGACTTACCCATTTACTATCTGAAATGGGATAGATAATGCCAACATCCAACAATTTTAGAACTTCAGCTCTTACCACATCCTTCATGTATGGATTTAGTCTTCTTTGGGCGTCCCTGGTTGGCCTTGCTTCGTCCTCAAGGAGAATTCGGTGCATGAATTTGGCTGGACTTATACCTTTGATGTCGGCAATAGTCCACCCTAATGCAGTCTTGTGGTCTCGAAGAACTTTTAAAAGCTTCTCCTCCTCCCTCAAACTTAATTCTGAAGCAATTATTACAGGTAGTGTCTGACCATCTCTCAAGTAGGCATATTTCAAATGGGCAAGTAGCTGCTTCAACTCTAGAACTGGTGCCTTGATAATAGAGACAACCAGAGTAGTAACATTAGGCACCAGAGTCTCAAAAGAAAGTGGTTACCTACTTGGATAAGCTGTAATAGCCCCAAGAGAGTGCATAGCCTCGATGATGTCATCAGTAACACTTTCAAAGTCCAACTCAATGCATTGTCTTGTGATACTGTGGGTCAAGGTGGCCTCCAATGGATTGGGATGATAGATCTGAAAAACTTCTTCAACAGCAGTTTGAATTATACAGACATTAAAGCAGTCAAGAGTATCTTGGGGTAGTTTTAATGCATCAAAAACTTTGAACTTTATCTTTTTCCCATTCACCTTCATACTCACAGTGCCCTTTTTCACACAAATTTTAGTGCCTGTAGTCCTCATAAATGGTCTACCCAAGATGATAGGTAGAGGCAATGGCATAGGGGCCTCCTCCATATCCAAGACAATGAAATCAGTAGGGAGAATAAATTGATCTACCTTAACAAGGACATCCTCCAAGATGCCTCTCGGTCTTTTTATGCTTCGATCTGCCAATTGCAATGTGATGGAGGTGGGTTGAAGCTCTCCCAAACCCAATGTCTCATAAATAGTGTAAGGTAGCAGATTGATACTGGCTCCGAGATCCAACAAGGCACGATCAAAGGTTTTATCTCCAATTCTGCAAGGAATAGTGAAACCTGGATCTTTCAATTTTGGTGGCAATTTTCTTAATAAAACTGCACTTACCTCTTCTGTCAGGGCAACTTTCTCATGATCCTGAAATTTCCTTTTATGAGTGCAACAGTCCTTTAAAATTTTAGCTAAGCTAGAATTTGTTGGATTGCATCTAATAAAGGAATATTAATTTCAACTTTTCTCAAGGTTTCAAAGATATCTACAAGATGCCTTTCTTTCTTAGGTTTTTCTAACCTCTGAGGGAAGGGTGGTGCATTCACCTTCTCAATTCGTTGACCTTTTTAAGCATAAAGATGACTATTCATCGCTTACGTGGCACTTTTGACCCGGGCCTTATTTCTAAAAATTGAGTTTTCACCATTTTTCGATTTTTATATCATAAATGGACTCATTTAGTATATAAATGGTTTTTACTTCGGTTGGTGAAATCGGAATTCAATTCCGAGACAGTTAACTTTTGGCCTAAAACCCAAGCCTTAAAACCTCCAACTGTCGAATTTAGCTTAACATTGCTAAATTCCCTAGGTAGGGCCTGCTCTTCACTGATTTGGGAGCCTAGGGTATTGACACTTGGCAGTGGGAGAGGTTGCTGGAAGAAAGTACAAAAAGCCAAAAAGTCATAAAAAGATCTTGACTTTTGAGGACATTTTGGTAACTTGCATGGAAAGGTTGCTTTCCATTGAAGGAAGGCTGCTTGGATGTGTGTGCTGGCCATCTAGAAGCATTGGATTCTCCTATAAATGTGAGACGAGCCCCCAGGCACCGAAATCACTCAGCCTTTGCACCCAAAAACAAAAAAATCTCTCATTCATCTCACTCACACCCTCCTCACGGCACTAGGGGTTTTTGAGCAAATCTTCTCCAAACTGTCCAAAAATTATACAAAACCTTGCTTGAGGTTTCCAACAGCTAACCCAACCTTTAGAAGTCATTTTGGAGTCCATTTGAGGTATGAAAGCTTCATCCTCCTCAACTAGCTTCAAAACCGGCTCAATAGAGGGGTGTTGGGAAATTTTTGTGGTTTTTCACAACCTGTTTGCATGGGCTGTGTATGATCACTTAGGAGGGTTCTAAAACTATTTTGTATCATGTTTCCATTGATCTTTAGGCTTTGGAATCATGAGAAAACAACAAGAACTCATCCTACACCCATTCGGCCTCTATAGAGTATTTTTATGTGATTTTTGATGCTAACCGGTTTTGATGGCTTCCTTTGCTTTTATTTGATGTATCTAATATATATATTTGATGTATATTTATCATTGGTTTGATTCAAGGATCCTATATGCTCATATACTAAAAGCAGAAGCAAGCGGAGCTTGTTTTAAAGGAAAATGGAAAAGGTTTAAAGGACTTGTAAAATCAACCTATATATTGTTTGTTGATTGTTATTTTTAATCTTATAGTGGATAACACTCAATCTCATGTCTAAACGTCATGGTGGCCCTGCCCTTCGACGGTATAAGCATGAAGTTAAGTGAAAATTGGCTATAAGAAATTCTTTCAATACTATACATATAACTCATAATAAGCCCTTACTGATAGTGGGGACGCTTATGCAGTATTACCTCTTGTTGGTTTAAATACTCATCTCGAATTATGCTCTTACTTCGGTGGGGTATTCGAGTGCAACATTGGATGATTTACATTATTGTCAACGGGATCCTTATGGCATATCTTCACTTATGTGGGATTTCATAAGTTAAATGCTTTGAATAAATTATAGACAATATGTGAGAATACTCACAAATATGACTTGTATGTATATATGAGTATACGTATGGATAAAATCAAGTAATGAAAATGAAGTGATGGATAATAATAAAGGCTAAGAGTAAGGATCCTGAAGACTGACCAATTATTATTGATTGGTCACTGATATATGTTATTTGTGTATCCATATTATTAAGCAGTGGTGGATTCCTATTATTCTGCGGGGAAAAGTGTAAGTATGGATGTACTTACTGGGGCTGACGTTGTTTTCTTTTATTTCAGTTATTGCTTTATTCATTTTCATGTGTTATAAACTGCTCATACAATACATATGCATACTCTGTGAAATGGTAATCATGTGACATTTAACTGGTTGATAAGTGCTGAATATTACACATTCAAGCCCCTTAATTCACATATATTAATCTCTTAGTTTCATTATAATATGATGTTTTGTGTTGTTTTTTGGTGTTTTCCCTTATTTTCTAGGTTTTGGAAGAAAAGAAGTCAATTCCATCAACTCGGGCTTAAAACACATGAACTGTGCAAAGTTGCTGAGAATTTGACCTTTGTGCACTATTTTGGCCATAACTCTTAGCTCAAAACTCGGATTAAGGCAAGATCAAGTGCGTTGGAAAGAGGACTCAGAGAGGAACAAATCATTAAGCTATAGTTTTTTCATCCAAGGTCTGCTCAAGCGCCCAAAATGAC
>FXXK01000699.1:85197-139127 GCA_900184695.1 Betula pendula
GATAGTTTCATCAAACCTGATGTTCCATGACCTGGATGCCTGCTTAAGTCCATAAATGGACCTTTGCAATTTACAAACCATATCACCTTGGCTCTAAGCTATAAACCCATCTGGTTGCATCATATAGATGTCTTCGTCAAGTTGCCCATTTAAGAAGGCAGTCTTGACATCATTTGCCAAATCTCATAGTCAAGATGAGCTACAATGGCCAAGAGTATCCGAATGGACTTAAGTATGGCTACTAGTGAAAAGATTTCCTCATAGTCGATCCCTTTTTTATGAGTAAAACCTTTTGCCATTAACGTAGCCTTGAAGATTTCAATCTTCCCATCCATTCCCCTCTTCCTCTTGTAAATCCACTTACACCTAATAGGTTTAATCCCGTTAGGTGCTTTTACAAGAGTCCAGACATTGTTGGAATACATAGATTTCAACCATTTTCCATAGCCTTGACCCACTGGTCTGCATCCGTATTGTTTATCTCTTCATCGTAAGTCCTAGGATTTGATTCTAGTTCATCAAAGACACCCTCATGGACTTTTCCTAAAAACATGAATCTATCAAGAGCCCTGACAATCCTCCCACTACGATGAGGCACGATAAATTCCGGAGTCACTTCTCTAGTAACCTGTGGTGTATTTGATACAACCACATCATCTTCAAGTATGATTGAAGATGATCCATCCTTTGCTTCAATCATTTCATCCAGAACCTCCCTACTCTTAGGCTTGAAGTTGTTTACATAGTCCTCCTTAAGAAACTTAGCATTTATAGCAACAAATATCTTCTTATCCACAGACCTATAAAACAAATATCCCTTTGTACTTTTTGGATATCCAACAAGCAAGCATACTTCTGTTTTGCATTCCAACTTATCTAATTTCCCTTTCAGCACATGTGTTGGGCACCCCCAAACATGGATATAATGAATCCTAGGCTTGCGCCCGAACCATAGTTCAGTGGGTACCTTGGAAATAGATTTAGATAGAACCAAATTCAGTAAGTATGTTGCTGTTTGTAAAGCATATTCCCAAAATGACATAGGTAGAGCAACATAACTCATCATAGCCCTTACCATTTCCAAAAGAGTTATGTTTCTTCTTTTCGACACACCATTCTGTTGGGGAGTCCCCGGAGTGGTCAACTGGGATATAATCTCTGCCTCTGACAAATGATCCTTAAAGTCTCCAAGGAAGTATTCACCGCCTCGGTCAGACCAAAGGGCTTTAATATGTTTACCTAATTGCTTTTCTGCCTTAGCTCGAAACTCTTTGAATTTATCAAAAGCTTTAGACTTTCGACGCATAAGGTAAACATAACCATACCCTAAGTAGCCATCAGTAAAACTGATGAAATACTCATAACCACCTCTAGTTTGGATACTCATAGGACCACATACATCAATATGTACTAACTCAAGCAATTCTTTGGCTCTATACTCTTTTGCAGAAAAAGATCTCTTGGTCATTTTGCCTTGCAGGCACAATTCGCAAACTGGATATTCATTAAAATCTAATGGGCCCAAGAGCCCATCATTAACCAGTCTTTGAATCCTTTTTAAATTAATGTGACCAAGACACAGATGCCAAAGATAAGCTTCGTTAGTAGAAAGAAACTTCCTCTTTAAAGGTAAAGCATTATGAATAGGTTCTACAATAGAATTATTAACAGCATTCAAATTAGGAGTAATAATATATAGACCATCAACAATCTTTCCAGAACAAATAAAAGTTCTGCCCTTCATTATAACCGATGCATTCCTCAAAATAGAGGTATACCCGCATTTACCCAAGAATGTAACAAAAATTAAATTTCTGTGAATTTTAGGTACATAAAGACAGTCTGTTAATATTAATACTCTAGAATTAAAATAGAGTTCAATAATTCCGATGGAAAGGACCGAAACCCTTGTTCCATCACCGAGCGTCACGCTCATCTCCCCTTTGTTCAGTTTTCTAGTTTCCTGGAACCCCTGCAAAGAATTGCAAACATGATTAGTTGACCCTGAATCCATACACTAGGTACACATGGGATTCACAACTAAACATGTTTCAACCAAAAAGGAAAATATATTACCTTTGCCTTTAGAGCAAGGTACTTGAAGCAATTCTTTTTCCAGTGCCCTGGCTTATCACAATAATAACAATTTTTACCGGATTTGCCTCTTTCCTTCTTTCCAGCTTTAAACCTTTCAGCAACATAGTTGCCAACCGGTTTTTCCTGCTTCTTCTTCTTTATGCCTCTCGACTTGGAATTTGAAGCATGAGCATAATTCACTGAGACTTTACTCCTTAAGATGCTTTCCGCTACGATCAACTCATTCATCAATTCAGCTAATGTGTAGTCCTTCTTGCTTATAGACACATTTAGCCTAAACTGATTGAATGAGCTGGGCAACGATTGTAGAATCATGTCTACCTGAGATTCACCATCAATATCTGCACCCAGAACCTCCAGTGTATTGAGCAGGGCTATCATAGATAGACAATGCTCCCTCATTGGTGTACCCTCAGCCATCTTTGTACTAAACAAAGATCTCATTGTATCTGCCTTAGTAGCACGACTCTGCTCCCCAAACATCTCATTCGGGATTCCCTTCATGAGCAAAGGATGATCTACCTCCTGAAGCTGATGCTGGATTACATTTGACACGGAGGCCAAAATGTAACACTTGGACATCTCATCTGACTTCTTCCAGCGATTAAATCGCTGTGAGTCATCCTCAGATGCACCCTCAACTAGAATAGGAGGACATGCCTCTACAAACACATACTTGTGCCCTTCCGCAGTCAACACTATGTCCATATTATGTTTCTAGTCCTTGTAATTTGGACCTGTCAGCTTATTCTGATTTAGTATGGTGGAGAATGGACTAAACGAAGACATTTTTCTAGTTTCTGAAAAAATATATATAACATTGTACATAATCAGGCATATACTCATATTCAGAATTTTAAATAAACATGTGAACCTAAGGAAAAATATATATATTAAGAATGCTACGACAACCTAGTTACGTAAATCAAAAATACCCTCTGCATGGAAGCAAGGCTCATGGCCAAGACAAGATATCTTTGATCATCCAACTAGTCAAGAATTTCTTTTTTCATTAATGCTTACAGTCATTCACAAAGACTATCACTAATACTATTAAGCTATTAATGAACTGTTCTTTTCCTTTAGTCTCTAATCTTAAGAACCATAGCTCCACATGGAGGTTAGTATCTTAAATTAGTCAAGTGTAAACCATCAAGTTGTTCCATTGTGAATGTCAAGTAACTCCACCACGGGGTGGTCGTTCTTGATGCATAAAACACAACTTCCCTATCCAATCCAGAAATCTACCTGTCATATGTGAAACAAAACATCTTCAGCATGGAAGCAAGGCTCAAGGCCAAGACAAGATATTTTGCCCCCTTCTTACTATGTAGACTTATGACGGAGGCCGTGAGATTCCTCTTATGGTTTCTCGCTCCCACTTGATAATTTAAAACTTATGAATTTTCATAACAATTGCAACTTTACCACTATGTTTTCAAAGAAACATCCTCCTAATAGAATTAGGAACATTAACCCCTATCCATCCTTTTTCTTTTGTGTTCTGATGAATAAATTCTAGTCTGCGTATCCATCTAATTTTGGGATAACCCATAACACTAAGAAAAATATTATTATAGAAAAACTGGTTATACCGACAAACTTCAACTATGAATAAAATTCATGATTGGTGTTTCCTTAATTATATGCAAAGCATATATCCCTGTATAATGATTTGATCATCATACAAAAACCCATGAGCAAATTTTCCTGGGAAAATAATTTCCCAAACACAATTTTACACTACACCTATCTTGCAGGATTTCTGAAATTTCAGATCTGTCGACGAATTTTAAAATGATTATAACTATTTCGATATAACTCGAAATGAAGATCCATTTCAACCATTGCGTCAACCACGATTTTCACTTGTAAAAATAATTGCCCAAATATTTTTAGGACAAGCCCAGAAATATTTATTTAAATCGTAATCCTCCAGACCTTGCTGTAAAACAGCAGCAAAACTGCTTGTAATGCAAAATTGAATTAAAATAGCAGAATACTACTATATCAAAACAACATATAGCGTAGCGGAAAATTTACTATTCCCTAACCCAAGATTGAACTTTAAGAGCTACATGCAAAGAACTAGGCTATTAAAATAAATAAACAATAAAATACTTACTTGAACACTAGGGTCACTCATTGGCTATATGAGCAGTTGATCGTTGCTCCTTGTAGACAGAAATCCTGACCTTCAAATCTTCTCACCAATGACTAGAAATAACCAAGAGTGTGAACTCAAATTGCTCTTCAAAATTTAAACTATGTTCTTCAAGTTGTTAGCTTACAAGGAACTTGGTGTATCTTCCAAGAGCTACAGGCACCCCTGTTTATATTCCTTGAAAAACTAAGAGGCTTTATGAAATAATCAATGTGGGACAAGGAGAAGTGATAGACAGCTAGGATGTGAATCTAGCCTCCATCACTTAAGGAAGGGGTGGCTAGGAACCCTAGCCCCCTTCTTCCTTTAGTTGATGCATGGGGCCAGGGATTATTTCCCTGGCCCATGCGTCACCTCCTACTGCATGGTCTTGGATTTTATTCCAAGCCTATGCTCCCACTTACCTCTTTGTACAGTTTTCCCTTTAGGCCCAAATTTTAATTTAATTAAAACAACTTGCTTAAATAATAAGCCCATGTTTTAATAAATAGAATATTTTGCCTAATAAATAAATAAAAGCCTGTCATGGTTAACTTACAATAGCTTGGTGAAAGACCCGAAAGGAAAAATAAATCTGGCTCAAATAGTCACCGGCAAATCTCTGTTGCTATTTAATTACAATTGATACCACTATACAATTGTAACTGCACTTCAGAATTTATTCTTGATATAAATAAACACCGTTCCTTTTGACTTACTTATAGATGCGTATGATTCCTCCATGAAATATTCCGTAGTAGAATTAGAACTAAGATATGTCACACTAAATCTCTACCTCTTAATTCTTGATTCCCAGATTTACCCTTTGTCATTCTCCAACTATGAATACTCCATTCACAAGTCAAAAATATATTTTGGATCTCAACCAAAATGCTCTGATCAGAGACTGAGAATGAACTCCTTTGAAATCCTAGTCAAGGGAAAATTTCATATCCTTTTTGTTTATCCAAAAGGACTTTGATTCTCTATTGAGCAAAGCTTCCCTCACAATGTTTCATGTGATCACCAAATGAACGGAGATGTTGTCCAACGTTTAAGGTCTCACTCCCTAATGCATCAAAGTGACCGACACTTACACATCTGAGTCTGCTTCCCCTTAGGATTTAGAATCATTGGTTACAAGTATTCTAAGAGTTTTTGTCTTTCCGAGGACAGTATTTTAATGGAAAGATAACTCCCGGTCCATCAAGTGTATACCACCTTATACACCCACTATATCAACCCAAAGAATCCTCTTTGCCTGATTAAGGTAAATCACTTTCAGTTGATGTGTAACAGTCTTAGCAAATGGAATGCCCAATTCCATTATTGACTACGAACAATAAACCTTACAGAATACAAGGGTTATGGTCTATGACCTTGTGTGACAAAGACCATTGCTCACATCCATAGTCCATATTTAGTGTATTCTCCAAACTCTTTGTATGGGAATTTATTTAATAAAATTATACAAAGATTATATGCTTATATGTCACAAATACATTTAATCAGTGAATAAAACTTTATTCATAACAAAACTATAATGTCAATGGTTTCACAAATTGGGATTTAGGGCATAATCCCTAACAATTACAAGTTGATTCTATGGTCAAATGTTTCTTTTATGATGAAGGCCTTGGATCCAATGGTTAAGAATTTATGATCAGCGCACCATTCTTCAAATAGGGTTACTGTTACGACTTTGTTAGTCAGTGTGGGTCACTCAAAGTCGGACTCGATAAGACTGCTAGTATAAGATAGTATGTTTGTGCAATATCCGGGGCACCAAAATTGTACTAGAAGTTCCTTGGGACGCACAAACCTTGCTAAGAGAGAGTAATATTTTGGATAGACCATATTGTTAATATATCACATGTTCTTGACATATTATGTGTTATAAATATATTGCATTATCATAATATGTTTATGCCATGACTAAGAATAACATTGCTTGTGATTTATAAACTGAGTTCATAAAATGGTAACCTGTATAATATGTGCATTATTATTCACTAAGTCGTAGACTTACTCTTGTATCTTTTTTACCTATGATCTTATGTTGCTTCTAATAAGTACTAAAATTCTCACATTCAAACCCCTTAATTCACATATGTTAAGTTCTTAATTTCATTATAGTATGATATTTTATGTTATTTTTGTGTTTTCTTGCATTTTTCAAGTTTTTAGAAGAAAATAAACCAATTCCATCAAGCTCCAAGCTTAGAACACATTTTGGTGACATGTTGAAGAAAAGGGCTCGAGCCACTTCCAAAAGAGCTCGAGCCACATCCAAAGGGCTCAAGCGCATTTCAAAAGGACTCGAGCTCTTTTGTGTGCTGTTGTAGAAAAGTCGGCAAAACCAGAATAGGAAAGATTCTAATCCAAATCCAAGGTGGAATTGGAGTTGTAGGCTGCACGAAATCGACTAGGGTTGTTTCAAACTTTATAAATACTCCACTAATTTGTCCAAAATAAACACACAAGCTTTGAGAAAGGAATCAAAGGCTCCATCAAGAAAGGTTTCAAGTTCTTCTTTCTTCCTTTTTTTATTTTCTGTATGTATATAGTTTTAAACCGAATTAGTTGTAGTTAAATAATTTTGCTAGGGCTCGATTGAAGCCCTAATCATGTTTCTTTAAGGTTTTGATTTGCCTTGCTACAACTATTTGTGATTCTTAATTGATTATTTTCGTATTTTTGTTCGTTTTTCATATGGGTTGTATTTATGCTTGATCATCATATGCATGGGCCATGTGGGGATTGTTATATATGTCAATTTGGATGACCGAGTCCTGGGCATATTAGAGTGACAAAAGAACCAATTGCGGGTTCTTGGATTGATCAATATGAAAAATCAGAATATACACCATGTTCTAGGTTTAGTGTGTTTGTCGATCTCCATAGATTTATGCTTTCTTGAATAACAACTTAGTATACACCCATGCTAAATCCATCGAGAAAGAAAAGAGTTAGACTATACACATATACCTAATCTCGTTGTTTATGGAGATCAATAGTTTTTGGAGTATACACTCATGCCTTTAGGTTGACAAGCAGTGAGTATCGGCAATACGGTTTGTAGCATTGTGCATATCGTTTCCTCAAAAGAGTATGATTAGTGGTGGATATCAGAGCTCTACCCTATTTACTTATTGCTTTTAATTCTGTTATTTGTTTCGTTCTATTGTAATCCTATTTCGTTTTTTTCAAGATATTTGTTATAGGAAATTATCTTTAAACACAATTTATTAATCTTCATGGGAATGATCTCATATTTGCTTTCTATACTATCGTTTTAATATTGTGCACTTGTGAGTAAAACGTATAAATAAAAGCCTATTATTTAGGTGGATATTTGCACAACAGCTTCATAGATAGTTAGATGATGGCAGAGTACTCGAGGAGTTTGGTCTAGTTGGAAGACATTCTTCAGTTGATCTTTGAGGAGTTAGATCCCGTGTGACTGAGTAGGATGTGGCAAGTTAGAGGAGACTCCCGACGTGACATGATAGAGATAGTCTATATGCTTTATGTTGTGAAAACTAGGCTGTGATTTTGTTGATGTTATGTCAGATTCGAGCTATAACTTTTGTGTTATTTTGATGACTGATTTTTTACCATACTTTTGGAGACATCGATATTTATGATATTAATGTTGTTTCTTTTTTAGTTATTCTAGTATTCTTTGATTGTGGGTATTAGTTGCTATCTCTATTCAGTTATTCTGGTTTTCTGCTGTAGGCTCTCACCTTTGAGAGCGTATGATCTCTGAGTTTTAACTTAGAAGGCAAACTACTAAATTATTTATTAGTTAAATGATTTTATCAGGGTGTTACACATACTTGCCACGAAGCCCGGTAGTCCTTCTATTTCCAGTACATGCAATCAATGCTCTCCAACATGCTTGGAAATTCACGGCTTTCGCCTTCCGCCTTCCCGCCACATTTTGCAATGTGTTTGTTGTTGGGTGACCTTAAGTATTCTTCTGAAAAAACTGAAATCACTGCTTGAACAAACCTATTAAGACTCTCTATTACGGTGGTTTCTCCAATCTTCAAGTATTTGTTTATAAAATTAGTTGTAACATCATATGCAAGCATTCTAAGTACGGTAGTAATCTTCTGAAGGGAAGAAAAACCGAGCCTTTTGGAACCATATCTTTTTTGGACAAAATAAGGATCATGAGCTTCAATCGCGTATTGAATACAGCGAAAAAGAAGACAACTCATATGAAATCTCTTTCGAAAATATTTGTAAGGATATATTGGTGGTTCAACAAAACAGTCGTGAAAAAGATCTTCTCCGACTTGCAAGCGATCACGCCGGATGAACGTGCAACATTTTTTGGAATGACCATGTGATAGAGAAGCATTTTGCAATTATCTCAAACTCTTTGTCAAAGTCTAAATCGATAAGAAGCATTTTGTAAAAAGAAGAATGAGCCATAAAGAGAAAACAAAAAATGAAAGTGAAGGTTCTTTGGATGACAAATTGCCTAGTATATAATTCATAGGCACTCAACCAGTTGAAGGTAGTTATTGAACTCTCTAAGACGTGAGTGACAAAGAGCCTAGTATGACAAAGTGATGGTTCATAGACGTGAGTTGTTCATGAACTCCCTAAGCAATCCTTTGTTTGCTGAGTATAAAAGTGATAGTTAATTGAGTTCAATTCAACTGGTTGCCATTTTAAAGTTTGGTTTGTTAAGTCCACTGGTTTCAATTCAACGGTTTGTTAACTCCATTGGTTTGTTGCAATTTCAATTCAACGGTTGCCACAAGGACATGTGCGATTGAGTGGGGAATAGAGTGAGAGCAATGAACATTATCTACAACAAATGGACTCCTACGTTTTAAATTAATTCAATGAACACGTCATCTACAGAAAAAGTAGAACACATTGATATGACATAAAGACAACCGATGCCTTTCTTCTTGTTTGCTGAGAGTTTTCAGTTGAAAGAGAAATAAAGACACAACAACCTACGATATATAGTTATTAATTCAATTCTTAAATCTAAAAGTAGAACACATTGGTGTGCCCATTAGTTGGTCAATTGATCCGAATATGTGGCTCGTTTCAATTTGGGCTTTCTTGCAGTTCACTAGACAGCCCAGTCTATTTCCTAAAGTCCGCTGGAAAGCCTAGTCCAAAAGGTGAAATCCGTAAATACATCCCCATCCCACAACGCCTCTCCCCAACTCCTAAACAAATTCAGAGTAGTTGTATCCAAGCAAACCAAGAGTCCCTCTCTGTGATATAGATGGTGCGAGAGATATAAGTAATATTTGCGGCATTCTGGTTTGTCAAAATCTGAAACCCTAGGCAGAGCTCAGCGCTGTGAAAGATAAACAATAGTTATGGAGGGGGTGCTCTCCGCGTCTGACAAGCAGAGCATGGTCTCGTCCTTCTTAGAGATCGCCGTTGGCCAGACCGCCGATACCGCCACTCAGTTCTTGCAGGTTACGACTTTATGTTTGTGTGATTTCTTTGATCAAGTTTGCCACTTTGCCACTCAGGGACTGAATCTGTGGATTTTTGGTGGGGATTTCTGATTTAGGTGCTTGTTTTGGGGTTGGGTGAATATGGGCATTGGATGGGGATACATTGGTTTTCGTGTGTGAAAATTTGTGTGCTTTCCGTTTTCTTTTTTTGTTGGATGGGCTAATGTTAGATTTTGAGCGTGCTTTTGTTTGATTTGGTGTTCTGAGAATAAGCATTACTGTTATCTCGTTTTCATCGATTGAGAATAAGAAAATTGATAGTTAATAGGACATAGTGTCCGAAGAGTAGGTTTGATCTGGGTTCTTTTAAATATTAAACTTTAGCTGAGTTATGTGGGCATTTAGCATACAGATGGTTCCATTGTCAATTTTACATGTTTTTGACATTCAAAGATTGAGATGTTGCATGCCGAAAGTCGGTTGTCTTCATATTGAAATATATACCGGCATTGAGGAATCCTTTAAGTTCATCTATTTTTGGTACATAAACTCTCTTAATCAAAATATCTCGATTAAAATATTACCTATTAAATGAGTTTACTTATTTCGGATGATGATTCATGTTGAAGAGTAAAAGGCGCTGGAGGGAGGCATAAAATAAATAATCCTATCATAAATACAGAGGTGGCAGGGAGTATGATCTTCACCATAGATAGATTAGAATGATGAAGAAGATACGTGTAGCTTAGGCTAAGTATTTCCTAAAACATTTGTAAGTGGCCGGTTGGGATTAAGCTGTGTTGAGTTGAGTAAAATATACTAGTATTTAGGACCCTTTTAGTTGACTTTACTTGGACTCTTTTAATTGATTGAAATTAGTTCTAAATTTGACTGTATGTTTGGTTATCTAGGCAATGTTTGTTATTTCAAAAAACTTTTTGTTTTTTTTGCCAAAAACAAAAACACGCTTTTCTAAAAACATTTAAGAAACGATTCACTTTTCAAAACACAAAACACAAAACACTTTACAAAAAACATGACACAAAACTCTTTTTTTTTTTTAGTAATCGATATATCATTAGAAGCGTAAGGCGCCCCAAGTACATAGAAAGTATACAAGAGAAGCCATTTAGCTAGTAAGAAAAAAAGAATAAGAAAATCATGATAACTAATCATCAAAGTAAAAAAAAAAAAGTAGCTATTCAAAGATACAATAGGTTGAAAAACAAAGACTTATTCTCTTCCAGAGTCCTCTCACATTCCACAAAACTTCTATCATTCATTTTTCTCAAAAGACACCACAAATGGCACAAGCATCTTCTTCAACACAGCAGCACTCCGAGGTTGCCAGTAGTCCACCAACAAGCATACAAATCGACTACTTATCTAGGCATAATCTAAGACAACTCAAATCGATTGAAGAAAACATCTTTAAGAGTCGTATCCCCACACCAAAGATCATGCCAGACTCTTAGTCTTGGAGCCATTGTCCACCTCGAATCTGTTATGAATACAAAACTTCCTCCAACCCCTCCTATTATTCTTTTACAAACCCACCCCATATGTCTAGATAGGCTCACTAGAACACCATCCTCCCTGTGCACTTCCATATTTAGAGTCTACCACCACTCCATCAAGCCTCTCTCTCTTGCCCATAACTTTAAAGCCATTTACCTAAGAGAGTAGGATTGTACCTCAGCAAGCTCCTAATCCCCAACCCCCACTCAGAGATCGGCGTACAAACCTTAGACCATCTCATCTTCTGATATTTGAACTATTTACCTAGCCCCTCATAAGAAATCACATTGGAGCTTCTCAATATGGTTTGCAACATTTGCAGGAAGAGGAAATAGGGACATGAAGTACGTAGGTAAATTGGATAGGGTGCTCTTTATGAAGGTAATCCTACCACCCCTAGTCAAATGCAACCTTTTTCAACTAGCCAACCGACGTTTTATCTTCTTAATAACACTGTACCATATATGCTTGGCCTAATAGGATCCCCCAATAGAAAGATCAAGATACTACAAAGTTAGAGGCGCAAACCCACTACCTAGAATTCCAGCCAACCTAGCCACATTTTCAACATCTCCCAATTTCACCTTGGCTAAGTTCGTCTTCAAATTGCAAAGATGATTTGGGTTGACCCCTCAGAAAACTAAGGTATCATCTGCAAACAAAAAATAGGAAAAAGCAGTCCTTGTTCCCACAAAGAAGCCTAACAACAAATCTCCACTCACTGCAGTTGAAATAATCCTACCCAACGCTTCCATCACTATGACAAACAACAAAGGAGACAAAAGACCTCTTGCCTCAAGCCACGAGAGCTGCTAAAGAGGCCTGTGGGAGAATTGTTAACCAAAATCAAGAAACGGACCAAGAAAATACAATGAGCTATCCATGAGCACCATTTCCCCTAGTCTAAAAGCAGACCTATGTCAGTATAATCCTTCTTTGAAACACTTTGGTAGTGCTCCCAAACCCGCACCTTCTCAGCAAGTACAATAGGAAATCTCAATTAACATGATCGTGAGCTCTTTGTAAGTTCATTTTACAAATAACTCTCGGTTCTCCAAATCTCAATATGCTATCAAGTCATTCATTGGCAATAAGAATAGGATCTAGAATCTGCCTACCTCGGATGAATGCATTTTTTGACTTAGAAATAATCTTCTCCAACACCATCTTAAGCCTGTTTGCTAGAGTGTTAGTAATAATCTTGTAGATGCTACCCACCAAATTGATCAAGTGAAAGTCCTTGGAGTCGACTGCCCGGAATCTTCAGAATGAGGGCAAAGAACGTAGCATTAAGGATTGTCTTGATCTTATCACTAGCATGGAAATCGTGAGAGATCTTCATGATGTCCTCTTTCAAAGCAACTCAACAAGCTTGGAATAATACCATAGAGTAACCATTAGGGCCCAAGGCCTTATCACCATTCATTGCTTTCACAACCTCCCACACCTCTCTTTCCTCAAAATCTCTCTCCAACCAACAAGCGGCAACCCTATCAATAGAATCAAAGGAAAGACCGTTCACTACTTTTCATAAAACAAAACACTACACACTTTTTAAAATCTTCCCACAACTTCTTGTGGGAATATTTTGAGAAGCAGGTGCTTATTTTTTCAAGTGTGGAGGCTATCTTTTTACTTAAAAAAATAAAAATAAATTAAAAAAATTAGAGAGAGGTGGCCGCACAGCTACCCCAATGGAGGAGAGGGGTGGTTGTGGCCACCTTTCTCTTTGTAGGTGTTGGGGTGGCCGCGTGGGCACTCCAACAAGATAGACATGATCGTGTGACCACTACTCTCCTCTGTTGAGGGTGGCTGTAGCCACTCTCTCTCTCTCTTTGGTTTTTTTTTTTATATTTTTTTCACAAGTAAGAACTGAATCTCACACTTGATAAAATGAGTTTTTTTTTTTTTTGTCAAAATAAGCATGTTTAGTGTTTGGTTTTACTTTTTGTTTTTATTTTATTTAAACACAGAACACTCTCCAAAAAGTTTACTAAACAATTTTCTTAAGTGGACCAAAAACACTTCTCAAATGTGGACTCCACTGAAAATGTTTCTCAACTTTCTATCACATTAAAAACTTATTTGAATCAAAACACAAAAAACACTTAATGAACATACCCCTAGTTTCTTAAACTATAGAAACTATTTTGTTTGCTTGACTACCAATATCCTCTAATTCATGAAGCATTAGTATGTCATTGTATGGAACTCAATTGTGGAGTCTTCTCAGAACAGGCCACAAGTTGGAAGCTTGACGAAGCTATTCAGCTGTTCTTTGTGGGTAATGAAGGTGGGCAAGTGGTTACATCTTCACACTCTCCTCCGGCAGAAGATACGAATTATTTGGCTGATCAAAATACTGGGTAAGTTAAGAAATTTTCTTACCATATTAATATCAGTTTTTCAAATTCTACTTTATTGTTTTATGTTTTGACATTCACTTTTGTTTATTGACTAAGCAATTTGGAAAGAGACACGGTAAATGAAAATGTTGGACAAAATGTTGGACAAAATGATGGAGATGAGGTGCGCCCTCCTTTACCTGTTATAAGGGAGGCTCTTTATGATGATGCAATGTTGTATGGGTATGTTTTCTTTTTCCAGCATTCCTTTATCATTCAAATTGAGATCTTTTTCTTTACAATTTCAAGTGCAGGAATGACTTTTTTATTCTTTCTAAAGTTTGATTACTTGGGTGTGCCCTTTGGTTTTTAATGAAATTTGATTACTTACAAAAAAATTCTTTTTGAAGTTATTTCCTCTATGGAAATATTTTCATTTTGTTTAGCTCTTTTCCATACCTCATCATTGCCAATCAGTGCTGTGTTTTTTATTTTTTTATCTTTTTCTTTTCTCTTCATCAAATGCCATAACCAGTTTCCCTTTCTATTGCCATTTTTGAAATCTCCTGAAATTTAATTTGGCTTTGCATTTGCATCAGCAAGGCATCAAGACATTCATTTCTCTCTATAGATTTAGCGGTTACATATAGAACATTCATTTGTCAGTGGAGTTGCATATAATAATTTCATCAATTTACCATTATCCTTACTGTTATTTCTTTTAGTGTTGGCATGCTGCACATGAGGCATGTTGATGAAGTTCAGGAAATGGTTGATTGGCTTAAATGTGACTTATGATTTTCTCCCTTCTCAGGATTGTTTTTATCATGTTTTGGTAAATATTTTAGATTTATTTTCTTATTGGTCTGTTTAGTTTTAGAATCTTCTACTATCTGTTTCAATGCCTAAAAGGTAGTATTTGTAGATTTTCTTTTGGATAAGTACTGTAGTATTTGTGGTTATTATAATTTTTCTAATGAATTTTTTATGCTAGAGATGTTCAGGACGATATTTTGTAAAATATTTTTTTTCAACTCTAGTTTGTATTTGTTATGTTTGTGTGGTAGCTTCAAAATGGTGGACACTGTTACACAAAAGAAATTGCATAGGAATCATCAATACTATTATGGGACACAGTCATGATACAATATGGATAAGATTATACGACAATTCTTTATAAATGAGGATATGGTACGGCGGGGATCGGACAACTAATCTATTATTATTATTTTTATTATATGTGTTAGGTATATTTAATGTTGTTTCTGTAAAAAATAAAAAACAGGCATCAAAACCTTTAAAAAAGTATCTCAAAGTAATGTGAAAGCAATAATTAAGAAGAGAAGTGTTTTGACCTTATAAGGGCAAAGCATGTACTTTTATATTAATCTTTGGTGTGAATTTGCACATATGGATTTATACATGTGAAAAATAATAAAATATATAAGCAATAACTAAGAAGAGAAGTGTTTTGACCTTATAAGGGTAAAGCATGTATTTTTATATTGGTCTTTGGTGTGAATTTGCACATATGGATTTTATACATGTGAAAAATAATAAAATATATACTAAAGTCAAATGCAAAATCAATGAGGATAATATCTTCCTATGAATGCTGGGTATCTTCATTCCATCAATTATGGGCTTGGATTAATCCGTTATACCCTTTGCTTCCTTGCAAACTGATGGTTGAAGGAGGAGACAGTTTGAAACACTAAGTAGCAAAGGTGGAAGTGTTGGCCTTTGATAAAGATATTAGCCATTTGAGCAGAGAGGTATGAACTTAAAATGGAGACTACAATTAACTACCAAATCACGAAAAAGTCAACAACTTCAATGTCCTTAATGCGAGCATGAAGTCCTGGATTGGCAGCCAAGTGAGTAGCATTAAATTTTATCACAAGGAAGTGCCGTAGGATAATGTAGCTTTTTGTTTAGATCATGAAGAAGATAAGATAACGACGATAGCTCAGATACTGTAATTACAAGTGCTTTGTATCCTGCCTTAGTACGTACACTGTTGGCTGTTATTTTGTATCCTGAGACATAAGTTTAGGACCAAGAAATGTACAAAAGCTGTTCATGGAACGATGAGTAGTCGCACAACTAGCTCAATCAGCTCAGAAAAGGCTGTAAGACTATCTTAAGACCTAAGTCAAAGAGGAAATGACCAATAGTACCTTTAAGATACCACAACATATGTTTACAACTTGCTTATTGACTGGAAAGTGAGCCGGCAATCCTAATTGATTGGTTAACATAATTTGGACAGGTCAAAGAGAGATACGGGAGTGAGATTTTTCCAATTAAGTGATATATGTCCAAAGAGGAGCTTGATCATCTGAATCACCAGTTGCATACTCGCTAATAGAATAAGAGTTCATATTCTCTGAAGACATAACCTACAATGTTATACAACTATCTTCGACAGTTCAACTAAAATCAACAATAAAAGAAAAAGAAAAGGAATCATGAGGAGAGAGGTACCAAAGGCCTAGAGTAAGTACTAGGAGCTGGAGGCAGTGTCTGGTGGTGGTATGAGACTGGATGGATGCAAAAGCAAATGGTGCTCAACCCTAGCAAAACCCCTCATGATGAGTCTTGACCCATTGACATAGAGTAATTAAAACTGGGGGCTCTGGTTGATCATGAGAGTTAGGAGGGGAAGAGAGAGAGAGATTGTCGTTGAGTGCTAGTGGTGCGGTTGAGATGGGAAAGAGAAAGAAAAAGTGTGATAGGGATTTAGGATCTTACTTATTTTTGTGAGCCTTTTTTTTTTTTTTTTTTTTTTTTTTTTTTTCCATTTGAAGTGGTAGCTGTATCCTTCCTGTGTCATGACTGTATCCACTCATATCATGATTGTATCCAAACTGTGTCTAAAATTAGATTTTTCTTTTTAAATTTTCAGATACATTGGACTTATATTCAATTGTTTTTGAGCCATAATTTGTGTTTGACACATGCAATTTTTTTAGTATGTGATGTGTTCTAGCTGTTATGTTTTTGCTTGTTATTTGCTTATATTCTACGTTTTGTGCACCTTTCCTATTATTTAGTTGCAGCTTGACATGCAAGCTGTGTTATTGGTTTATTTATTGCATCTTGGACCAGTTTGTTCATTATTCATTCGTTAAATTGTGTAATTTCTTTGACATTTTCATCTAGTGCATCAAGGATGGGATATGCATCTCGTGATCCAAGTCCATTAATTGCATTCCGCAATTTTGATGAGGAAATGAAACAGCCTGAGGTTTGGGAATCGGACCAGGGAGCTTCATCTACATCAGATAATCCTCGAGATAATCTTGCTTCTTTATATCGTCCTCCCTTTCATCTGATGTTCCATGGGTCCTTTGAAAAGGTACGTGTGCATGCTTGCATGCTATAGAAGTTAATCTTATAAGAGATGAGTGATCATCAATAGTTGTATTGGGATTTAAGTAATTCTAGCTTTTTGTGAAAAGATAAAGGATTTTGTTATGATCTTTTGGGAAGCATTCATACTACAGAGAAAGTCCTTGAGTTCTTTCATGGCTTTACATTAGAATTTACCTTCAGGAATTGTGAACTGAGGCATGATAGCACTATGGATTCTGTACCTTTTCTTTGTCCAGTACTCATTGCAAGTAATTTCCAGAACAGCATTGAAGAAGATGATTTGTATATGTTGTTTTACTAAGTTTGATGTTTAGTAGATTACGGTACATGCTCTCCTTTTACCATATAACTGTTATTAGGGAACATATTGTTCAGTTCTATGAGCCGTTCAGCTAGCAGCCCAAGTTGGATAGTCTTGCTTTTGACTTTATAGTTGCAGAGTAGGCCTCTTGGTTAGAGCATCCGTTTGAGGAGAGTGACGTCCTAGAGGTGGTGAAGGTATGAACATAGATAAGGTCCAAAACCTGATGGTTGTTCTATGGCTTTCTTCCAAGCTTGTAGGGAGTGATTAAGACAAACATTATAGGGGTGTTCCATGACTTTCATGCTTGTGGCAAGTTTGAAAGAAGTCTTAATGCAACGTTCATTGCTCTCATCCCAAAGAAATCTAAGGATGTTAGGCATGCTAATCTTGTGAGTGGAGTTTATAAGATTATTGCCAAAATCCTTCCAATAGGATGAGAAGGGTTGTGGAGAAGATTTTTTCTTGGCCCCATAATGCTTTTATTAAAGGTAGGAAAATCCTTGATTTTGTGCTTTATAGCGAATGAATGTTTGGATAGTAGGATCAGTTTTGGTGTTCCTGGGGTGCTTTTCAAGCCGGATATTGAGAAGGCCTATGATCATGTCAATTGGGAGTTCTTACTGTATTTGTTGAGAAGGTGCAGGTTCAGGGAGAAGTGGTGTTCTTGTATAGTGCATAGTATCTCTTAAGTATGCTTCTCTATTATGGTGAATGGCAACTCATTAGGTTTCTTCGGTAGATCCTGTAGGTTAAGACAGGGAGACCCTTTGTCTCCTTTTTTGTTCATTATTGTCATGGAGGCTTTGAATAAAATGCTTTATGCTATTGTTGATGGGGGTTTTCTCTGACGCTTTTCTATGGGGTTTAGGCACTTTGGTGTGGTCCACATACTACACCTGTTTTTTGCGAACGACACTTTGGTTTTTTGTGGGGCCAATCCTTAAAATCTTTGCTATCTGTGTGTTTTATTCTTATGCTTTGAAACTGACTCTGGGTTGAGGGTTAACCAAGTCAGAATTGAGCGTCTTGCTCGACCGTTGGGGGCTTCCTACAAGGCCAAGTCTATTTAGGATGGTGTGGTTGAAAAGATTGAGCGTTAATTGGCTAGTTTGAAATAGATTTATTTGTCTAAGGGTGGTAGGGTTACCCTTATAAAGAGCACCCATAATCATTTTTCTTCGTTGAAGATATTAAATTCTTTCTTCGAGAAGTGAACAATCTAGTTGTCATCACAAATCTGGTTAGTGCTTTGGCTTTTAGATCTTGATATAAAGTACTTCACAAAGTTGTGAGAGACCTATGATTTCAACAGAGCCCTGTCCCCTAATCTATGACCTTTTTCCATCTCCAAATGTGACACTACCACCCCTATACTCATTGAAATGTTTAAACACATATTTGTCCCCGACATGTGTCTAGAACAGGCATTGTCAAGATACCAATGACAAGAATTAAGACATCTCAATGAAGGGTGAACAACAAAGGCACTAAGATAAGTCTTATCCTTCGAAAACTTCTTGAGCTTGGGTAAAGACACATCATAACAACTCTCATCACTAAAGAGGACTTTGGAGTTCTTAGAGGATGAACAAGACAACTCATCCAGTCTCAAGTTGATCAGTGTCACTTGATCAATTAAGATACTCATCTAAGTGTCATACTCATATTCGTTTTTCTTAGGTACATTCCTCCTAGTTCTAGGCATGGAGGATTTTAAGAGAGGACAAACTTAGTTGAAGTTTGTTTCCTAGAGGATGTTTTAGATTTGGGACTCACAAAATCATTAACAACAATAGATTTGGGATGTCTTGGGTTATGCCTAGAGTTGTTAACTTGTAGGCTTGTTGGTAGACGGCTAACAGCACTTGGAGTGCTGATGTGTGAAAGATGATGCCTTCATGATTTTTGTGGTTTCTATAGAGATAAATGAATGATAGAAGTTTTGAGGACCTTGAAAAGACTTTGGATGAGATTTAATTTTTATTTTTCAACACCCTGTATCTTTGGATAGCTGCTTTTGTTTCTCCTTTGGTAGGTTATCATGATTTTCTTATCCTATTTGCTCTTACTTGCTAGGTGGCTTTTGTTATATACTTCTTATGCACCTAGGGGCGTCTTACACTTTTAATAATAATATCTCGATTCTTTCTCGTTTGGGTTTTTTTTTTACCCGTTATGAGATTCTTGTGTATACTGTCGGTGTACGTAGAGGTGCCTTACGCTTTTTAATAATTACATTACTTATCAAAGCAAAAATAATATCTCGATTACTTATCAAAAAAATGTGGGGGATGTCTCCAAGAATAGTTTTTGGCATGCTGTGTGGTGTGGAGAATGGCCCCTTAAGGCAACATTTCCAAAGTTGTATAGCATTGCTTGCCTTAGGGACACTTATGTGTATGATAATCTTCAGTTCTCTAATGGTTGTACTCACTGGATGTTAATTTTGTTAGAGCAGCGCATGATTGGGAGTTTGAATTCTTTTCTCATTTTTCATTCAGTTGTATTCCATTAAGCTGAAAAAGGATAGTGCCAATAAGCTTTGTAGGAACCCCTCAAAGAGGGGTTGTTTGATGTAAGATCATTTTATAATGTCTTAATCCCTCGTGACAGCAATCCCTTTCCTTAGAGGTGTATTTAGAGGAGTAGGCCCCTTAGAAAGTGGCCTTCTTCGCTTGGTCGCCTAGTCGGCTGCTTTAGGTATGATCCTTATGGTACTCTATTTTCAATTTTTTTTGGTTTAGCGTAGGTCATGGCTAGTTGGGTGAGAGATCTGCTTGCTTGTTAGACGAGGAAGTGTGGTAATTTTCAAAGTGAAGCTATGTGGAAGATGTTTCCTCTATGTTTAATGTGGTACATTTGGAGAGAAAGAAGTGACCAGAGCTCTGAAGACAATGAGAGGATAATGGCGGAACTAATGGCATTCTTTTTCCATACCCTTTTTCGGTGGATAGATGCTTATGATTGTTTTCATATGTCTAGTTTTTTTTACCTCTTTTTTTCTTTTTCCTTTTTTCTTTTTAATCTTTTTTTTTTTTTTTTTTTTCTTGTTATGTGTTTCTCTTGTATACTTGTATCACAACTTCATGCCATAGTTGATCAAAAAACATTTTCTATTTACAGTATCTTGACATAATGTTGCCTCATTTTCATGTCTTTTTATTTCTTATGACTCTTACGCTAATCGCGTATAAGCTTCTTACCATCTTAAATCTATGGGGAAATCTTTTTGTTTTGGTTACTGCCCTATCAGGACTTGAAATAAAACATTAATAAATTTGAGACTGAGTTTCAAATTAACAGCATTTTAGTTAATCCAATGATATTCATGGGGATGTAAACCTGGATCTTTGATCTTGATTTGTTTCAGTGCTTTTACTACTTTGCTTTTCTTTACACTTTTCTGCAAAGGCAGGCAAAAGATGCTGCTTCTGTCCAGGACAAATGGCTCCTTGTTAACTTGCAATCAACCAAGGAGTTCAGCTCTCATATGGTAGTCTTGAAATACTCTAGTTTGTCTTTATTATCATTGTTGTTATATGTAAGCATACTCATTTGGTTTCATAATATTGCTTTGTGAAGCTTAATCGGGATACATGGGCAAATGAAGCTGTTTCTCAAACTATTGGTACCAATTTTATTTTCTGGCAGGTCCGTATGATTCCTTGATAGACTTGAGGTTTTTTTTTTTTTTTTTTTTTTTTCAATTAGTAATTGGCCCCAAGGGGACGGGGAAAGTGAGATTCGAATTAGTGACCTCCGGTTCATGAGGCTTGGTCCCCAACCGATTGAACTATCCCTTGGAGTTTGACTTTAGTGTCCTTATATGTGCTTCTTTTCACTTATTTTTTATTTAAGAAATGCTATGATGTTTTTTATTGTTGCCACAACGATTTCCAACACTTTCAGCGTAACTTAATAATTTTTTATTAAATGCTTCTTGTAGCCTTACTTCCCAAAGATACTTGATCTTTAAATTAGTTTATAAAGGATGTTCTGTTTGACATGGTTTCTGATGTGATCTTCTTGTTTGGGTACTTGTGAAAAACCCTTGTCAGGTTTGCCTGGAATGGCTTTTTCTGGGTTGAGGCCAGTTTTATAAAAAGGCTTTAGGGAAGCAAAGTTGAACTTTTGGTTCCCATAATGTTCCCTTGGTTTAGGGAACACCAGAGGAGTCTGTCCCTTGGTTTAGGGAACACCAAAGGAGTCTGTCGTGGGTGATTTTTCAGGAGTTTTCTCTACATTTAGAGAAGGGAATGAGATTTGGGGAAGCTGCTAGTGCTCTAAAAGTGGAGATATTGATAATTGCACAATTCAGTTTCATTGGTTTCCATTGGATGCGCACCTACTTGATTCTAGAGTACTTAAGATGGCTCAAATATGCATGACCTCCATTATAAGTTTCTAACTGTTTCAATGGTTGTGAGAATGGTTGCTGCTGTATTTGCATGCTGTCTAAAGTAGACTTGGAAATTTTGGATTAGCATCTTTTGTTTCTGGTAACATACTGTGTTTTTGTTCTCAATCACTCAGATCTTGTTTTGCAAATATAGGTGTATGATGATACAACTGAAGGCAGAAAGGTTTGCACATATTATAAATTGGATTCCATTCCTGTAGTGCTTGTCATCGACCCCATAACTGGTCAGAAAATGCGCTCCTGGTGTGGAATGGTTCAACCTGAGCGATTGCTGGAGGTTTGTGATACAGCAATGTGTATTCTTGTGTTTCAGCAGCATGACTTCATAAGATTTGTCCCATTTAGAAAAAGGGGCTTAAGCTATTATATTTATAGCAAACACTTGCACCCAATATTGATATATGATGCATCACTGATCTTAAAAACTATCCTTTCTACTGTAGGATCTGTTACCTTTCATGGATGGTGGCCCAAAGGATCATCACATAACTCTGTCTAACAAACGTCCAAGAGAAAGTTCTTTGACTTCTCGACAAAAAAGTAAAGGTATGTACGGGTTTCAGTTCTCTGACTCCCACAATGAGTAATTAGGTGATAGAGCTTCTTGCTATTTTCTGATAAATTCTGATAGAAGATCAAATGGACAATTGATAAACTGATGATAAAATTGCTAGTGTAGTCAATCTTATTGTGACGTAATTTTCTCACATTCATGTTGTCGATGAGCTTCACCCAGTGGAAAGCGTGCTATGTGGTAATCAGATTAGTATAATGGAAAGGGAAAGTTTCAAGACTTCGATGTTTTGATGTATTGAAGACATTCTTTGGCAGATTTCAAGTGCATTACATTGTTTCTTTTAAGTTTTTGGGTTACAATTAGCTTGTAAGCAATGTTGAACCCACAAAAATCACACGGTGAATGTAGAGAAAAGAGAGGATAAATAAGCTTAAAGGGGAAAGAAAAAAAGAAGCTAGGGTGGAGAGAAAGAGAGAGAAAGAAGCTAAAAGGGGGGGAGAAAGAAAGAAGCAGCTAAGGGGAGAAAAAGAGAGAAAGGAGAATCAATTCCACATTTTTCATTTAGAAATGCTATTTTTCTATCTCTCATCCATCTTCTATCCATCTCCATGCATATTTTTTTCAAATCCACTATTGAATCTATAGGATCCACATGTAGGTCCTACAAATCCTATGGTGGATTTAAGAGAGAGATGGATGGGAGATGGAGTAGTAGTCGGTCTCTTTTTCATTTCATCAAAGTCCGCCTTCATTGGAGTATAAAACACACTTGAAAATTAAATAAAACTAAATACTAATAACTCAATTATTTTCAGTATGTTGGTCTCAATAGTGGTAATGCAAGGACCATCTAAGCAGGTTTAGTGTGTCCTGCTCCGTCCGTCGACGGGTGTGAGCGCATCCTTCTCGCTTTTAGCTTGTTGGCTATGGAAGATGGCTCTTTTGAGTTGGTTTTACATTGAGGCTAAAGCTTTCGAGCTGTCGGTGCCTGAAGGGGTGTCTTCTCTGCAGTTAATCAAGAGAAGAAAGGGGCGTTCCGTGTCCTGGTGGTTGGGAAATCAGAAGGCTCTAATTTCATTGAGTCTTCAAAGGAAGGGGACAAGGCATTCTCTGCCCAGGTTGGATCCAATAGAGCAAGTCACTTTTTGGAGGTGGCAGAGTATGCTGTGGGTGGTCGGTGTGGGCTCATCATTGTGCCGGAGGGGTGTGAAGGGGGGGGGGGGGGGGGGATATAAGATTTTCGCCGCTAAGCTAGGGAAGGTGGCGACCATGTTCGATTCTCCTTCCGATAAGAGCTCTTTTGTGCTTCCAACAAGAAATCCCGGAGGTTTTGGGTTCCTCATGCCTAAAAATCTGGAAAAGCATGGTGGGAAGGGCGTCATCCATCCATGAAGAAATGAGTCCTCCGTGGAAGACATGGTTGCATCGTTTGTGGAGGTGGTTCATAAGGCGGAGGCTAGTGTTGGATTTGTGAAGGGGAAAGTGGTGAGCTTCCATGGACCGGTGGGTAACTAGCTTTCCATGGCCAATCCTGGTTAGACTCAGTTGGCAAGGAAGTTGTGAGGGCTCAAGGCTCAGATGCGTCTCTGTCATGTCTGCATCGTGGTTTTGATTGCACTCTAAACAAAATGCAAGAGGATATCGAAGCTAGCTGCTTGGCATTTTGGGCATGGAAAATACAACTTCAGAAGATGAGAAGTGAAGTGGATCGAGCCATCATGCTGGTGATTGAGTGACTAGAATCCTCTGGGCAAGACTATCTTTCCAAGCCTAGTAGGGTTTTTCTTAAGAAGCATCTTAAGTTACTAATGTCTAAGCCTAGCGAGAAACGAAACTTATGTGGGAAGATTAGGGTTGGCAAAGGTGTAGTGCACCCACGCAAACCCATCTCTCAAAGGTTTCATAAGCACCCGGATCCGGTTTTCGCTTCGGGTGTTGAAGCGGGTCGTGAGTTTTCCGATCCGGCTAGTGGGTATGTGGAGGCTTCGCCGGAAATTGAAGTTCCTTTGGGTAAGGACCATTCTAACTTAAGCCCGATGAGTTTTGGTGTCGCCGCTGACCTTTTTTTGTTCCCGCCTTGGACGGAAGCTTGTCGGTATCCAACCAGTTCTTGCTGGAAGCAAAGGCTAGCTCCCATATTCCACCGTGTTTTGCTACGAGGGCTCAACCAAGTGACGGAGGTGCCCTTTTGCCGATGTTGCTTTCTTCTTGCGTCCCTATCCCTGCTATGAAGGAGGTTGTTTCGACGAGGAGTCTTCTTTAACAAGGCTTTCTCAACCCTCGACCCCCGCCGGTAGCCTTGGGCCTACGTAAGGAAGGTGACTCAAGTATGGAACCTTTGCCTTCTTCTAAGAAGAATCTCGCGGTTCATTTTACTACGGGTGGGGTTACTAGATTGCCTAGTACGAGCTTCGATCTTACGAAGAAGACGCCAATGAATGTGTCTTGTGTAGACCGTTATATTGGGTTGCCTCCAATTGTGGTGCAAGCGTGCATAAGTGGGGCTTCCTAGGCCAGAGGGCTCATTGGATGTAGCCCAGTTGTTGCCAGTAGTTCTTGGGTCTGTTGGTAGTCTATCGGTTGTCTTGGCTGATGGGGTTCGAGTTGTTGATTTTGATCCGACGGTTGGTCTGGTGTCCATGTCTTTGCCAAACCCTTAACCCGTAAAGTGTTACAACCGTAAGTTGAAGGGTAGCAGATTTTTGAATATGGATAATAGCCTGATCACTAAGGCAATGTTGGTTTTCTGTGCTCCAATTGTAGTGCCTATGGGTTTAGATAGCTCTTCTGTTGTGGTTCATCCTCATATGCCTCCGATAGTGCTTAACTTGGACTGCTCCCGGGCCTCGCCGATTGCTCAGTCCACTTGTGCAGTTGACAAGGAGACAAGCTTAGTTCAATCCCAAAAGTGGCCAGTTGGATTTGGTTTTGGTTTGTCTTCGGAGCTGGTTGTGTGGGATGGGGAGGATTGGGCTTTGGCAGGGGATTTGTGTGAGGGGTTTGAAGACACTGTAATGGATCTCCCTCGGAAGGGTAAAGGTGGAAGGGAGCTTCTGAATTTAGAATGCTCTATCAACCATGATTCTAAGGGAGCATCCTCTAGGCATGAGAAGACAAGGCTCATACTTTCTAGCATTGAGTGTTTCGTGTGGGCTTTGTGTGGGATTCGAGCTTTTGGTGTTTTGAGGGTTTTTCGGGTTGTGTGGGTTGTCCTGCTGTTTCGTTTAAGTTTTTCTTTTGCTTGTTTTGTTTAGGAGCTTTTTCTGCTGTACTTGGGGGCAACTACGCTTTTTTTATAAAGTTTCCTCTACTTATATAAATAAAATATAAAAAATAAAAACTCAATTAACTAATACGACTTGAATAGAACTACATGGACCAATATTACCAGAAAATCAAAAAAAAAAAAATAGAATTGCTCTCTAAAATTAAGACTAAATGAAAGTAAAATTTTTGTCTTGCCCTTAGTAAGGGTTTTTGCCTTGTTGTAGAAAGAGATTCCGTACGAAAAATTTCTTCTTGTAATGCTTTGGATTTCTTCCCTAAGTCAACCTATAATGCAATGGTGGTTGTAGATGAAACAAATGAAGAAGATGAGGAAATGCTACGAGCAGTGGCAGTTTCTATGGAAGGCATGAAAGACTCATGTGGGGTGGCTGCTAAAGACAAAGATGTAACTGTTACTGGGGAGGAAGAAACATGCTCCACTAAGAAGCTGTCATATCCACCTCTACCTGAAGAGCCCAAGGGTGACAGGAACCTCCTTTGCAGGGTTGGATTCCGTCTTCCGGATGGACGCAGAGTCCAGCGAAATTTCTTCCGTACTGATCCAATACAAGTAAGAACATTTCTGAAGCTCAGGTTATGTTGCATTATTCATTCTGTTACCCAGTTCTACTAATTAATTGGTCCACATCTTCAGTTTTCATTCTCCTGGATATCCTACTTCTTAGTAGTTACTCTTACCCACTAACATCTCCCCCTTTTTGATTGGCATTGGGTGGGTGTGATTTTGTTATAGGTTATTTCAACATTCCTATTAAATGGACACTGAATTCTCTTGACCTTGTCATGGCAGTTTGCTATCATCATCTCGAGACTCTTAAAAATTATACTCCTCACATTTGGTAATTTTGTTTTGCAGCTGCTGTGGTCGTTTTGCTATTCTCAAGTAGAAGAAGCTGAGACGAGGCAATTTCGCTTGACACAAGCAATCCCAGGAGCATCAAAGTCTCTTGATTATGATAGCCAATCAACCTTTGGGGACTCGGGGTTAGCCAATTCTATGATCTCAGTTACTTGGGACTGAAGAACGAACTGTCTTCTTGGGGACCGTTTGTGGAGTTCCTTCAACTGGTAGAATTGTGCATTGAAGAGTTGTGGTTCGCAATTTATTTTCTTGCTTTCTTTGCTTTTTGTTACTCCCAAGCCTGGAGCCAATTTAAAATGACGGTAAGCTTAAACAGACTTTAAGCGTAATTATGTAAATACTCTTTATGAAGGGGACATGAGTCTCTTGTTGTTCATGCTATGTTAAAATGACTCTTTCTCCCTCTCTCTCTCTGTAATTATTACTCGTATTTCTGGTGCATAATTTATTATGCTGGGCCTCTTGCTATAGATCTTTTGATTATAGTTATAGATTTCTTTTCATTTGACAACAAAAGGTCATAGCTATGGTGGTATTAGCACAATATAGGTTACATAATCTTTGTTCCACAAACTTATTTTCTCATATGCTCACTTTGGTGGATTTAGTAAAATATTGTATGTTTTAATTTTGGAATAAATAATCCACCTCAAAATTATACGTATAGCCAATAATAGAAACTAGATTTTTCTTTATTGTTGCCTCTAGTGGCTGGATTAGCACAGAAGTTGCTGCCGCTAAATATTCTCCACTAGCCTAAACAATTAGATAGGGAACTATTGAAAGGTTTTTCGATAATATTCCATCATTTCTCAATTCATTTGTGTTAACTGCAATTTTGGTACTTGTGATTTGTTCTGTCACAGTTTCATAGGTGCAGTCAATAAAATGCCACGTGAGGCACTATAATATGCCAACAACTGTCTCTTTAAGCCAAATGGGTATGCTATGTAGGCATATCACTGGAGGTACCAATGTTTTTTATGCCATGTGTAAATAATAATAATAAAATAATATTTTTTTAAAAGAAAAAAATTGAATCCTCAAAATTTCTAATCCCTAACCTCTCTAGGCGTGTTATCCTTATCTTGTTTGCCCCTTAGGTTTTCAAAAACACTGTAAGCCATTTGGTTTCTCGACACCATAAGCCATTTGGTTTTATGCCGAAGACTGGTGATTTCTTTTCAAGAAATTGTTGTTTACCCAAAGTGTGTCCAATTTTGAGACTTCCGGCCCTTTTTGGTATGCCTTATGCCAAGGTTTTGTAGGTTTTGTGCTACTTCGGAACCTAAAGTGAAATCGCCGGTGTTTTGTGCTACTTGAAGGTAAAACATTTTGCTCAAACTCTCTTACTTTTTTGTGCATGACATCTTTCGCAGAGTACGAAGACTTGTATAGTGTATGAGTTTTGATTTAAAAAAGAACTTTGTACGCTGTTGTTATAAAATAGTATTCAGATATTCGTGGTTTGAGTTAAAAAGTTTTGTCTGGTTTAATGTTTTTATTAGCTTTTGTAGGGCCCCTAAACCAAAAATCATTGTTGGTTGCTTTACTTTGTGGTCCCTAAAATATGATATATTATAGTTGTTGGTTTGTTGGGTGAATGGTACAACACTTATGGTGGTTTGTCCAACAAGTACCATGGTTGTCATTACTAATGGCTCCAATGGCGTATAAAGTAGAAAAGTTTTTTACCCTGGCAATTAAAAATTAAATATTAGCTAAGTAAATCCTCTACTTTGGCCTACGGTTAATGAGCAACCTCAAACTTGAGAAAATCCTTAGCAATACTTCTCAGCTTAAGAAGTTTCTTTCAGCTCCGAGAACAATTTTGAGGAGTGCTAATGTTCCAAAAGCTCCTCCCATTTAACATGTATTTATGTACCCAAGCAATCCAAAGAGAGCCCGAACGAGCAAAGATACTCCACACATGTTGCAACATAGAGGAATTATTCGAAGTCTCCAACCTCTTCAAGCCCACATCTCCTTCTTTCTTTGAAAACCAAATCTCAATCCAAGCCACTTTAGCCTTTGCAACACAATCATCCTTACCATTCCATAGAAAACTATTGAACTTCTGTTCAATGGCCTTAAGGATCTTCTTAGGGAGAATGAAAAGCCCAATCCAAAAGACTTGCAAACTATAAAGGAGTCACATGATGCTTTTATCACGTATGTCGACTAGAAAGCAGAGGGGTTTTACATCAAAATTATGTCAGGTATACTCCCTTTAAAGAATTGAAAGAAAAGATAATTGTAAAATAAAGGAAAGCGAAATAATAAAAATAGAGACAGAATTTTAAATGGTTCGGTTTATGACCTATGTTCACAGGATAAAGCTCAAAGGACTACATTATACTCTTATTCACTTGATATTTTTACAATACATGAGACTCCTATTTATATGAGAATTTAGGTAGATAAGTATGGTAATCAAATCAATGTGATTATCATACCATCAAATTTGATTACAATCAAATCTGATTATAGGATATTACAATTAATTACAATCAAATCTCTGGAATCAAATCTCACAATATACTTTAACATCTCCCCTCATACTCAAGGTGAAAGATTCCGAAAGCATGAGTTTGAAAATAATTTTTTTTTTTTCTTGAAGATGGCAGCCGGAAACTTGTAGGAATTGGTGGCGGCGGGCAGCGGTGACGGGAGGTAGTCGACGANCAGTGATCCAAGATAGGCTTTTAATAACAATAGGCTAACCATGGGCCTTAAATGAGCATGAGACTTGAAACTATACCACAAATGTTAGAAATTAGGCCAACTATGGACCAAGAAGAAAGCCAACATAAGGCTGAAATGAGGCTAATTATGGGCCTTAAAAGAGGTCTGAGTCTTCAAACAATATTATAAATGCCAAAGAAATTGGGCCAACAAAGGACCAAAATATTGGTCTGCGTCAGCAACAGGACCAATAATAGACCAAATAACTAGGCCATCAAGTGGCAAAAGTATAGGCAACTTGGCCTTTTTTTTTTCTTTTTTCTTTTTTTCTCATGCCTTGCATCTTCACCGATCACCACACAAACCAAATTTTTTTTTGTTTTGATCCAACAGAATCAATACAAAGCAACAAACTTGCTACAATTTGTTTTTTCCTCATGCCTTCAACGTAGTCAGTTTGTTCACACACCCACAAAACCAAAAAGATGCTTCAAACTGTGAAGTACCTCATCAGATCAGTCGATGCGAGTGGCTACAATCTGATCTACGCTACATCACGGCCATCATCACAGGTAATGACAGTACGTAGAATGATCATCACAAGCAATTCTGAGCCATGCGTCTAATCGTTTGTGTGGTTTCTCACTTTGATGATCACCAGGCGCAACATCGGGGATCGGGGGCTCGGGTCTTGGCCGTGCGAGGGACGAGGCTGGTCCTCTCGGCTGGGAGTCTCAAGGGAAGACCTGTATTGTGGCCGAGTGATTCGTAAACAGCCATGGAGAATGAGCATCGAAGGGAAATCAAGAATAGAAACATAGGGGCTACATGACGATACTAACAATTGTGACAGCCACACCACAAAATTAAAATTGCAATCCAGGATAAAAGAAAACTGGCGTTAACTTATTGCTATGATATCATAAAAGAAAAGATAACTGAACAATAAATTAAAGGAAAAGTAGAATAATAAAAATAAAGACAAAGAATTTTACATGGTTCTGTTTATGACTTACGTCCACAAAATAAAGCTCTAAGAGTTACATTATACTTTTATACACCAAATATTTTTACAATACATGATACTCTTATTTTTACGATTTGATTTGATTACCATCAAATCAGATTACAATCAAATCAATCAGATTTGATGAATATTACAATTAATTACAATCAAATTTTTGAAATCAAATCCTACAATATACTCTAACATGAATAAGTATGAAGGAGTGTTCTTGGTGATTGAAAATGAGAATAACTTTACTTCGCACTATAATTTCCAATTTAACAAACTTTTATTTGCATATAAAAAATAACCACCACATAAAAAATGGGTCAGACAAATCATTTTAGTGTGCGTTAGAAAACCTTTACAGAATCACAGCACTTGTTTCTCATAAGGTTTCAAGTAATAGAGTAATTATAAACCACAGCCCAGGCTGAATGAACAGTTCATTCAGCCTGGGCATTTTTTTTTTTATGGTGGGTCTCACATGATTAAAATTTTTTTTTTTTTTTTTTTACTCTCATCTAGCCTTGGGCTGAATGAATAGTCATTCAGCCCAAGGCTGATGAGTATCACGACTCCAAATAATAATTCCCTTGTAACCTTCTCTCTCCATTGCCTTTAAAAAAATAAAAAATAGAAGTAGTAATTAATTGGTGTTTTTGAGCAAGTTCTTGACCTCAGTGTGGATTTAAGTGCTGTCAATGCTGCAGAAGAATGACGACTGAGGAAACCCACTTTTGGTGCTTGAGCTGATAATTCTGCTTTGTTACAAGTTCCTAGAGTCGTACAGATGTGACACATAATTTTTTGATCATGACAAATTGATTCCAGTGCTCCATGCTCTTGAATCCTTGATTAAGAAGGATCCCTTTCTTTATCTTTGGGAAATTAATAAATAAAGAGCTATATCAAATGATAATAGAATGTGAAATTCAATTTCGGAGTAATTGTACTTGACCTTTTGAATTTTGATCACTTTTGTAATTACTTTTTTAAAGTTTTAAAACTATAAACTTAGTGTATTGAACTTTTAATATTTTGAAATTTCACACCTCCTGTTATAGGCTTAAATTAGACGGTCAAAAGGTAAAATGACCATTGTAATTCTGTAAACTTTATAAAATTATAGAATTACCCTTAAAATTACAATTAAAAAAAAAAAATCTTTGACTAGGTATGAGGGTATTTTAAAAATTTATCACCCTCCATTAGGATTTAACATAGAATTCTAACAGAATGATGAGATTGTAAATTTTTAAAGTTTGATATATTAAATTGAGAGTTTTGAACTTTAGAGGTAATTGTAAAAGTGATGATGGCTCAGAAAAGTTAAGTGAAGTTTTTTCTTCAATTTCTTATAAACAATAGCAGTTGTATTTATCAGAAATCAAATAAATTGCAACATATACATTCCATACGTTTTGAGTAAGATCAATTATGAATGTTTTAGTATTATTAGAGACACATCACTCGTATTCTAAAAAATTTAGCTATATCAAAGAATAGTCATTAAGTCATTATCCAATGAGTAGTATAACTAAAATGAAGGGTATAAACATGTGTAAATCAAATTATCAATGCATCTACGAGCATGCATTTTCAAACTCGTTCATTGACAATCGATTTTCTTTTCCTTTCTTTTTTTCTCATCCTCCACCCCAACTTGGAGCCAGTACCCCACCATATATAGCGTTCGATTTTATGCGGCACACCTGCCACCCCACCATAGCTAACGTCAGAGCTAAAACAGACAGCAATCCTTTCAAGATTTTCTAATGACAATATCGAACAAAGAACACTTGAGTTTAACCAACAAGTGGAGATAACACTGCAAATTCTGGGGATTTGGAAAGAACATTAAAGAAAAGAAAAGAGGGGGGTTGGGGGTGTGTCGATGAATCTAATGGGCTTATACTTGAAAGAAAATTCAACACACTGATATTGTCTTCTTCTTGTGCTTTCATCGAGTCATACAAGCTAGCACACACATCCACTAAGAGAGAGAGAGAGAGGAACAACAATATTCAAAAATATATGAAATACGGAACAACTTATAAACTATTGATGTAAATTTACATTGTAATAACCAACTGATCATATTCTGACAGACTGGGTTCATAAGCAAAATACCAACCAATTAACCTGGATGTCACTATCCTTTGATCAGGAAAAACATTGTTCATCCATCGGTGGCAGTTTAAGAAAGGTGTAACTGTATCAAGAAAACAGCAGAGGTTGTCATATAGGATTTGATTTTGATGTTGATACTTTATGTTTCTTTATAAATTATTGTTAGTGTTTTTTTGTTAATTAAAACGTAAATTAATAGGAGGTATATGAAATGATGCTAGTCAATTTTTTACATTGTAGAATCAGTCATTGATTACTAATTATTAAGAAAATTTATCTTTATTTGTCCAGGTTAAAAGTGTTAGATGAAGTGAAGCTCCTCTGGTAAATCATGTTTAATTATTATTTTCTGTAAATTTTTTATTGATAAATATTTTTAATAATAAATGTATGCTAGAAATAAGTATTGATTATGACAAACTTTAAAAAACAGAAAAATTAAAAATTTAAGTGAATCTAAAAAAAATAAATTTATAGACAAATTTTTTAATAACAGTATAATGTTGAATTTGAAAAATGAAAAAATGAAAAAATATATATAATATAAAAATAAAAATTTAATATTTAAATATAAACAATGCCTCATCTAAAATAGTGGCCTTAGGCCTCAAAACATATGGAGGCCGCCCTGTTCGGTCATTCCAAACGTGAGTTGTTAATGTCCACATTTTGTTATATTTTTTGTTTATAAAACAAAACAGGGCCTCATCTAAAATAGTGGCCTTAGGCCTCATAACATATATGTAGCCGGGCCCTGCTCGGTCATTGTAATGTGAGTTGTTATTGTCCACTTTTTTTTATGTTTTTTTAATAAAATAGCTGGCCCTGCTCTGTCACATTAGAAAAAGTCAACTCCTTGTCTTAAAAATATGTTTAGTAGTTGAGCGAGTTATGTTGTGAAGAGGACTTGGTAGATCAAATCCTTTCTCTCTCGATCGCTCACTTTCTTCTCTCCTCCTCTCAACCCAAAATCTCTCTTCTTCGTTACCCACAAAATCGAATCCAAAGTCTTGGCCATCAACACCCAAAACTGAGCGTTGAATCATTTTCGTTAACCTCCCCAAATTTCTCACTTGTACGATTTCTTTCCCAAACTACCCCTGTCATCCCTCTCTATCTATCACTCTACCATCCATGGGGCAAAGATTCAGTACTAGGTCAAGAAGCTCGGAGAGGGAGCCATATGGCGAAGCCCGAATGTCTCGCGACCCAAAAAAATACGGTATGTTTTCAAGCATTAAAAAAAAACACACACACACACACAAATCCTCTATAATCCACGCATTCAATGAATGAATGATATGGTTTGAAGTTTAGAACTTCTAACTCTAACTACAATCCAAGTCTCTTTGTGCTCTTCTTGTTTCAATTATTAGGTGGAAACATAATTAATGTTCCGGATGTTGATACATGTTTGAAATGTTTTATTATGGTTTCTCTTTGGAATTTCTTCTTGTATTTTTTTTTTTTCAAAAATAGAGAAATTATATGCTTAAAAAATCAGCAAAAACAATGGCTATGTTTGGCAACCAATTCCCAACCCAACTCCAATTCTACTCCAATTTTCAAAAAAAACATTCTCATTTTTTATATCACATCAACTACTTTTTAACAACTTTTTTTACTTTTTATATCACATCAAATATTTTTTTATTACCATTCAAATAAAATACTCACTAAAAATAAAAAAATTTCACTTTTCCATACAAAAAATTTACAACATTCCCTCTCAACAATCACCTCATGCTACAGTGAAATCACCAAAAGTGGAATCAGGATCACTTGCCAAACATCGCAATACTCCTCCTCTTAACTCGCTGAATTTGCTCCTCTTTCTCAGTCCTAATAGACTCAAGCTCCTCATCTTTCATGGTTGCTCCAACCCTTCCATCATCTTCTGAATCTCGTTGGGATCACGATGTTTTCCTGAGTTTTAGAGGTGAAGATACCCGCAAGAACTTTACTGATCACCTTTATTCCGCCTTGGAGCAAGTCGGAATTCGTACATTTCGAGATGATGAGGAGCTTCGAAAAGGGGAGAACATCTCTACTGAACTTCTCAACGCGATTCGAAGATCAAGGATTTCTATTGTGGTTTTCTCCAAAGGCTATGCTTCTTCCGGGTGGTGCCTAGATGAGCTTGTGGAGATCATGCACTGTAAGAAAACCATAGGCCACACTCTTCTTCCCATATTTTATCACGTGGACCCTTCGGATGTCCGAAGACAGACTGGGACTTTTGCAGAAGCATTTGCTAAGCATGAAAAACGGTTTCAGACTGATATGGAGAAGGTGCAGAGTGGAGGGAAGCTCTTACTGAAGCTGCAAATTGTTCCGGTTGGGATCCAGAAAACGTTGCAAATGGGTATTATGCTATGGACTCTTGTACTTTTTCATGCATTTCTTTTATTTATTTATTTGGAAAGTACCCATACCCCTCACTGTTATTGTCTTCCAAATTATCAATTGTGTCAATATCGCCATAAATTACCAAAAAATGTTAATGTCCCAATGACAAAAACCTTTCATAAAATTAAAAAATAATATAAAATAAAAATTATTAAAAAACAAAAAAAAAAAAAAGTAAAAAAAAAAAACCGTAATAATAATTTGTGTCGTTCTTTATTTTAATGTGTTTTTTTATATAATTTTCAGTTAGGCGAACCACCCCCATTTTGGTCACCCTTTGGTTTTTCATTTTCCTTCTTTAAAAAAAAAAAATAAATTATTCATTTTTTATTTTTAAATTTTTTTCGTCTTTTTAAATTTTTCTTTTTTCAAATTTATAAGGATATTTTTGTCTTATTGAAAAAATTGTAGGGTCATTTTTGTCTTTTTGCTAGCCTTACTGAGATATTGACATTTTTTGGTAGTTTAAGTGAATATCAACACAATTGGTAATTTGAGAGGCATTGACAATGAAATGATAATTTAAGGGGGGTATGCGTTTTTTTTTTTTTTGTCATTTTATTTTATTTTCTTTTAAATTTAGCAAAAACTAATAAAAAGTTACATCAAGCCAACTAGATCGAAGAAAATTAGTTATTAAGTTGAATCAGTTTATGGTTTTCTGTTATGTGCCCACTCTATCAGTTATATCACGATCATGACATTTAGATAGTAGACACAAACCTTTTTTTTTTCTAGAATTATCAAGTCTAGGATTGCTTTTTGGATAAAATATCGTACACTTGTGAGGAATGATATTGTAACTATACTTTGTGTGACATGGTTAATGGCTTTTTTCTACTAGAAGAAACAAAAAAAATAAATAATTAATAAATAAATAATTTGTTTCATGGCATGTCAATAGGAGAAGAACTTCTATAGAAATATATTTTAGGCTCTGTTTAAAAATGTTTTCAGGAAAATTATTTTACAAGAAAATGTTTTCCGCTAAAAAGATTGAGATGATAACATCCTTTTGGTGCCGGTGAGTCATAATTTTATTTCTTATTTCCTCTCAATGTTCTTATTTTATTGTTGTTTTCCATTTGAATTATAATGATCAGGTATGAATCAAGATTCATCAAAGAAATTGTTGAAGAAGTTTTGTGTGAAGTGAACCACCCCACTTACTTGAATGTCGCCATACACCCAATAGGAATACAATCTCGTGTTGAAGAAATAAAAGCTTTATTAAATCTCGGAACAAATAACATTCGCATTGTGGGCTTCTATGGAATGGGTGGAATAGGTAAAACAACCCTAGCAAAAGCTGTCTATAACGAAATATGTCGTGGATTTGAAGGAAGCAGCTTTCTATCAAATATTAAAGAAATTTCAAAAGAGTCCAGTGGTTTGGTTCGTTTACAAAAACAACTTCTTGATGATATCTTGCGTATGAATAATTTTAATGTTAACAATGTTGATAGAGGGATCAGTTTGATTGAGGAAAGAATTCAAGGAAAAAAAGTTCTTGTTGTTCTTGATGATGTGGACGACTTTAAACAATTACACGCATTAGTTGGAAACTCCAAATTGTTTGGTCCGGGAAGTAGACTCATTGCGACAACTAGAGATGAACAAGTGCTAATTCAACTTGGAGTAGATGAAAAATACAAGGTTAAAGAATTGAATCTTTGGAAGTCTCGTCAACTTTTCTTGCGGCATGCCTTCAAGGGGGCCTATCCACAACAAGAATGCCTGGAGCTTTCATTTAGTGCAGTGAAATATACTGGAGGACTTCCCTTAGCTCTTGAGGTTTTGGGTTCTTCTTTATTGGGAAAAAGTGTTAACGAATGGGAAAGCAAGTTGAAAAAATTACAAAAAATTCCTAATGGAAAAATTCAGGAAAAACTTAAAATAAGCTTTGATTCACTAGATGATGCAACAAGGGAGATGTTCCTTGATGTTGCATGTTTCTTTATCGGTATGGAGAAAGAATATGTCATCAAAATACTTCTTGCCTGTGATTTCTTTGCAGAGGATGGCCTTGGTATTCTCATTCAAAGGTCCCTTGTGACAATTGACGATAATAAGTTGAGGATGCATGATCTGATTCGAGATATGGGGAGGGGGATTGTTCTTGCAGAATCACCCCGTAATCCAGGAAAACGAAGTAGGTTATGGTTTTATGAGGATATCTTAGCTGTACTCAGAAAAGATATGGTAAGAGATGCATGCATTTATATATATATATATATCTATATATATATTGTTACTTCACAACATTAAAAATGTATGCAATCACATTTTAAGCAACTCCAATCACGTTTAAATCACTTTAGTTCTTTTTCTTAAAAAAAAAAAAAAAAATCATGGTGAGAATATATAGGACTACTCTAGTTCAAAGTTATTCTAGCTTTACACAAAATGAGGACAAGTGTTACTCATCCAACCTTTTATTTTGCCAGGGTTCGAAGAAAGTGGAGGGTCTCATCTTAAATCTCCCTATACTTGAAGATGTACATTTGGAAACTAAAGCATTTACAAAAATGAAGAATTTGAGATTACTCCAAATCAATGATGTACATCTCACAGGATCATATGAACATCTGTCTAAAGAGCTAAAATGGCTTTGTTGGCATAAGTGTCATCTGGAATTTCTACCACAAAATTTTCATCTAGAGAACGTTGTTATTCTTGACATGCAGCATAGTGATGTCAAACAAGTTTGGAAGAATGAGAAAGTATAACAAATCTTATAGTGGTTTTTTTTTTTTCACTATTAATGTTAAATATATAACTAACAAGAACCTTTTTTTTTTTTTAATCTTGTTTCACAGATATTCAAAGAGTTGAAGGTCCTTAATCTTAGCAATTCCAAATATCTCACCAGATCACCAGACTTCTCACAAGTTCCACAATTGGAGATACTGATATTTAAAGGTTGCACAAGCTTGATTGAGGTTCATGAGTCCATTGGATATCTCAAAAGACTTGTTTCATTGAATTTAAAGAATTGCATGAACCTCAAGGACCTTCCAAGAAGCATTTTTAACTTAGAATCTCTTGAAACTCTTGACTTGTCTGGCTGCTTAGCGCTTGAAAAATTACCAGAGCAACTACAATCCTCCTTTGGTGTTTTGAAGAATCTCAAAACTTTGTCATTATATGGATGTAGTTGTCTCGTTGAATTACCAAACTTCTTACAAGCCCCACATCTAAAGAGTTTGGTACTTGAAGGTTGTACAAGCTTGGTTAAGATTCACGAATCCATTGGACTTCTAGAAAGACTTGTTTTGCTGGATTTTCGAAGATGCGAGAAACTTAAGAATCTTCCAAGCAGCATTTCTAACTTGGAATCTCTTGAAACTCTCAACTTGTCTGGCTGCTTAGCACTTGAAAAATTAGAGGAACTACCATTCCCCTTTGATCTTTGGAAGAATCTCAAAACTGTATCATTATATGGATGTAATCGTCTCAGTGCATTACCAAACTTCTTACATGCCACACATTTGGAAAGTCTAAAACTTGAAGGTTGTACAAGCTTGGTTAAGATTCACGAGTCCATTGGGCTTCTAAAAAGACTTGTTTTGTTGGATTTACGAAGATGCGAGAAACTTAAGAATCTTCCAAGCAGCATTTCTAACTTGGAATCTCTTGAAATTCTCAACTTGTCTAGTTGCTTAGAACTTTACAAGTTACCAGAACATTTGGGGAATATGACGGCTTTATGGAAGTTGGTTGTAGATGGAACTCCTATTGAGCAACTACCATCATCCTTGGGCCTTTTGAGGAATCTCAGTGTTTTATAATTATCTGGATATGGAGGACCATCATCATGGATATCACCCAAAAGCTCTAACCACATTAGTTTGCCACCTTCCATTTCTAGATTAAGTTCATTGAGAGAACTAAATATTAGCGATCGCAATTTGTCTGAAGATGAGATTCCCATTGAATTTGGACATTTATCTTCACTCGAAATATTGGATTTATCAAGAAACAATTTTCGTAACCTACCTAATTGCATCAGCTGCCTCACTGAATTACAGTATTTATATTTGAATGAGTGTACCACTCTTCAATCAATCTCACTCCACAAAAGCTTACAGCTTTTGAGTGCAAATAACTGCACATCATTGGAAAGAATCTTAATTTTGACGAACAAGAGTTCAAGATCTTTTTACCTTGATAATTGCCACAAACTGTTTGAAATTCAATGTTTGAGGAGTTTGCAACCTGGTTCAGCTGTTTTCATAGGAAGGTGCAACAATATACAATATCTTTTAGGGCGAGCGTTCTCCAGGTTCTCTTTCTCTCTCTCTCTCTCTCTCTCTCTCTCTTCTCCATCTCTCTCTCTCTCTCTCATTCATTTTATGACATAAAACTCTTTTTTGAAATAGATGTTGTGCAAGATAGATAGCGATTGTTCCTTTTGCCTTCCCGGAAGTGAGATTCCAAATTGGATTAGCCATCAGACAATCGGTTCTTTAATATCCTTTCATGTACCTTCATTTTTCGACCGTCAAATCGGCAGACTGATTATTTGCGTTGTTTATGCTGTGAACAAGGAAGCACCTAAATTATCACGTCGAGATGGTTTGTTTAAGTTGACATTCTGTAATAAAAGATTTTTAGACCCCCATAAGTCCTACTGGAGGACGTGTTTTGATATCTTTGAAGATCATATATGCGCACAAGTGATGCAATTTAATCAAATTGGAATTGAGATGAATAGTGGAGACGAAATAGAGCTGTCTGTCGATCTACTAATTGATGGTCGATCAATATTGGAGGACCATCAGCAAAGCATTATAGTGAAGAAGTGTGGAATTCATCTACTACCTGAATGTCGAGAACTATTCTTACCACAGTTACCTCCCATTCTTGAATTATGTTCATTGAAATAAAAAGATCTGAGCGACCACAATTAGTCTGAAGATGAGATTCCCATTGAATTTGGATTTTTATCTTCACTCGAGGTTGCATCAGCTGCCTCCCAAAATTAAAGACTTTGTATTTTGATGATTGTTCTATTCTTCAATCAATTTCACTTCCTACAAGTGTAATAGTTTTGGGAGCAAATGGCTCCATATCATTGGAAAGAATCTCAATTCTGACGAACGAGAGTTCAGGATCTTCTTACCTTGATAATCTCTCCTGGTAAGATAAGGGTTTATCATATTTTAACCTTAATAATTGCCACAAACTGGTTGAGATTCAAAGTTTTGAGAGTTTGTAATGTGTACCATGTACAGTTCACATGGGAAGCTGCAACAATCTATCATCTGATTTTAGGAAGAGTGTTCTCCAGGTTCTCTCTCTCTCTCTCTCTCTCTCTCTCATTTTATGACACAAACACTTTTTTGAAATAGATGATGTACAGCAAGACAGATGGCGTTTGTACCGTTCACCTCACCGGAAGTGAGATTCCAAATTGGATTAGCCATAAGACAATCGGTTCTTCAATATCCTTTCGTGTACCTTTGGTCTTTGATGGTCAAATCGGCAAGGTGCTTTTATGCATTGTTTATGCAGTAAACAAGGAAGCAACCAGAGACATATTACATCAAGTTATGTTCAGATGGAGATACTGAGTCCAACAACTGGATAGGCTGGGATGAGGTGGGAGGTACTTGGGATATATCTAAAGCACCAGATTTTGATATCTTTGAAGAGGTGTGGAATTCATCTACTAGAGCATGATGTTACATATGACGAAGATCCCTCACCAATTTGAGTGTCCAATTCCCCCCTATTATAAGGTAGCCAGATATCCCTTGCTGCCTTGTTTCTTTTAATAATATAATGTATATTTATTAATAAATAATGTTCACATTACTCGTCAAACTGGTTGTTTCTTTAAGAAATTATGTGGGTTTCTTTTAGTAATTTTAGTTCAATTCCAATTAAAGCATACGTGTTGTCACTAAACTAAGGAATATGAATAATTATTCATTTTCATTCTCTTCTATTTCCAGTAATAATTATTTATTTTTCTAACGGAATACCCATTCCACATACTAATGAGGCTGTAGTCTTTTTGGGCAGTGAGGTGCTATCTACTGGGCTATATTTTTGGAAGGTTTTAGTTGCTGTTAATTTTACGGCAGCTCTTGCAGGAAATTGTTTCCAGAATTCTTGTTTGTTTCCTTTATTATAAACTTTTTTTTTAGCCCTGTTGGATTTTTTACTTATTTATTATCTAGAGCTATATTAAGTTTGCTTTTAAGCTATGATAAGTTATAGAATTCCATTTGATTCAGTAACTAACTCTTGTTGGGTACAATCTGCAAAATAAGAAAAAGTCGAACTAATTTCATGAACAAAGTTGAAGGGAAAAGTAGTTGTCTTTGGCTTATTATATTTGAATAATATGATAAATCTAACGAATAGTCTAGTTACACATGTGGGTCTATAGCAATCTTGGAGTTTTGAGTTTCACAAAGGCTCAATTGTAAGAAATTTGATTTTGGATAATTGAAGGTGCATTGTGAGACTGTTACTGATGGACTGGACACCTTGGATCTGTGAAAGTTTAAGATTGCATATGACAAATTGGTAATTGCTTTGGGGGCACAATCCTTAACTTTTGGGAGCCATGGGGTGAAAGAACATGCGATTTTTCTTCAGGAAGTTTACCATGCCCTGGAAATTCGTAGGAAGCTGCTCCTAAACTTGATGCTGTCTGACATGCCTGGTATGCGATTGCAATAATCTTTTTTTTTTTTTTTTTGAATTAAGAATGAGATCATATGATGTGCACTTTAATTGGAAATGCTACTATTGGATTTAATAACAACTTAAGCTATCAGTATTCTTGTAGGAAGATTTCCTTTGAATTATTTTCACTAGATTTCTTGTTATCCAGGCAATCACCTTGCTTGAAAAAGGCCACTGTTATTATGACAAAAAACCATTGCAGTCTTGCAAAACATTTTTGAAGGAAATAGTGAGTAAATTGTTCTTGTCTTCACAGGAAAACGAGATATTTATCTTCCTCAGGCATTATGACATTAAACAGTTGCCAAAGGTACATAAGAGAAGTATGATTAATTGGAAGAAGTCTGTGTCTTAAAAATGCGCCCTGTGGATTATGTATTGCACTTTAATTCTCAAATTGTTAGTTTCAGTATGATTATGTTTCTAATTCAAAAGGTAAAATCCAAAAGGAACTATTTTTCTCTGAAAGGAACTTGGGTTTCTTCTAATTACTTTCATGGTATTTAGGCAAATTTTGTCAAGTTTAGTCTTGAAAATAATTTTTATTGCCTCCTATACATCACATTTTTTCTGATCAGATTTTCCGTTGGATGCCATAATGTAACGCCTCAGTTTTAGATCAATAAAACCGTAAGCATAAACTTCCGATCTCCACATGACATTATTACATCAAAGATTAGTCTCGCAACGGATATATTTTTTTTCTTTTAAAAACACTAGGAATACCTCACATAACACAACAGAGTTGATTGAATTATCTCGTTAGATTTAAATGCCGTTATCAGATATTTTAATATTACATATATGTACATACGAGATGCACCAAATAGAAGTAAATGAAGCAAAGTGCCACAGACGCATACAGTTGCAACATCAAGCTGTTCAAACATATTACAAAACATGGCTAATAATATAAGCCGTAACACATAGAATATGAAGAGACAGATATGTAGCAAAATACTACCTCCTTCTTTAGTCTGAGTGTTCATGCATTTGCCTGTCTTAAATTTTGCGGACGAAATACCTGTATGGTGAGTAGGATGTGACGCTCGAGGAATTCTAATATCTTAAAAATATTATTAAACTAAATGATATATGTTGTGAAAACATTATCATTTGGCTATAATAATGATTTTAGAGACATTCATGAAGTTTAAGAGATTTCTTGTAAAAAAACTTTAAAAATCTCTTTAGAAAATGATCGTTTTCTGACGATCGATCTTGTAAGTATCAAAAACTGGGTCAAACGGATTCAATTTGGTTCAAACTGAAGACCGTTGTGCTTGTATCAGAACCCTCTACGATATGGTAAATTTTTCGGAAAAAGTTAACTTGTTAACCTTTTTGGCATAAAGGTATTCAACCATTTATGTGGCACTTTTGACTCGGGCCTTATTTTTAAAAAGGAGCTTCACCAATATGGTTTTATAGCATAATTGGACTTTCTTTAGTATATATATGGTTTTTACTTAGGTTTGGTGAAGTTATAATTCAAATCCGAAACAGTTGACTTTTTGACCTAAAGTTGGGTCTTAAACTTTCCAACAATCGAATTTAACTAGAAACTGCTAAAATCCACTATGTAGAGCTAGCTCCCTTGATTGTCTAGAGGCTTTGGGGAGTTGACACTTGTAAAGTGTTCATAAGAAACAAGAAGTTTAAAAGAGTAAAAAGTCGTAAAGTGCAAGTTGACAAAATGATACTTTTAAAAGCTTACATGATAAGTTGGCCTTGCCACCTTGTTGCTCTTGGAGTGGCCGGATAAGAGGACTTTTGGGGCCCTTGGCTTTGCCTATAAGTTAAGGACAAGGGCTCAGCAAATCACAGCTCACCCATTAGTATTTCCATGCAAAAGTGTTTGAAAGGCTCTCACTCATCTCTCTCACGCACACACACGGCTTCTAGGGGGTTTGTGGAGCTTTGGTCTTTTCTGTCCAGCAGCCCTACACAGCACTTCTTTAGGTGTGAGGGCTCAAGGCTCAGATGTGTCTTTGTCATGTCTGCATCGTGGTTCTGATTGCACTCTAAACAAAATGCAAGAGGATATCGAGGCTAGCTGCGGGGCATTTTGGGCATGGAAAATACAACTTCAGAAGATGAGAAGTGAGGTGGATCGAGCCATCATGCGGGTGATTGAGTGACTAGAATCCTTTGGCAAGACTATCTTTCCAAGCCTAGCGGGGTTTTTCTTAAGAAGCATCTTAAGTTACTAATGTCTAAGCTTAGCGAGAAAGGAAACTTAGGTGGGAAGATTAGGGTTGGCAAAGGTGTAGTGCACCCATGCAAACCCATCTCTCAGAGGTTTCATAAGCACCCGGATCCGGTTTTTGCTTTGGTTGTTGAAGCGGGTCGTGAGTTTTCCGATCCGGCTAGTGGGTATGTGGAGGCTTCGCTGGAGATTGAAGTTCCTTTGGGTAAGGACCGTTTTGACTTAAGCCCGATGAGTTTTTGTGTCGCCGCTGACCTTTTTTTGTTCCCGCCTTGGACGGAAGCTTGTCGCTATCCAACCAGTTCTTGTTGGAAGCAAAGGCTAGCTCCCAGATTCCGCCGTGTTCTACTACGAGGGCTCAACCAAGTGACGGAGGTGCCCTTTTGCCGATGCCGCTTTCTTCATGTGTCCCTATCCTCGCTATGAAGGAGGTTGTTCCGACGAGGAGTCTTCTTCAACAAGGCTTTCTCAACCCTCTGCCCCCGCCAGTAGCCTTCGGCCTACGTAAGGAAGGTGACTCAGGTATGGAACCTTTGCCTTCTTCTAAGAAGAATCCCGCGGTTCATATTACCACGGGTGGGGTTACTAGATTGCCTAGTACGAGCTTCGATCTTACGAAGAAGACGCCAACGAATGTGTCTTGTGTAGACCGTTATGTTGGGTTGCCTCCAATTGTGGTGCAAGCGTGCATAAGTGGGGCTTCCTAGGCCGGAGGGCTCACTGGATGTAGCCCAGTTGTTGCCAGTAGTTCTTGGGTCTATTGGTAGTCTGCCGGTTGTCTTGGCTGATGGGGTTCGAGTTGATTTTGATCCAACGGTTTGTCTTGTGTCCATGTCTTTGTCAAACCCTAAACCCGTAAAGTGTTACAACCATAAGTTGAAGGGCAGCAGATTTTTGAATATGGATAATAGCCTGATCACTAAGGCAATGTTGGTTTTATGTGCTCCGATTGTAGTGCCTATGGGTTTAGATAGCTCTTCTGTTGTGGTACATCCTCATATGCCTCCAATAGTGCTTAGCTTGGACTGCTCCTTGGCCTCGCCGATTGCCCAGTCCACTTGTGCAGTTGACAAGGAGACAGGCTTGGTTCAATCCCAAAAGTGGCCGGTTGGATTTGGTTTTGGTTCGTCTACGGAGCTGGTGGTGTGAGATGGGGAGGATTGGGCTCTGGCAAGGGATTTGTGTGAGGGGTTTGAAGACACTGTAATGGATCTCCCTCGGAAGGGTAAAGGTGGAAAGGAACTTCTGAATTTAGAATGTGCTATCAACTATGATTCTAAGGGAGTATCCTCTAGGCATGAGAAGACAAGGCTCATACTTTCTAGCATTGAGTACTTCGTGTGGGCTTTGTGTGGGATTCGGGCTTTTGGTGTTTTGAGGGTTTTGGGTTTGAGGGTTTTTCGGGTTGTGTGGGTTGTCCTGCTATTTCGTTTAAGTTTTTCTTTTGCTCGTTTTTATTAGGAGCTTTTTCTGTTGTACTTGGGGGCAGCTATGCTTTTTTTATAAAGTTTCCTCTACTTAAATAAAAATAAATAAAAAATAAAAACTCAATTAACTAATACGACTTGAATGAAACTACATGGACCAATATTACCAGAAAATCAAAAAAATAGAATTGCTCTCTAAAATTAAGTAAGACTAAATGAAAGTAAAATTTTTGTCTTGCCCTTAGTAAGGGTTTTGTCTTGTTGTAGAGAGTGATTCCGTACGAGAAATTTCTTCTTGTAATGCATTGGATTTCTTCCTTAAGTCAACCTATAATGCGATGGTGGTTGTAGATGAAACAAATGAAGAAGATGAGGAAATGCTACGAGCAGTGGCAGCTTCTATGGAAGGCATGAAAGGCTCATATGGGGTGGCTGCTAAAGACAAAGATGTAACTGTTACTGGGGAGGAAGAAACATGCTCCACTAAGAAGCTGTCATATCCACCTCTACCTGAAGAGCCCAATGGTGACAGGAACCTCCTTTGCAGGGTTGGATTCCGTCTTCCGGATGGACGCCGAGGCCAGCGAAATTTCTTCCGCACTGATCCAATACAAGTAAGAACATTCTGAAGCTCAGGTTAGGTTGCATTATTCATTCTGTTACCCAGTTCTACTAATTAATTGGTCCACATCTTCAGTTTTCAATTTCCTGGATATTCTACTTGTTAGTAGTTACTCTTACCCACTAACATTTTTCCCCTTTTTGATTGGCATTGGGTGGGTGTGATTTTGTTATAGCTTATTCAACATTCCTATTAAATGGACACTGAATTCTCTTGACCTTGTCATGGCAGCTTGCTATCATCATCTCGAGACGCTTAAAAATTATACTCCTCACATTTGGTAATTTTGTTTTGCAGCTGCTGTGGTCGTTTTGCTATTCTCAAGTAGAAGAAGCTGAGACGAGGCAATTTCGCTTGACACAAGCAATCCCAGGAGCATCAAAGTCTCTTGATTATGATAGCCAATCAACCTTTGGGGACTCGGGGTTGGCCAATTCTATGATCTCAGTTACTTGGGACTGAAGAACGAACTGTCTTCTTGGGGACTGTTTGTGGAGTTCCTTCAACTGGTAGAATTGTGCGTTGAAGAGTTGTGGTTCGCAATTTATTTTCTTGCTTTCTTTGCTTTTTGTTACTCCCAAGCCTGGAGCCAATTTAAAATGATGGTAAGCTTAAACAGACTTTAAGCGTAATTATGTAAATACTCTTTATGTAGGGGACATGAGTCTCTTGTTGTTCATGCTATGTTAAAATGACTCTTTCTCCCTCTCTATCTCTCTCACTGTAATTATTACTCGTATTTCAGTTGCATAATTTATTATGCTGGGCAAGATGCTGGGCCTCTTGCTATAGATCTTTTCATTATAGTTATAGATTTCTTTTCATTTGACAACAAAAGGTCATAGCTATGGTGGTATTAGCACAATATAGGTTACATAATCTTTGTACCACAAACTTATTTTCTCGTATGCTCACTTTGGTGGATTTAGTAAAATATTTTATGTTTTAATTTTGGAATAAATAATCCACCTCAAAATTATACCTATAGCCAATAATAGAAACTAGATTTTTCTTTACTGTTGCCTCTAGTGGCTCGATTAGCACAGAAGTTGCTGCCACTAAATATTCTCCACTAGCCTAAACAATTAGATAGGGAACTATTGAAAGGTTTTTTGATAATGTTCCATCATTTCTCAATTCATTTGTGTTAACTGCAATTTTGGTACTTGTGATTTGTTCTGTCACAGATTCATCAGTGCAGTTAATAAAATGCCACGTGAGGCACTATAATATGCCAACAAGCCTCTTTAAGCCAAATGGGTATGCCATGTAAGCGTATCACAGGAGGTACCAATGTTTTTTATGCTGTGTGTAAATAATAATAATAAAATAATATTTTTTTAAAAGAAAAAAATTGAATCCCCAAAATTTCTAATCCCTAACCTCTCTAGGCATGTTATCCTTATCTTGTTTGCCCCTTAGGTTTTCAAAAACACTGTAAGCCATTTGGTTTCTCGACACCATAAGCCATTTGGTTTTATGCCGGCGACTGGTGATTTCTTTCTAAGAAATTGTTTTTTACCCAAAGTGTGTCCAATTTTGAGACTTCCGGCCGTTCTTGGTATGCCTTACGCCAAGGTTTTGTAGGTTTTGTGCTACTTCGGAACCCTAAAGTGAAATCGTCGTCACTAATGTTTTGTGCTACTTGAAGGTAAAAAATCTTGCTCAAACTCTCTTACTTTTTGGTGCATGACATCTTTCGCAGAGTATGAAGACTTATATAGTGTATGAGTTTTGATTTAAAAAAGAACTTTGTACGCTGTTGTTATAAAATAGTATTCAGATATTCGTGGTTTGAGTTAAAAAATTTTGTCTAATTTAGCGTTTTTATTAGCTTTTGTAGGGCCCCTAAACCAAAAATCATTGTCGGTTGCTTTACTTTGTGGTTCCTTAAATATGATATATTATAGTCGTTGGTTTGTTGGGTGAATGGTACAACACTTATGGGTGGTTTGTCCACAAGTACCATGGTTGTCATTACTAATGGCCCCAATGACCTATAAAGTAGAAAAGTTTTTTACTCTAGCAATTAAAAATTAAAAATTAGCTAAGTAAATCCTCTACTTTGGCCTACAGTCAATGAGCAACCTCAAACTTGAGAAAATCCTTATCAATACTTCTTAACTTAAGAAGTTTCTTCTAGCTCCAAGAACAATTTTGAAGAGTGCTAATGTTCCAAAAGTTTCTCCCATTTAGTATTTATGTACCCAAGCAATCCAAAGAGAGCCTGAACGAGCAAAGATACTCCACACATGTCACAACATAGAGGAATTATTCGAAGTCTCCAACCTCTTCAAGTCCAAATCTCCCTCTTTCTTTGAAAAACAAACCTTGGTCCAAGCCACTTTAGCCTTTGCAGCACAATCATCCTTACCATTCCATAGAAAACTATTGAACGGTCAATGGCCTTAAGGATCTTCTTAAGGAGAATGAAAAACCCAGTCCAAAAGACTTGCAAACTATAAAGGAGTCACATGATGCTTTTATCACGTATGTCGACTAGAAAGCAGAGGGGTTTTACGTCAAAATTATGTCAGGTATACTCCCTTTAAGGAATTGAAAGAAAAGATAATTGTAAAATAAATTAAAGGAAAGCGAAATAATAAAAATAGAGATAGAATTTTACTTAGTGCGATTTATCTACGTTTACAGGATAAAGCTCAAAGGAGTACATTATACTCTTATTCACTTGATATTTTTACAATACATGAGACTCCTATAGGAGAATTGAGGTAGATAAGTATGGTAATCAAATCAATGTGATTTGATTACCATCAAATTTGATTATAGGATATTACAATTAATTACAATCAAATCTCACAATATACTCTAACATCCCCCCTCATACTCAAGGTGGAAGATTCCGAAAGCATGAGTTTGAAAATAAGTTTTTTTTTTTTTCTTGAAGATGGTAGCCGGAAACTTGTAGGAGTTGGTGGCAGCGAGCGGTGGTGATGGGAGGTAGTCGACAACAGTGATCCAAGATGGGCCTTTAATAACAATAGGCTAACTATGGGCCTTAAATGGGCATGGGTCTTGAAACTATACCACAAATGTCAGAAATTAGGCCAATTATGGGCCAAGAAGAAAGCCAACATAAGACTAAAATGAGGCTAATTATGGGCCTTAAAGAGGCCTGAGTCTTCAAACAATACCATAAATGCCAAAGAAATTGGGCCAACAAAGGGCCAAAATATGGGTATGAGTCAACATCAGGACCAATAATAGACCAAATAACTAGGCCAACAAATGGCAAAAGTATGGGCAACTTGGCCTTTTTTTTTCTTTTTCTTTTTTTTTTCTTTCAACTATTTTTTTTTTTTCTCATGCCTTGCATCTTCACCGGTCACCACACAAACCAATTTTTTTTTTTTTTTGTGTTTTGATCCAACAGAATCAATACAAAGCAACAAACTTGCTACAATTTCCTTCAACGTAGTCAGTTTGTTCACACACCCACAAAACCAAAAAGATGCTTCAAACTGTGAAGTGCCTCATCAGATCAGTCGATGCGAGTGGCTACAATCTGATCTACGCTACATCACGGCCATCATCACAGGTAATGACAGTACGTAGAATGATCATCACAAGCAATTCTGAGCCATGCGTCTAATCGTTTGTGTGGTTTCTCACTTTGATGATCACAGGGTGCAACATCAGGGATCGGGGGCTCGGGTCTTGGCCATGCGAGGGACGAGGCTGGTCCTCTCGGCTGGGAGTGATTCGTAAACTGCCATGGAGAATGAGCATCGAAGGGAAATCAAGAACAGAAACATAGGGGCTACATGACGATACTAACAATTGTGATAGCCACACAACAAAATTAAAATTGCAATCCAGGATAAAAGAAAACCGGCGTTAACTTATTGCTATGATACCATAAAAGAAAAGATAATTGAAAAATAAATTAAAGGAAAAGTAGAATAATAAAAATAAAGATAAAGAATTTTACGTGGTTCTGTTTATGACTTACGTCCACAAAATAAAGCTCTAAGAACTACATTATACTTTGGGAAAAATTATATTTACTCCCTAAGTTTTCATCTGATTTGAATTTAGTCCTTATATTTTCAATTTGAAAAAAAAGATCCTTAAGTTTTACTCAAGTTTTGAAATTAGTCCCTCTATCACTTTACCGTCAAAATTAATGATTTCTATTTATCACGTGTGTCTCATTTGACAAGCTGATGTCTATATCAACATCAAAGTTAATGATTTTTTCTTTAATGCTACAAATCTAGAAGATTAAGATGACAAAGAAGATTATTATTGTTCTTTAAGTTGGGTCTTTTGTTTTTTGTTTTTTTTTTATGAATAAATTGACGCTTAATGATATCATATTGATATTAGGTATTGATATGAACACTAACATGTAAATTGAGATACAAGTAATATATGACAAACCATTTATTTTGATGGAAAAGTGATAGATGGACCAATTTCAAAAACTTGAGTAAAATTTAAGGATCTTTTTCTTAAAATTGAAAACCTAAGGACTAAATTTAAATCAGATGAAAACCTAGGGACTAAATATGATTTTTCCCTTATACTTTTATACACCTTATATTTTTATAATACATGATACTCTTATTTTTACAATGTGATTTGATTACCATCAAATCAAATTACAATCAAATCAATCAGATTTGATGGTAATCAAATCTAATTATAGGATATTATAATTAATTACAATCAAATCTTTGAAATCAAATCTTACAATATACTCTAACATGAATAAGTATGAAGGGGCGTTCTTGGTGATTGAAAATGAGAATAACTTTACTTCCCACTATAATTTCCAATTTAACAAACTTTTATTTGCATATAAAAAATAACCACCACATAAAAAATGGGTCAGACAAATCATTTTAGTGTGCGTTAGAAAACCTTTACAGAATCACAGCACTTGTTTCTCATAAGGTTTCAAGTAATAATTCCCTTGTAACCTTCTCTCCATTGGCTTAAAAAAAAAAGTAGTAGGAATTAANAATCATTTTAGTGTGCGTTAGAAAACCTTTACAGAATCACAGCACTTGTTTCTCATAAGGTTTCAAGTAATAATTCCCTTGTAACCTTCTCTCCATTGGCTTAAAAAAAAAAAGTAGTAGGAATTAATTGGTGTTTTTGAGCAGGTTCTTGACCTCAGTGTGGATTTAAGTGCTGCCAATGCTACAGAAGAATGACGACTGAGGAAACCCACTTTTGGTGCTTGAGCTGATGATTCTGCTTTGTTCCAAACTTCCAAGTTCCTAGAGTCGTATAGATGTGACACATAATTTTTTGATCATGACAAATTGATTCCAGTGCTCCATGCTCTTGAATCCTTGATGCAGAAGGATCTCTTTCTTTATCTTTGGGAAATTAATAAATAAGAATTATATCAAATGATAATAGAATGTGAAATTCAATTTCGGAGTAACTTTACTTGACTTTTTAAATTTCGATCACTTTTACAATTACTTTTTCAAAGTTTTAAAACTATAAACTTAGTGTATCAAACTTTCAATATTTTGAAATCTCACCCCTCCTGTTATAGGGTTAAATCAGACGGTCAAAAGGTAAAATGACCATTTTACTTCTGTAAACTTTATAAAATTACAGAATTACCCTTAAATTACAATGGTTTTTTTTTTATATAAAAAAAAAACACTTTGACTAGGTATGTGGGTATTTTAGAAATTTCTCACCTTCCATTAAGATTTAACATAAAATTCTAACAGAATGATGAGATTGTAAATTTTTAAAGTTTGATATATTAAATTAAGAGTTTTAAACTTTAAAAGTAATTGTAAAAGTGACGATGGTTCAGAAAGGTTAAGTAAAGTTTCTTCTTCAATTTCTTATAAACAACAGAAGTCATATTTCTAAGAAATCAAATAAATTGCAACATATATATTCCATACGTTTTGAGTAAGATCAACTATAAATGTTTTAGTATTATTAGAGACGCATCACTCGTATTCTAAAAAATTTAGCTATATCAAAGAATACTCATTATCCAATGAGTATAACTAAAATGAAGGGTATAAACATGTGTAAATCAAATTATCAATGCATCTACGGGCATGCATGTTCAAACTCGTTCATTGACAATCGATTTTCTTTTTTTTTCCTTTTTTCCTCATCCTCCACCCCAACTTGGAGCCAGTACCCCACCATAGCGTTCGATTTTATGCGGCTCACCTGCCACCCACCATAGCTAATGTCAGAGCTAAAACAGACAGCAATCCGTTCAAGATTTTCTAATGACAATATCGAACAAAGAACACTCGAGTTTAACAAACAAGTGGAGATAACACTGCAAATTCTGGGGATTTGGAAAGAACATTAAAGAAAAGAAAAGAGGGGTTGAAAGAAAATTCAACACACTGATATTATCTTCTTCTTGTGCTTTTATCGAGTCATACAAGCTAGCACACACATCCACTAAGAGAGAGAGAGAGGAACAACAATATTCAAAAAAATATATGAAATAAGGAACAACTTATAAACTATTGATGTAAATTTACATTGTAATAACCAACTGATCATATATATTCTAACAGACTGGGTTCATACACAAAATACCTACCAACCTGGATGTCACTATCCTTTGATCAGGAAAAACATTATTCATCCATATCATTGGCAGTTTAAGAAAGGTGTAACTGCATCAAACAAACAGCAGAGGTTGTCATATAGGATTTGATTTTGATGTTGATACTTTATGTTTCTTTATAAATTATTGTTAGTGTTTTTTTGTTAATTAAAACGTAAATTAATAGGAGGTATATGAAATGATGCTAGTCAATTATTACATTGTAGAATCAGTCATTGATTACTAATTATTAAGAAAATTTATTTTTATTTGTCCAGATTAAAAGTGTTAGATGAAGTGAAGCTCCTCTGGTAAATCATGTTTAATTATTATTTTCTGTAAATTTTTTATTGATAAATATTTTTAATTATAAATGTATGCTAGAAAAAAGTATTGAATATGACAAACTTTAAAAAACAGAACAATTAAAAAATTTAAGTGAATCTAAAAAAAATAAATTTATAGACAAATTTTTTAATAACAGTATAATGTTGAATTTGAAAAATGAAAAAATAAAAAATTTAATATAATATAAAAATAAAAAATTAATATTTAAATATAAAAAAATGCCTCATCTAAAATAGTGGCCTTAGGCCTCATAACATATGTAGCCGGGCCCTGCTCGTGTCATTGTAATGTGAGTTGTTATTGTCCACATTTTTTTATATTTTTGTTTTTTTAATAAAATAGTAAAAAAATAGCCGGCCCTGCTCTGTCACATTAGAAAAAGTATATTGGTAGATCAAATCCTTTCTCTCTCGATCGCTCACTTTCATCTCTCCTCCTCTCAACCCAAAATCTCTCTTCTTCGTTACCCACAAAATCGAATCCAAAGTCTCGGCCATCAACACCCAAAACTGAGCGTTGAATCATTTTCGTTAACCTCCCCACATTTCTCACTTGTACGATTTCTTTCCCAAACTACCCCCGCCATCCCTCTCTATCTATCACTCTACCACCCATGGGGCAAACATTCCGTGGGGAACGAGAACTAAGCTTAAAGTGGGAGCCAGAATCCAAAGACCAAATGAGGCCTGCATTGAATAGGCTGCATCGAATAACATGCTTTGCAGAGTCTATGGACCCGAAAAAATACGGTATGTTTCGAGCACTTTTTTAAAAAAAAACACACACACACGCACACACAAATCCTCTATAATCCACGCATTCTGATGAATGAATGATATGGTTTGAAATTTTAGAAACTTTAACTACAATCCAAGTCTCTTTGTGCTCGTCTTGTTTCAAATATTATTAGGTGGAAACATAATTAATGTTCCTGATGTTGATAGATATTTGAAATGTTTTATTATGGTTTCTCTTTGGAATTTCTTCTTGTATTTTTTTTTTTCAAAAATAGAGAAATTATATGCTTAAAAAATCAGCAAAAACAATATACTCCTCCTCTTAACTCGCTGAATTTGTCTCCTCTTTCTCAGACCTAACAGACTCAAGCTCCTCATCTTCCATGGCTGCTCCAACCCTTCCATCATCTTCTGAATCTCATTGGGATCACGATGTCTTCCTGAGTTTCAGAGGTGAAGATACCCGCAAGAACTTTAATGATCACCTTTATTCCACCTTGAAGCAAGTCGGAATTCGTACATTCCGAGATGATGAGGAGCTTCGAAGAGGGGAGAACATCTCTACTGAACTTCTCAACGCGATTCGAAGATCAAGGATTTCTATTGTGGTTTTCTCCAAAGGCTATGCTTCTTCCGGGTGGTGCCTAGATGAGCTTGTGGAGATCATGCACTGTAAGAAAACCATAGGCCACACTCTTCTTCCCATATTTTATCACGTGGACCCTTCAGATGTCCGAAAATAGACCGGGACTTTTGCGG
>FXXK01000699.1:143657-159930 GCA_900184695.1 Betula pendula
AAAAATAGAGAGAGATTTTTCAATCCTTTTATTTCCAGTAATAAGTTATTTATATTTTTCTAATGGAATACTTTTTCCACATACTAATCGAGGCTGTAGTACTTTTTGGGCAGTGAGGGTACTGCCTACTGGCTATATTTTTTGGAAGGGTTTTAGTTAATGTTAATTTTAACTGGCAGCAATTTGTATTGCAAGAAATTGTTTCCATTCTTTGTCTCCTCTCTCCAATTTTTTTTTTCTAAGCCCTGTTGGATTTTTTGCTTATTTTATTCTAGAACTATATTTAAGTTTGCTTTAAGCTATGAATAGTGATTGAATTCCATTTGATTCAGTAACTAATCTTGTTGGGTACACTCTGCCAACATAAAGAAAGTCGAACTAATTTCATGACCAAAGTTGAAGGGAAAAGCAGTTGTCTTTTGGCTTATTATTTTTGAATAACATGATAAATCTAACGAATAGTCTAGGTTACACGTGGCTCCTATAGCAATCTTGGAGTTTGAGTTTCAAAAGGCTCAATTTAAGAAATTTGGTCTGTGGATAATTGAAGGTGCATTGTGAGACTGTACTGATGGTACTGGACACTTGGATCTGTGAAAGTTTAAGATTGCATATTGTCAATTGGTAATTGCATTGGGGCACAACCTTAACTTTAGAAGCCATGGGGTGAAAGAACATGCGATTTTTCTTCTGGGAAGTTTACCAATGGCCTGGAAATACGTAGGAAGCTGCTCCTAAAACTGATGCTGTCTGACGTGCTGGTATGCAATTGCAATAATCTTTTTTTTTTTTTTGTATTTTTAATTAAGAATGAGATCATATGATGTGCACTTTAATTGGAAATGCTACTATTGAATTTAATAACAACTTAAGCTATCATATATTCTTGTAGGAAGATTTCCTTTAAACTATTTTCACTAGATTTATTGCTATCCAGGCAATCACCTTGCTTGAAAAATTTTACTATTATTGTGACAAAAACCATTGCAGTCTTGCAAAACATTTTTGAAGGAAATATTAAGTAAATTGTTCTTGTCTTCACAGGAAAACGAGATATTTTATCTTCCTCAGGCATTATGATACTAAACAGTTGCCAAAGGTACGTAAGAGAAGTATGATTAATTGGAAGAAGTCTGTGTCTTAAAAATGCGCATGTGGATTATGTATTGCACATTAATTCTCAAATTGTTAGTTTTAGTCTGATTATGTTGCCAATTGTAAACGGTAAAATCCAAAAGGAACTATTTTTCTCTGAAAGGAACTTGGGGTGTCTTCTAATTACTTTCATGGTATTTAGGCAAATTTTGTCAAGTTTAGTCTTGAACATAATTTTTATTACCTCCTATACATCACATTTTTTCTGATCAGATTTTCCATTGGATGACATAATGTAATGCCCTAGTTTTAGATCAATAAAACCGTAGGCAGAAACCTTCGATTCACGTAACATTATTACATCAGAGATTAGTCTCGCAGCAGATATATTTTTTTCTTTTAAAAACGCTAAGGAATACCTCACATAACACAACAGAGCTGACTGAATTATCTCGTTAGATTTAAATGACGTTATCAGATATTTTAATATTACATATATGTGCATACAAGATGCACCAAATAGAAGTAAATGAAGCAAAGTGACACAGACGCATACAGCTGAAACATCAAGTTGTTCAAACATATTACAAAACATGGCTAATAATATAAGCCATAACACATAGAATATGAAGAGACAGATATGTAGCAAAATACTACGTCCTTCTTTAGCCTGAGTGTTCATGCATTTGTATGTCTTAAATTTTGCGGACGAAATTCTTGTAAGGTGGGTAGGATGTGACGCCCGAGGAATTCTAATCTCTTAAACATATTATTAAACTAAATGATATATGTTGTGGAAACATTATCATTTGCCTATTATAATAGTTTTAGAGACATTCATGAAGTTTAAGAGATTTCTAGTCAAAACCTTTAAAAATCTCTTTAGAAAATTATCGTTTTCTGACGACTAATCTTGTAAGTATCAAAAACTAGGTCAAACGGATTCAGTTTGGTTCAAACTGAAGACCGTTGTGCTTGTATCGGAACCCTCTACGATATGGTAGACTTTTTCGGAAAAAGTCAACTTGTTAACCTTTTTGGCATAAAGGTATTCACCCGCTTACATAGCACTTTTAACTCGGGCCTTATTTCTAAAAAAAAGTTTCACCAATATGGTTTTAAAGCATAATTGGACTCCCTTTAGTATATATATGGTTTTTACTTCGGTTCGATGAAGTTATAATTTAGTTCCAAAACAGTTGACTTTTTTACCTAAAGCTGGGTCTTAAGTTCTCCAACTATCAAATTTAGCTAGAAACTGCTAAAATCCACTATGTAGGACCGGCTCCCTTGATTGTCTAGAGGCTTTGGAGAGTTGACATTTGTAAAGTGTTCATAAGAAACAAGAAGTTTGAAAGAGTAAAAAGTCGTAACGTGAAGGTTGACAAAATGGTACTTTTAGAAGCTTACATGATCAATTGGCCTTGCCACCTTGTTGCTCTTGGAGTGGCCGGATAGGAGGACTTTTGGGGCCCTTGGCTTTGCCTATAAGTTAAGGACAAGGGCTCAGCAAATCACAGCTCACCCATTAGTGTTTCCATGCAAAAGTGTTTGAAAAGCTCTCACTCATCTCTCTCACGCACACACACGGCTTCTGGGGGGTTTTGTGGAGCTTTGGTCTTTTCTGTCCAGCAGCCCTACACAGCAATCCTTTAGGTGTGTAGTTGGAGTTCCAACCTTTAGAAGTTGCTTTGGAGACCATTAGAGGTAAGAAAAACTCTCACTCCTCTTTAAGGTTCAAAACCAGGTCCATAGAGGTGTGTTAATGTTTTTTTTTTTGAGTGTTTTACATTCTGCTCTTATGGGTTGTACGTAACCATTATGGCTTTGGAATCATGTGAAAACATTAAGAACCCAATCCTACACCCATTCGGCTACTATGGTCCTTTTTGTGAGATTTTTGTTCTAACATGCTTGATGTTTACCTTTCATGGTATTTAGTATATCTTATACATATATTGGATATATATTTGTTGTTGGTTTAGTTTAAGGATCCTATGTGCTCAATAACTAAAAAATGAAGCAAACGGAGCTTGTTTTAAAGGAATATGGAAATAAGCTTAAAAGGCTAAGTAAAATCAACCTATATATTGTTAGATGTTTATTCTTTTTAAATCTTGTGGTGGATTAACACTCCAACTCATGTGTAAACACTATGTGCAATAGACTTTCAGTGGTTTAGACATGAGGTTCAGTGTGAATTAGCCATGAAGAGATTCTTACATTTACGCTCTTTTATTTTCTATAACTCTCATAATAAGCTCTTACTTCTGTGGGGATGTTTATGAGATATTGTATCTTGTTTGGTTAAATATTCTGTTTACTTGAAATAAAATCTCAAGCTATGCTCTTACTTCGGTGGGGTATTCGAGTAAAATATTTTATTAGATGATTTACATTCTTGTCAACGAGATCCTTATAGCATGTCCTCACTTATATGAAATTCCATAAGTTAAATGCTTTGGAATTGACTTATGGACAATATGTGAGAATACTCACAACTAACGCCTATATGTATATGTATGAGTATACTTATAGATAAAATCAAATAAAAAATTAAGTGATGGATAATAATAATGGCTAAGAGCATGGATCCTGAAGACAAACCACTTATTATTGATTGGATACTAATACAAGTTATATGTGTATCAATATTGCTATGTAGTGGAGGAATTAATATTATTCTGAGGAAGAAGGGTAAGTATGGACGTATTTACTGGGGCTAATGTTGTTTTCTTTTATATTCAGTTATTGTCTTATCAATGTGCATGTACTATAAACTATGCATGAAACCCATACTCTGTGAAATGGAATAATATTATAAACAAAGCTGGTGAAGTAGCGGGGGATATGGCTGATCCAATGGGCAAAGGCCATGTCCATAAATCAAGTAATAAAAACTAATGTTGTGATAGAAGGTTCTAGTGCAAACAAGTAAACTGTATAAGTGGGAGGTTTAACGATCGATAAGACCGGTTGTAAGGAACCTATCAGGAGAGGAGTATAATTTCATGCTGCATTAAGACTAAACAAATATTTCACAACGCTGCATATACACTCATTCATTATGACTGTCATTTGTCTGTTTAATATTTCAATAATCTGTTATATTGAGATTCAGTAGACTCACTTGTTTGCCTATGTAAATGTGATGATGTCATGTTTGCATAGATTGTGATGCAGAAGGCGAAGGCAATGATCATTTCACTAGCTTTGACTAGTCACTCTTCTATAGGGAGATACTATGTCCCTGAGGAGACATTATTTTGCTACATATCTGTCTCTTCATATTCTATGTGTTATGGCTTATATTATTAGCTATGTTTTGTAATATGTTTGAACAGCTTGATGTTGCAACTGTATGCTGTTTGTGCTACTTTGCTTTATTTACTTTTATTTAATGGATCTCGTATGCACATATATGTAATATTAAAACATTTGATAATGTCATTTAAATCTAACGAGGTAATTCGGTTAACTCTGTTGTGTTATATGAGATATTATTTAGTGTTTTTAAAAGAAAAAAATATATATCCACTGCGAGACTGATCTATGATATAATAATGTCACATGGACATCAGAAGTTTCTGCTTACGGTTATATTCATTTAAAACTGGGGCATTACACATAATGTTTTGTTATAACACAATTCTAGAGGAAATGGGTTAATAAGGACAAGTTAGTGAATCTTATTCATGTTTACAGGATTGGTGTTGATGAGTGGCTATGCGTTCCTTCCATGGCTACCAAAACTGAGCTTTTTTTGGATCAAGCATAAAGCTACCAAAACTAATGAAAATCACTCTAAGAAAATTAAATGTCGCTTTCAAATGAAAAATGATATACATTATTCTCCTACCTATCTATTTCTATTAACTTTTCAAATTCATTATTAGATTGGTGTGAGCTACATGTGTATCCCACCAATCCAATAGTAGATTTAAAAATTGGATGAGAGGAGATGGGTAAAAGAATGATATGTAGCATTACTTATTTCAAACGGTCAAGAAGTGTCAGCATTGAGAAGTGGGAAAGTCTGAACAGAAAGGACGGCGCATGGTTGGCTTATCCTTGTCCTCATGTTGAACGGAGCGTTTTGAGGGTATCATACGGTGCGTTTGAGATAACTTCATGTGGGGCGTTTCATAGCAAGCGCATTAACAGGAGCACGTGGGAAATTCAGTTAAGGCAGTTGGTGGGTTAAAAGTAGTTGGGCCTAGCTGACAAAATAGTTATCTTTCAGTAGGGGTTTATAAGCCCAGTCTGAAGAAGGAAAAGTTACGAAAATTGTATTCTCCTGTAAACACTATTGGAGCCAAGCTAAGCTCGAATAAGCCATTGTTCTTCCATCCAGTTCAATAAAATCATTCACTACATTCATATTCCAGAATTCATTTTTTCCATTACATTTCTTAAATTCTCATATCCAGTTACAGATTACATTTCGCAATACATAATTGAAGAAAAGTATTACAAAAAGAGAAATGTAAGGCAAAAGCAATAGGCATGACATGTGGAGCCATCCCACAAGGCCCGAAATTCAAAACGAGGTGCTGAAATTTAACAAGCGGGAATATTTGCCATCGGCACCTTCCTCAAGATCAAAAACCCTTCTACATTCCGCAATGCATTAAGTGGAGGGTTTGGGGGGTAATTGTTGGGGATGGGGTGATAGTCGCGCACGCTACCGATTTACATTTATAATTAACCGCTCGCGTTAGATCACACCTTTGCAGGATAGTTCTAAAAAGAGGGTATCGATCCGCAGAGACTGTGATGGTCGTTCGTCGAGCCTCGAGGTTTTCTCCGGCTCAACTCGTGAAACAAAAGGGTTTGTTTTAAAAACTAAAAGACATAAACATAAATGACTTAAAGATAAATGACATAAACTTTAAATGACATAATTGAAATGACATAAATTAAATGACATTAAGTGTAAAAAAATAAATGTAAATGACATGTAAAGTAAAGATAAAGGTAGAATGCGGATTGTATCTAACATGGGATCTTTACAAAGGCATAATACGAGCGTGTAAGGATTGTCAATCCTTACAACGATCTCATCAAGAATTTACTACAAAAGAAAATGATAAAGCATCATAGTTTCGCACAAGCCACTCACCTAAATGACATAAATTTAAAAGACATAAATCTAAACTACATGTGAGATAACTCGTGTTCCTAGCATGCGAATAAGTCCTCTTAATAGCCTACCCAAATTATCATGAAATAAGCATAAAGCATCATAAGGTTTCCACCCTCTTTCCATCTATTCTAAGTTAAACTAACATAGATTGAGTTGTGGTCTCTAGCATGCCTATCAAACTCACATAACATTAAGTAAAAAAAAGCATCATTGCATAGCATGGTAATCATTCAAGATTCAAACAATTCTTCATAGACAAAGAACAATTTTCTATCTCAAATGGTATTTCATTAAGAACAAATCCTTAAGCAAATGCAATCATTATACCATTTATCAAAATCCATACCTAAATACAATCTACCTCAAACCATAACCCCAAGAAAAAATTGCATCAAACCTAAAATAGGAATCATTTCCTCTTGGATTTGATTTCTTCAATGGATTTGAAGAAATCCATTTCCTAAGGAAAATTGGAGCTATGGGTCAAGTTTCTACCATTTATACATAACAAAATAAGCAAAAGGAAACAAAAACTATTCTGTACAAGGCTTAAAAAACGTTCTGTCCTCCTTCTTTCTTCCTCTCGGGCTAACACATTTATAGAGCAAAGGAAGCTTTGATCTTTCTTAAGGAAAGATCAAGCTTAAAGATCTATCTTCCAGCTGTTTAAGAGTCCTCTAGGATGTGATTTCGGCGCCCACCATAGCCTATCAGCCGCAATCTTTGATAATTTTCCAAGATATTTAAGATATTTGCTGATATTTGCGTTTCCAGAAGTTTCTTGAATTTCACGAGCATTTTTGACCACCAAGACGTCTGAATCTGATCTTTTGCATAAAATAGCTTTTATGCGTCTTGAAGTCTTCTTTCCAACGCCCCTGACCTTGACTCAATCCGATATTTTTACTGGGAGATATGGCCAAAACAGTACGCGAAGGTCAGTGACGGAACTGATCTGGATGCTTCTGGAATCACGGGCACTCGAGCACCACTTTTGGGCGCTCGAGCGTCCATTTTCTGCTTCAGATTTGGCTTGATGAATTTTTCCTCTTTGAGTCCTCTTTCCAATGCCCTTGACTTTGCCTCAATCGGAGTTTTGAGCTAGGAGTTATGATCAAAAGAGTGCGCAAAGGTCATTGGTCATCAGCTTTGCAAAAGTTGATGTATTTTCAGCCCGAATTTGATAGATTTGTTTGTGTTCTTTATTAAGCCCTACAAAATAGAATAAACACTAAAACATAACAAAATATTAAATTACAATACAAACTAAGGCTTAACATATGTCAGTTAAGGGGCTTGAATGTGTAACATTCAGCACTTATCAATTGGGCCAGATAGTACAGCCCAACCCTAATCCTCGGCCCATTCAGCAATCAAGGCCTGCCAGTTATACGAGCATGTTCGACACACGTCATTTTCGAGGGCCCACCACCGATCTTGGATCGGACATCGCCATGCCTTCCGAACTCCATCGATCGGGATCGTGAATCACTAATGCTATTAATGAGGTTATGACAAGAAGCGATGGGACGTGCATTTAAGGAAGATGCTTTTGAGCCCATCCTCTCTTGGAAATCCCGAGCACGTGTACCGCACAGATGTGATACAAGTGACATCCGAATAGTACTAAGAGCACTGCTAGCCATAGGTTACGGACACTTGGCACTCCCTCAACTGAATGACTTTCCTGCTATTGTTGAAAAGAAGGATTGAGGGACCCAAAGAGAGGGCCTCATTTAATGAGCTCGAAGACTATACCATCTCATATAAAAAGGGGAATCCTCTGATCAGGTAAGCACGAACACACATACTCAATGCATGTCCTTTTTGTTATCTCCTTCTACGTGATAATTGACTTAGGTGTCGGAGCTATCTTCGACAGCCCACTCCGACAAGCTCTTTTATCTGATCCTCTTTTTGTTGCAAGAGTACCAGTTACCAACCGGAAACTGTTCTAACAAGTACAATCATTATTAAAAATGTAAAGCTAAAACAAGTTCTTTGGAACCATGTTGACTTTATGAGGTCCTTTTTCCTCGTACTATAATAAAAAAGACTTGTCACCCTACCATTATCTAACACTACTTGTGGATACTCACTCTAATTACCACCATTTTTACAATGTTTTCAACACTGTTACAATTCTTGTAATGTANGAGAGAGAGAGCTTCTTTTCCCCTTTTTTTATTTTATTTTATTTTTTTATTCAAGGTAGGGGAACAGGGAAAAGTGTAAGAGCTTCTTTTCCCCCTATATAGTTTATTTGGCATTCTGGAAAATGTGACTACAATGCACGTACGCTCTTATTTAGGTGAATCCGTCAAACGGCGAAGGAAATCCAAACCAAATAAAAAGAAAGATCCAGGATATATAAATATGTTTAAAAAAATTTAATAAAATGATTACAACACACTGAATAAACTTAATTGAATTGATTAAACATTTACATACCTTAAAAACCAATGTCCATCCAGATCCAGGATTCCAACTCCAAGCCTTCCTTTCTCTTACTTGTATTTTTCTCGAGGGTGGACTTCTTCTTCAATCGTTACAGTTTTTTTCTGATTTTTTTTTTCCAAGTTCATTTTGTACTCTCTTTCTTCTGGAGAATGTCATTTTATCCTCTCGCTTAAAACATGTTAAAAAAAAATGGAGAAGTGGGAAAGGTTGCGACCGTCTGCATTCCCAAGACACCAGTGAGAGGCCTGAACAAGTCCAAGCTCAATGATCTGTTCTACGTGTAACGTGAGCCACGCCATCACGTATAGGAGTCCGAGGGTGTGTTTGACAAGGATAATAATCCTCTCCATTTCTGTTTGACAGAAGGTTGACTTGGGTTGAGAGATTTTTTAGTTTAATTGTGATATAGAGTAGAAAAGATATTGTAGAATTTTTTTTTGTATAGAAATGTGAAAAGGTTTTGTTTTTTAGTGAATTTTTTATTTGAATAATAATAAAAAGTGTTTGATGTAATATAAAAAGTGATAAAAATTGTTGAAAAATAATTGATGGAACATAAAAAATTGCAATGTTTTGATATGATTTTTTTGGAATTTAAAAAAACCAAAATCTAGTCTTTTGTCAAACACCCAGAAATTTTTATCAAATTGGTCAAAAATTTAATGAAAAATATATTAAAATAGAAAGTCAAAAAAATGAATAAAAAATATATTATAATGAAATATTGAATTAATATAAAAAAAATTAATTCCCATTTAGTATTAACAAAAATTAAAAAAGAAATAACTTTTCTTAATATATTCAATTTTTCAACTCAAACACTTATCAAAATGAAATCTAATGTCCTATCGTAATTGTGTTGCTTCAACTTCTACGTTGTTTACCCTTGCTGCATTAAAAACTCTTTACGTTGATCCAGAAAACCATTGCTCATGCCTAATATTTTTAATGGCAGACTTGAATTGTTGTTTAAGGTTTGCAGATAAAATGATTTTTTAGTATAATAACGGCCAAAGGCCAAGCCTTTTTTCTGGGCAAGGACCAAGCTTCTTATTTGATCTAAATATAAAGATTTAGCTTCTTTTTTTTTTTTTTTTTTGACATGTCCGCACAAAAGGAATAGATTTAGCTATTTATATACTACCATAAATAAAATTTTCAAAAAAGGGGGGAAGGTTAGGCCCATACTAGCCATACTCTCCTTCCGTTTTTTATCACGTCTAATCTAGGCGCATGAAATGCATTAAAAATGATTTTGCTTTAACGCTTGCTATTAGGAACTAAAGTTGTCCTTGTAGAAACAAGGATTATTTCTATTTCAAATGAAATTGATAGTACTTATTTATGGTCAAAATTTAAAGCTAGTGAATCTAACGATATATATGATTTCACATTATGTAAAATTTTTAAAAGACGTACTAACAATGACTGCATATACACCATTAAATGCACAAACTTAAAACCTAATCATGACATGGATATTATCAATTTCATTTAAAATGAAGAGGATCGTACTCTCCCAGTTTGGTTGTATTTTCGAATACCGCCCGGATGAGCTAGTTTTGTAAAGGCAACGGAATGCCTCATTGAGTATTTCGATTATAACTCGTTTGGATGAAATGTTTTATAAAAAAAAACATAGAATGCCTCGTTCGGTAGCCTGTTCAGATGTTGTCTAGACAAGCTACTCAAATACCAAAAAAAAACAATTGATGTTTCGAGGACATAACCGGTTGGTGAAAATCTTCTTAAGGTTTAAATGACATGTTCACTTCACTTATCCATTGTTGACGATGGTTCCTAGAGCATGAGGAGAAAGGTTTTGACTTCAACACGCTGCCAGTACAACCAACATTTTCTGCACATCAATCCCTAATGACCAAGGGCTTGTTTGGCAATGCTTTTTTTACTTTTTAGCAAAAAATTAAAAGTTTTAACAAACAACTAAAAACACAAAACACTCCAAACTTACTTTTATCTTTAGATCACATCGCAACCAAAAAACCAAAAAACATTTCCTAAAAAGTTTTGTCCAAGGAACCCCAAAATTGTTGTAGTAGTAAACAAAAGGAAAAAGTAGCTTCCCCCTTTTTATCCTTTGAAAATAATAATAATAATAATAAAAAGTGGGCTGATTGGATCGGGCCGGGTTGGGATCAATTCCATCTAGTACTTGCTCTCCCATAAAGATCCTACTGATTTTCAGCACGTGGTAGGGGTTCTAGTTTGAACATTTGATCCCAAAATGCCAAACCGGAGTTGCTAATTTGCAATCACTACCTAAGGAAAGGGTTAAAAAAACAAAAAAAGACTATAATTATTCAGCTATTAGCGTATGGATGCTGTCTTGATACTCTCCTTTTTTCTTTTTCTTTTTTTTTTTTTTATGAATATATGCTGTCTTAATACTTGTAAAGTTGTAATTCCCATATTAATGCATTAAATATTTAACGTTTAATTAATTGAGAAACATTATGGGTATTAAGAACGTACAGAATCATTGTTACAAACATTATGCACCCTGATGTACTTTCAATATATATATATATTAATGTACAGAATTTCTCATGAAGAACAGATTCGACAAAACTGGGGCATGCATGCAGTCTGATGATCATCTGTACATGGTCGAAGCAATTCATGTGGTTCCAATTAAGGTCAAAAATTGCAATTTCATACAAGAAGAAGAATTTTGGTTATTTACGTGACGTGCCTGAATTCAAGTACATGGTCGCAAACGACTCCTGCAACCACCGGGCTTGCCCTTGCAAACCAGCATCCCTTAATGCATCCAAAGCCGAATGATAAAGCCTCCCATCTAATTTTGTTCCTTCAGATTTCATATCCCGCAAAAGCTTCACCAACTCATCGACCCGACTACTCCGGGAGAAAACTCCGACCATTATTCCGGCCATCACCCTATCAATCACACCCCCATTCATCCTAAACTCATTGTAGTACCCCATACACCTCTCCAGCTCCGTCGCCTTACTATAAGCACTAATAACACTAGTGTAACTCACCTTATCAGGAGCAACTTTTCTTCTCTTCATTTCCTTCCATAACTTGTCAACCTGCCTTAAATCCTTCACCTTCCCATGCATTTCAATCAAGGAATTGTAAATCCACACATTTGGCTCACACCCTTTTTCTTTCATCTTCGCTAACACCCTCATTGCATCTCTAATCCTCCCCGTTTTCCCGTACATTACAATGATGCTAGAATAGGCCACCACGCATTTATCAAACCCCTTTTGTTGCATTTCTACAAACACCCTCTCTGCTTTCCAAAACTGCCCCAGATTACTATACGCGTTTATAATCGATGAGTAGGTAACTTGCCCTGCTTCACACCCCTGCAATGTTAGCTCTTCGTAAACCATAACGGAAGCCAGAAACCCTCTTTTCTTGGAGAAGCCATTGACGATTGCACAGAATATGCAATCAGAAATCCTAAGCCTTGAACTTTTCATCGCTTTCACGATTTCGAGAGTCTTCTCCAGAAGCCCTTCTTCCACATACATCAACACAAGTTTCAAGTAGACTCCCGGATCTCTCAGCATCTTTTTGCTTTTTGCTTCTTCGTATATTTCTTCGGCCGCATTTACTTGTCGCATGCTCGCCAAACAACAAATCAAAGAGGAGTAAAGCGAAGAATCCTTGGGGATCGCTTTCTCTGTCATTTCTCTCAAGTATTCAAGAGCTTCAAAAGGTCTTCCTGATTTGGCTAGTGACTCGCAAAGAATCCCGTAAATCCGAGGGCAAAATGGTGATGAATAAAAATCTAGTTCTTCATGCCTACTTTGAATCTCGCCAAACAGTCGAACCAATTTCTCAGAATCCCCAATTTTGCCACAAGCCTCCATGACACGGCAATAACATTCGGAATCCGGAACAACTCCGGCGGATTTCATTTTCCTAAATGCTGCTATCGTGCTCCTATACATATGAAGCTTGTTATAGCCTCTCATTGCAGATCCAAATGTCAACACACTGATTTCCTTATTAGATTTAAAAACATGAAGCAAACTCTCAACAATTTTGAATTTTCTAGCTCTAATGCAACCGCTAACCAATTTAGAGCAAGTAGAACCATCAGGGAAAACATGATAATTCTTCAAATCTTTAAAAAGCAGTGAAATCACATCCCATTTCTTTGAGCTTAACAAATACCTGATTACATGCTTTAACGTCGATTTGTCCGGTCTAAATTCTGGCCGTTGTTGTTTCACTTTTTCATAGTATTCGTAAGCGAGTTCCTCAGTTTGGGGATCCCGAAATAGCCGGCGTAAAAGATCGTTTAGATTATCAGAATCCGGTATGGTGCATTGTTCGGAATCTGGAAACTCTACGACGTTCAACTCGACGACGGGTAAGCCGCCGGCCGAAGCCTCTTCTAATATGGGAGTCGACGGCGAGCAACCCGAGGAGTTGACATGAAAATTTTGGAATTTTGAGCATGAAACGGAGAGAAAGGAAAGGATTTTGCATGTCGGGATGAGATTTAATCTGTGCGAATTTGATCTGCGAGAGTTGATGCAGGTTAAAGGCCAGTCTGAGCAGCTGGAAATGGCCATATCGCGCGGATAAGGTTCGAGGGAATGGAGGAAGAGATTGTGCGGTTTTTTTTTTTATTATATATATATATATACATTATACACCTTATCCGCCACAACATTTTGCTATGCATGGAATTGTATGAGCCACTAAACAGCTGACGCGTGGAACATTTACGGATGAAAGGATCCTAAAGCCCTGAAGATTGCCACGTGAGTTTCATTTTTGCATCGATTAATGCCTGCATGATTTCCACTGGCCAGCTTTAACATCGTGTATATATGTTAGGAAAACAAAAACATCGTGTATAGTGAGGGTTTGTTTAGGTCACTTAGGTGGTGTACGATTTTTTGTATTTTTTTTTATTATTTTTAAAATTGTGAAGCCAAAAAAAAAAAAAATTCGAAATAGTGTTTTGATGTTTACAAAACAGAAAATAAATTATAAAACCTTGTTTGGAAAAGTGAATTATAATTTGAAAACAATGAACATATTTCAAAATTCATGTTCAGGTGAGAATGATTTTTTGATGGCTTTTTTTTTTTTTTTTTTTTTTTTTTCTTTTTCTTTTTCCCTTGTTTTCCCGTTTTCCTTCACGGCAGCTTCATCCTATCTCTTCCCCCCTTTCTTCATTCTTGGGATTTAAGAGCTGGGGCCTTACATCGGCACTTCGCATCTCCGCCGCTTCTTGGGATTTAAGAGCCGGTTGGAGTCTATACAACTTAAAAAAGGAGAATATGATTTTTTTTTTTAAATGAAATTGATAGTATTTATGTAATAATTAGAATTTAAGTTTATACAGTTAATGGTGTATATGAAATCATTATTATCATGTTTTTTAAAAAAATTAAATAATGTGAAATTATTTACACCATTAAATACATTCGCTTTAAATCTTGACAATTAAATAAGTACCATCCAAAAGGACAGCTTTAATTCCGAATAGCAAGCGTTAAAGCAAAATCATTTTTAATGTATTTCCTGCACCTAGATTGGATGTGATTGGAGATGGAGGGAGAGGATGGTTGGTATTGGCCTAACTCTCCCCCCTCTTTTGAAAAATTTATTTATTGTAGTATATAAATAGCTAAGTCTATATATTTAAGTCAAAATAAGAAGCTTGGTCCTTGCCTCCCCAAAAAAAAAAAAAGGCTTGGCCCTTAGCCATATTATAACAAAAGTCATTTTATATGTCAACCTTAAACATCGCAAATCTATCCTAAGCAACACTTCAAATTTGTCATTAAAAAAATTAGGCATGAGCAATAGCTTTTGGAAGCAACGTAAAAGAGTTTTTAATGCAGTAAGAGCATTTTCATTCGGCTTTCTATTTTTACTCTATATTTTGAGGATAAAATCACTTTTCCTTACTTTAGAAAACCATTTTTTCTAAATACTTACACCTGGCTCCTTATAGTAGAGATCTACTTTGACTTTTTCATTTAAATATAATATTTTAAGAATTTTTTTATTCTTTCTCCAACATCCATATATTTGAAAATTTGTATTTTTCTAATAATTTGTATATTTTTTTTAAAAAAAAAAAGTAATGCTCATATTTTTTTGTTATTAATTCCGATTATTGATAAATTCACAAAAGTTGCTATTAACGGTCATTTTTAACATGACACTTGGCCACCAAAAAGTTAATTCTCATCTTTTTGTTGAGGCTAAAAAATTGTAGCATGGGAACTCACTATTAGTCTATTAACATGGGAACTCATTATGAATAGGAAAAAAAAAAAAACTCACTATAAAACAACTGTAGTACATAGATTAAAAAATAAAAATAAAAAAATTTGTCCTGCATGAACCTTCCCCAGTGTGCGTGAAACAATGAAAGAGAAGAAAATTAAAAAAATAAAAATAAAAGGGAAAAATAAAGAAAATTTGGAAAAACAAAAAGTTAAAGAGAAATTAATATTTTATTAGAAAAAAAAAAGAGTTGAGAGTGAAATGGTTTCTTACTAGTAAGGAGTCATTTTATTCTCTCTACTTTTTTCCTCAAAGTAGAGAGCCGAATAAGAACAATAAAATAGTCTAAAATCAATTTTGACTATTTAAAGTAGAGAAATCTTTACAATAGGGAGTCGGATAAGAATGTTCTAAAGGCAACAACGTAGAAGCTAAAGCGATACGGTTATGACAGTTTGTCAAATTCCATTTTGATAGGTGTTTGAGTTAAAAATTAAAATATATTAAGAAATAATTATTTTGTTTATTTTCTTTTATAAATACTAAATTGGTATTAATTTAATTTTTTATATATTAATTTAATATTTAATTATAATATATTGAGTTTCCTCCAAACAAGGTTGGAGGAAATTCTTTCAACGTAATTTATAAAAATGTCATATATTTCTTTTCATGTGAGAAATATATACTTTTTTTAATTATAAAGATAAAGTTAAGACAAATTTTATTATAAAGGTATGTACTTCTCATAGGTTTTTTTATATATATATATATACACCTTGTCCGTCACAACATTTTGCTATACATGGAATTGTATGAGCCAGTAAACAGCTGACGCGTGGAACATTTACGGATGAAAGGATCCTAAAGCCCTGAAGATTGCCACGTGAGTTTCATTTTTGCATCGATTAATGCCTGCATGATTTCCACTGGCCAGCATTAACATCCTGTATATACGTTAGGAAAACAAAAACATAGTGTATAATGAGGGTTTGTTTAGGTCACTTAGGTGTACGTTTTTTTGTATTTTTTAATTATTTTTAAAATTGTGAATACCAAAAAAAAAAAATCGAAATAGTGTTTAGATGGTTTACAAAACAGAAAATAAAATTATAAAAACCATGTTTGGAAAAGTGAATTATAATTTGAAAACAATGAACATATTTCAAATTCATGTTCCGGTGAGAATGGTTTTTTGATGTTTTTATTTTTATTTTTTTCTCTTGTTTTCCCGTTCTCCTTCACGGCAGCTTCATCCTATCTCTTCCCCCCTTTCTTCATTCTTGGGATTTAAGAGCTGGGGCCTTACATCGGCACTTC
>FXXK01000699.1:175621-198317 GCA_900184695.1 Betula pendula
ATGAGTTTTATTAAAATGCTTAATGATCTTGCCTATGTTATACAGTAACGAAATGAGACACTTGCAAAGGTAGATCATGTAACATTTTTACCTTCAAAGTATGTTAATTCAGCTTATGGTAGGACTGGTACATTAGTGGTGTCAAAAAGAAAATAAAAATCAGTGTGTTAAATCATTAAAAAGACTGTTAAAACGTGTTTTAGTCTTTGAGGAATTCTCATTCTGGCGATCCTGTTACATATTGTCTTTCCCTCCAAATCTCATGATGATGGAACTTCTTCTCTTATAGAAACCTTAAACCTTTAATTAACTTCTTTTTTTTTTCTTTTTTGAATTTTTTTCCTCTTTTGTCTCTTCTCTGAATACAGCTTCGGTTGGTTCGGAACAGAAAGTCAATGTTGGTGTAATATCTCCTTATGCTGCTCAAGTAGTTGCAATTCAAGAGAAACTTGGACGGAAGTATGATAACCTTGACGGGTTTGCTGTGAAGGTTAAATCAGTTGATGGGTTCCAGGGTGGGGAAGAGGACATAATAATAATATCAACTGTAAGATCTAATAGTTCTGCATCAATTGGATTCATATCAAATCCTCAGAGAACTAATGTTGCTCTTACAAGGGCTAGGTAATACTTATGTAAACTCTTTTGATAAGTTTGCTTTTGCTTCCATTTTAACAAGTGTGGTGAATAATAAGTTGCCCTGTAATGCCTTTCAGGCATTGTCTATGGATTTTGGGAAATGAAAAAACGCTATGTAATGGTGAATCTGTTTGGGAAGCCTTAGTCCTTGATGCAAAGAATCGTCAATGTTTCTTTAATGCCGATGAAGACAAGGATTTGAACAAGGCAATATTAGATGTGAAGAAAGAGTTAGAACAATTTGACGATTTGCTCAAAGGGGATAGCATACTTTTCAAATCTGCTAGGTGGAAGGTACTTGGCATTGCGTAGTACTACTTTTCATTCAAAATATTTATGTTTGTAACTTCCATTAGTGGGAATTTAAATATTCTTTCTTAAATTGGTTCTGTAGTTTTATTTTTAAATTTTTTTTACTCTATCAACAGGTTCTTTTCAGTGATAACTTTCTGAAATCATTTCAAAAATTGAAGTCTATACAAACAAAGAAGTCAGTTATAAGCCTTCTACTTAAACTTTCTAACGGCTGGAGACCCAAGAAGAAGAGTGTAGATCCCATTTGCGGAGATTCTTCACAAATTTTAAAGCAATTTAAGGTTGAAGGTCTTTATGTTGTTTGTGCAAATGACATAGTAAAAGAATGGAGTGACGTCATGCAAGAATTGAGTTACCGTCAAGTTTTGAAGATCTGGGATATATTACTTGCAGAGGATATTCCAAAATTAATCAAACGTCTTGATAGTATGTTTCGAACATATACAGATGACTTTATTAATCATTGCAAAGAGAGATGTCTTGAGAGGTATGTAGGTTCTTTTGCATTCTAGTAGATTTGTGTGCTAATTTTTTAAACTTAAATGATGCCTTATTTGGATCTTTTAAATATGCGAGCATCTCTTTTTTATGTTTGACGTTCCAATCGGCTTAACCTTTTCTTTTTCATTGTGCATAGGGATTTGGAAGTTCCGCAGAGTTGGTCATGTTCTTCTGATATTGTCAGGATTAAGCATATTGATAACAGTGAAAATAAGATCGATTTAAGTGGTTCTGCTTCTGATGGTAGAAGTTATGTTGAGAATGTAAAGGTGAGTGAGAGTTTGATGTTGATGAAATTCTACTCTTTATCATCAGGTGTAGTGGGCCACTTGCTTTCTAACCATGATGGTGGCGACTTGGATCTTCCATTTGAGGTAACTGAACAAGAGTTGGAGGTAATCCTTTTTCCGAGAAGTACCTTTTTACTTGGACGGTCAGGTACTGGGAAAACAACTGTTTTGACTATGAAGTTATTTCAGAAAGAAAAACTTCACCATATGGCAAAAGATATGTTCTGTGGTGTGAAGAGTGATAGACCAGTGCATAGTCAGGAAAAGGAGGCTGAGGAGACTATTGTAGAAAAAAAAGGAACTATATTGCACCAGCTTTTCGTGACAGTCAGTCATAAATTGTGTTATGCTGTCAAACAACATGTTTCTCACTTGAAAAGGTGTGTAGATTATTGGATGAACTGATGGTCGCAATCTACTAGCACTCCTATGTTTTTCACATGTGAATGTATGAAGCCTCGAGTTTCATTCAATTTGGGAAAATTTAGTTCTTTTTTAATTTGATTGCTTGAATTTTTCACTATAAACTATGGCCTCTTCATGTACTTTAGTTTCTTTAAGTTTTTTGAGAAAGTACAAACATTTGTTTTGATGCATACAAACTTTGATAAACCATGATGGATCCAAGCCACATTTTTTTTTTTTTTTTTTTTTTCTGGGTGGGCATATTGTTTTAAGTTGTGGTGAATAAGTTATATTCATGCCAAACATCTAGGTAGAATTTCATATTTTTAAAATTATTGTACTCTTCGATTGAATTATTCTTTTCCTGTCATTTTTACATGGGATTGTTTCTACATATGTTTAGCTTTCTAATCTGTGATATGGGGATTAGAGCTTAGGGTAGCACATAAGCATGAAGTAAAATGTCTTTCTTTTGTTGGTAGATGGGCAGATGCATCTCTACTGAATATTTAGGTTCTGGCATAAATATTCCATATGTCTTAATAAAGTGATAAGCATTTCAACCATGTTTTCTAAACCCCAAATCAGTTTCTATTTTCTGGATAAAAAAATTTAATGTATTTAGTTTCTCGTGCATTGGTTGTCTTGTTTCATAATTGTGATATCCACTTTTTTGTTACATAAAAGTTGTTTAATATCTAATGATTAGCCCGTTTTTGCCCCCCCTTTTTTTTACATGCAGCTTTGCTTGTGGTGGTAATTTTTCAAAAGAAAGCAGTTCAATTGATATTGATGATTTTGGTGATGCGACTCAATTCAAGGATGTTCCGGATACTTTTCTTGATGTTCCTCCCGATTCATACCCTCTTGTCATTACATTTCATAATTTTCTAATAATGCTTGATGGAACTGTGGGTAATTCATACTTTGAAAAATTCCATGAAGTAAGTAAACATTCTCATGGTAAGGTTCGTGGTGGATCAATTGCCTTAGAAACATTTATAAGGAAGAAAGAAGTTAATTATGAGAGGTTTAGTTTATCATACTGGCCCCATTTCAATACCCAGTTGACTAAGAAGCTTGATTCTTCAAGAGTTTTTACAGAGATTATTTCTTATATAAAAGGTGGCCCAAAAGCTGTTGAGGCAGGTGATGGCAAACTCAGTCGTGGGGACTATGTTTCATTATCAGAGGGCCGAGTATCCAATTTAAATAAACAGAAGAGAGAGATAATATATGAAGTCTTTCTAAATTATGAAAAAATGAAGATTGAAAATGGTGACTTTGATATGGCAGATCTTGTAATTGATCTTCATCGTCGATTGAGAGTTGAAAGATACGAAGGTGATGAAATTGATTTTGTATATGTCGATGAAGTGCAAGATCTCACATTGAGCCAAATTGCATTATTCAAATATATTTGCAAAAATGTAGAAGAAGGTTTTGTTTTCTCTGGTGACACAGCACAGACAATTGCGAGGGGAATCGATTTTAGATTTCAGGATATACGATCTCTCTTCTACAAGAAGTTTCTACTGGATTCTAATAGCATTGGATTTGATAAAAGAAAAGAGAAAGGAATAATCTCAGATATTTTCCATTTGAGCCATAATTTCCGTACTCATGATGGGGTTCTTAAACTATCACAGAGTGTTATTGAACTTCTTTATCATTTCTTTCCTCAATCTATTGATGTTTTGCAGCCTGAGACTAGTCTTATATATGGTGAAGCTCCAATCTTGCTTGAATCGGGGAACAATCAAAATGCAATCATTACTATATTTGGAAATAGTGGAAAAGCTGGAAAGAGTATGGTTGGCTTTGGTGCAGAGCAAGTAATATTGGTACGAGATGATTGTGTTCGTACGGAAATTACCAATGATGTTGGGAAGCAAGCTCTTGTTTTAACTATTGTTGAGTGCAAGGGCCTTGAGTTTCAGGTGGTTATAATGCATAATTATTTATTCAATTTACTGGTTTATGAGGAGGTGATTGTAACGAGGAGTTTTCATTTGCCTATTGGTTCATCTTGAAAGGTCCTTTAATATTTTCCATTTTGGGTGGGATAGCATCATTCAAATGTTTCCTTTGTTATGTTTGCCTGATTCCAGTATCAAATTACTGCTAAGTACCTATATGGTAATTTTCTTGTGAAAAATCAAAGTTTTAACAGAAAATGAAAAATTTATTTCCCCAAAATTTATTTAGATGTTAACAATTATCACTTTATTGTTCAAAATATTATCTTTGTCAGTAGTATATTGAGTGATACTTTTCTACCCATTTGTGACTCCTATATTACTCTTCATGTAGGATGTATTGTTGTACAACTTTTTTGGTTCATCACTCTGAAAAATCAATGGAGGGGTGATATATAATTATATGGAGGGACAAGATTTACTCAACTCAACTTCACTTAGCTCTTTCCCAATTTCAATGAGGCTAAACACAATATCTTGTGCTCAGAACTGAAGCAACTTTATGTGGCTGTCACTCGTACTAGGCAGAGGTTGTGGATTTGTGAGAATGTAGAGGAGTTCTGAACCTATGTTTGAGTATTTGAAGAAAAAGTGCTTGTCCAAGTCAGACAGCTGGATGACTCACTTGCTCAGGCAATGCAAGTTACTAGCAGCCGGAGGAGTGGAGATCACGGGAATCAAGGTTAGTACATTATGCCATTGATTTTGACCCTCTATTGTTGAAACATATTTGCTACATAAACATATTGTGGGTGGAAAATATAGGTTATTGCATGGAACAAATCATGGTGGAAGGAATAAGATCATTCATTGTTATTTGTATCGTGATGTCTAACATTCTAAAACAATAATGGTGATGTTGAACTCTTTTATCTTTTTTTTTTTTTTCTTTCAGTTATATCGTGAGAATAACTATGAAATCGCAACAATGTGCTTTGAGAGAGCTGGAGATACTTATTGGGAAAGAAGGTCTAAGGCTTCTGGCCTTAGAGCTAATGCTGACCGCATGCGCCATTCAAATCCTGAAGGGCAAACATTATCCTCAGGGAAGCTGCTGAAATATTTGAAGCCATAGGCAAGGCTGATTCTGCTGCCCAATGTTTCTCTGATTTGGGGGAGCATGAAAGAGCAGGTATGCATTGGATTCTCTTGACATTGGTCAACTATAACTTACCATCTTTGACGAATATTTTAGTGTTTAGGTTCTACTTTTGCTGACTATATCACATTTTATTTGAATATAAACATCATCTTTAAAATTCAATCTGTCTCCTAATTGAAAGTTAACCTTTGAAATGTGGGAATTTTAATGTAATACAACTGGGAGATGATAAATCTATGTTGGAATTCTGTGCCATGGCCTGATTTTATTTTAGAAATAAGTCGGGGGAGAGGGGCCATTTATAGTGGGAAATATGTCACACATTGCATCTTTTGAGCACCAGCAGGTCTAACATTTATAGTGGGGACACTAGAACATTGTCGACAACTTAGGTTGCTTTCTCACAAGAACAAAACCAAAATACTTATGTATATGTTGTGTATCCTAAGAAGCTGCACTTCAGTTATTGGTGGGAGATACTTGGGCCTTAGCTCAAGTGGTAAATTGGTCGGGTGGAGTAAGGGCAGGTCTTAGCTTCAAATGCTGCCAAAAGAAAATATGATAAGAATATCATCAAGTGGCTAGGTCCTCCTGTGTTGCTTGTTTTCTTGTCTAGGATATGTCCTAGTGTTTTTGCATTGGTTCTTTCCATTTAATTCATTCATATTCTCCATTGATTTTTTTTGGGATGGAAACAAGGTTTTCAATTTGGCATGTTTTTATTTTTGGACCACTGATTTGCCATGCATACGGTGTGGCAAATGGAATTGGATTGAGTTAGAGATCTTTTATTTTTTTTTTTTTAATAAACTATCCATATTAAGAATTTAAAATTGCCAGCCCTAGTGAATACCATGAGTTCAAATCTTATTATTATTCTTAAAATTAGATAGTTTATTAAGAATTTATATATGTTCTCAGGGTCGAATCATTCTAGGGTAATATTTCATGTTGTGGCTATAGAGTTTTCTTATCACTACATTAGATATTTCTCTAAGCCGGCCATCATCTGGATTACAAATTTATTTTTTGTCTCAAAAACCATGGTTTACTTAGGATTGTTGTCTCAAAACCCACTAGTTTTGGTGGCCCATTTCTTGGCCTACATGCTAAGAATACATTGGGGCAGACCATTTTCTTGACTTCTTTTTTTTTTTTTTTTTTTTTGTTTTTTGTTTTGTTTTGTTTTGTTTTGTTTTGTTTTGTTTTGTTTTTGTAGTTTTTTAGGACATTGTTCTGATTGTCGTGGGGTCTTTACCCCCTCATTTTGTTTTTATTTTTTAATTTTTATTTATTTATTTATTTTTATTTTCTATTTTTATTAATGTAATATTGTTTTATGAAATGAATCTCCTATCTATCTATCTAAGAGATGAGACATCGTTTCCAAAATTACATTACAAATAATATAAGATCAATTGTCAGTAACATGCACTTATATTTCATATATGAATAATGCCTCAAATATTTCATATAATGTTTTGGACTTGGGCCATTCCTAAAGGCCCAAACTTTGTTCAAAACTGGCTTTAAACTGGCCGAATAAGAATATCCAAGTGGCCAGGTTGAAGTGGGTCATATCCTTGAAAATTAGTACTGTGCAACTGCCCCTTGTTTCAAGTACCTTTTTTTTTTAAAAAAAGACGAGATCACATGTCCAAGAGTGATCCCGACCCATATTTATTAGATTAAAAACCTCACTTTTGGCGGAGGAATACCATGACAACATCCAAAATCCACACGATTTACAAATAACCACCATTCCATGAATTAATAACCACATTTTACTTTTGTCTTAAGCAAGGTAAACCACATTTATCCACTCGTAATATCCCTTTGAGTTCCTTTGGGATATTATTCGAATTATATGCCTTTGTAATCCCAACACTACCACACTTACCAAGCCGGTCCGCAACTTGATTTTCCTCTCTAAAAACATGTTTAATTCGAGGAAACTAGAATTAAACAAAACAAAAATATATGCGGAATACTAAAATATGTAAATAAGAGCGGAAGTAAGAGAGAGAAAGAGACACAAAGAATTACGGGTGGTTCGGTGTTAGACACCTACGTCCACCACTCTGAAAGGGCCCTTAGGGCTACATTGTGCTCATTAACTTTTTTATTTGTCTACAATACAAAGGTCCCTATTTATAGGGTACTGAGTGAATATAAGTTTGGTAATCAAATCTCCCAGATTTGATTACAATCAACCCTAAATAGAGAATATTACAATATAAACCAAATATGGAATATACGGAAAATATATTATATTTTCCGGTATATTCTAACATTCAGGCCACTGATGAGTAGGATTAGTTCCTCCCAAAAATCCTCCAAGTACCAAACCCGACAACTACCTTTCTCTAATCAATTCACAATAAGAGATGAGTCTAGTTCAACAACAATATTACCTAAACCCATAGCCTTGCATTTCCGCAATCCAAATAGAACCCCCAACAATTCAGCTTTATTATTAGAACCAATACCAATATATTCAGTTAAAGCAACAACCAGATTTCCCTTATGGTCTCTAATCAGCCCCCCAGCATCCGACTCCTCCGGATTTCCCAAACTACTACCATCCGTATTTAATTTGAACCAACCCAGATCTGGCTTCTCCCAGGATACTGCAATGAACTTGCTTTTTGAAAGAGAAACTGCCGGCAAATTTAAGTCTTCAAGAATCGCTTGATCACGATGATGCAAATTCCTGACTCCCTAAGCCTCAAACCAACCCAATGGATCCAGTATTTAACCTTCTTCCACAAAATATTAAAACAATCCTTTCGTCCCTCCATACGTGCCAAACACCTCCACATCCATAGGTTCCAAATTAGAATACAGGGAACCAACCTAATCAAATTACCAACCTTTGAGGATTTCTTGGTTCTTCAAAACCAAGCTTCAACAGTTACCAACCAAGACCGATTAGCCACATAAGGAACACCCAGGAAACTAGAGCATATTTGCCATAGATTAGCCGCAACCATGCCACTGTATAGCACATGATCCAGGTCTTCAAAGCCGCCCTGAGGACAAAACTCACATTTTGAGACTAAAGAAATTCCAATAAGTCTAATCCGTTCGTCCACACTCAGGCTATTAGTCATCACCTTCCACAAAACAACTGAAAATTTCTTTGGCAAAGCAGAGTGCCAAGTCCGTCCATGGGTGTTTCGGAACCGAAATACAAAGCCAGTCCCAAACACTTTTTGTTGAAAATCTCCCATCCCCCTACTACCAAGCCATATTAAACTATCCATCCCTGTTTTTGTGCCATCAACCCGAGAGAAAATAGCATCAGCAACCTCTTGACCCACTAGCTGAACGACGAAGTCCACATCCCAATTATGCTCAATCATGCAATCTTTTATTTTCAAGAAAGGCAAATCTGAAATCTGGACATTTTGACAGATAGGACCTGAATCCATCCACTTATCCCGCCAAAAGGATAGATTCCCTTCTTTCACACGCCAGACGGATTTGTCAACTGCCAGAGGAACCAATTTAATAAGTATCTTCCAAAATCTAGAGCCTTTAGACGAATCCACAAGAGAAATATGTTGATTCTTCACATACTTGGCTTTAAAGAAACGAGACCATAAGATATCCTCTGACAGGAACCTCCAGGCAATTTTGAATTGAAGGGAGCTATAGACATCCATAAAATTTCTGATCCCCACGCCTCCTTCATCCACGGGCCTACAAACTGATTCCCAACTCACCCATTTCCTCTTTGGCCTTCCTTCCAACGAACCCCAGAAAAAAAGTATTAAATAATCTGTTAATCTTTCCAAAAATCTGCTTGGGCATAGGTAAGACCGATAGTAAATGCACCTGCAAACTTGAAAGCACATGCTTAATCAGAAGTAATCTGGCACCAGCAGAAAGATACCTCATTTTCCAACCCTCAATCTTTTTAGAAATTTTAAACAATAAATCATCAAAATACCATGATTTCACCCTACCTGAGAAGATAGGAACCCCCAAATATCTCATTGGGAACTGCCCCATCGAAAATCCAGACACTCTAATAAGCTCCTGATGCCTAGATTCTGGTAAATGGCTTGAGAAGAAAATAGATGATTTAGAGGCATTGACCACTTGACCAGACCACTGGGCATAGAGATCAAGAACTTCTAAAATATTCTTCACATCTTTCTTCCTACTAGTCGAGAAAATAACCATATCATCTGCATAAAACATATGAGAAATTAACGGGCCCTTTCTAGGCTGCGAATAATAGCCAATGGTCCCATCCTGAAATTTCTTCCGCAAAAGTCTCGAAAACACCTCCTCCACCAAAATAAATAAATAGGAGGATAAGGGATCCCCCTGGCGGAGACCCCTTCCACCTTAAAAAAACCTTTAGAAGTGCCATTCATAACCACAGAGAACCAAGAAGAAGAAACACAGTTGGAAATCAGATTACAAGCTTCCAATGAAAAACCAAACGCATTCAGCACTTTCAACAAAAAATCCCCGTCAATCATATCATAAGCCTTGGCCATATCAATTTTCATCATAATATTACCCCCCTAATGGGTTTATTTATGTCTTGAACCAATTCCTGTGTAAGACTTATGTTCTCAAAAATACTTCTGCTTGGTAAAAATGCTCCTTGCTCTTCAGAAACCAATCGACACAAAACAACAGATAATCTAGTCACAATCAGCTTTGAACATATTTTATAAACAACCGAGCATAGGCTAATTGGTCTGAATTTGTCAAATGAACAAGGATCTGGCACTTTCGGAATCAAAACAAGGAAGGAAGCGGTGTAATACCTCGGAAACACGGTACCTGCAAAAAAATCCCGAACTGCCTCAACCAAGTCTGTCTTAACAAAATCTCAACAATGTTGGAAAAAACCAGAAGTAAAACCAGCTAGACCAGGGCTGCTATTAATTGGGATATCAAACAAGACATCTTTAATTTCCTGCTCCGCTGGTTTCCGAAATAAATTCAAATTTTTAGATTCCCTCACCTCTTCTCGAATCATATCTGATAAACTAATCACCAAAGCTGACGCCCTACGACTCAAAAAATCAGCAAAGTGAACAACTACTTCATTATGAATCTCTTCCGGCGTAGACAACATTCTTCCATCTGGCAATTGCATAGAATTAATAATGCTCTTCTTCCTAGTCTGCAAAGCTACAAAGAAAGAAGCATTAACCTCCCCATGCCCTATCCATGTATTTTTAATTTTTTGTGCAAGACGTGTTTCCTCTTTTTTCAGCCAAGAATTTAGTCCCGCTTGAGCCTCAAACATTTCCGATTCCACTTCTTGGGAGTAAGTCTCTTGCAATTGTGCTTCCTTTTGCTCAACTTTCTCCTCCAATTGTTTTAAGTGCAACGTAGTCCAACCGAAAACCTCACGATTCCATCTTCTAAGAGCACTTTTAACTTTTTTCATTTTATTAGCAAGCTTCCACAAACCAGTTCCTCCCACTTCCTCCTTCCATAAATTATAAACATACTCCCAAAAACCTTCATGCAACGTCTACATCTGCTGGAATCTAAAAATGCTTGGACCATACCTCTTATTTGAACTCTCCAACCGAATAGACATAGGCGCATGATCTGACGATTTTTGAGGTAAATATTTCATTGATATCGTCGACCAACTATCTAAAAGCCTTGTATTACACAAAGCCCTATCCAGCCAAGCCCAACTACGAGCCAAGCCACCACGCCCANACCTCTTCTCGAATCATATCTGATAAACTAATCACCAAAGTTGACGCCCTGCGACTCAAAAAATCAGCAAAGTGAACAACTACTTCATTATGAATCTTTTCCCGCGTAGACAACATTCTTCCATCTGGCAATTGCATAGAATTAATAATGCTCTTCTTCCTAGTCTGCAAAGCTGCAAAGAAAGAAGCATTAACCTCCCCATGCCCTATCCATGTATTTTTTATTTTTTGTGCAAGACGTGTTTCCTCTTTTTTCAGCCAAGAATTTAATCCCGCTTGAGCCTCAAACATTTCCGATTCCACTTCTTGGGAGTAAGTCTCTTGCAATTGTGCTTCCTTTTGCTCAACTTTCTCTTCCAATCGTTTTAAGTGCAACGTAGTCCAACCGAAAACCTCACGATTCCATCTTCTAAGAGCACTTTTAACTTTTTTCATTTTATTAGCAAGCTTCCACAAACCAGTTCCTCCCACTTCCTCCTTCCATAAATTATAAACATACTCTCAAAAACCTTCATGCAACGTCCACATCTGTTGGAATCTAAAAATGCTTGGACCATACCTCTTATTTGAACTCTCCAACCGAATAGACATAGGCGCATGATCTGACGATTTTTGAGGTAAATATTTCATTGATACCGTCGACCAACTATCTAAAAGCCTTGTATAACACAAAGCCCTATCCAGCCGAGCCCAACTACGAGCCAAGCCACCACGCCCATTACACCAAGACAATTGATTTCTAGAAAAAGGCACTTCGATCAAACCACCATTTTGGATAAAAGAGGAAAAATCTTCAATAGCTCTTGGCAGTTGTCTCAAGTACAAAACTTGAGTTGCGTAAATTGTGTTTCACAAAATAGAATTTTTAATACCACTTTCTCTTAATCAGTGTGTACTGAAGCCTTGATGCCTTGTCCTACTGTTTTTGGTTTTTCTTCCGCTATAAAAATATGTGTAGTTCTGTAGTCTTTTTACTGTTTACTTGGTCTATTTTCCATTATTTGTTGTAATCTTCTTTAAATATTTGTTATAGTTTGTATCTTAAGATTTGTGATGTGATGGTGGGAAATTTAATAAATTGATTTCTGAATTTCTAGTGATAAATTGGTACATTGATGAGGACCAAAAAATCAACATGAACACTATTTTTTATATGCGGCGCATAAAAGCTTTTTTATGCTCTAGTTTATAATAGTCAAAGTTTGAGTAGATTTTGACTTTGAACATTTCAACATATTGTTCAGGGAGAATTTATTTGGAAAAATTTGGCGAGTCTGAACTGAAAAGAGCTGGGGAATGCTTTTCTCTAGCCAGATGCTATAAAATTGCAGCTGATGTGTATGCTAGGGGCTATTTTTTCTCGGATTGTTTGCAAGTTTGCACCAAAGGAAAATTATTTGACGAGGGTTTTCAGTACATTCAGTATTGGAAACAAAATGCAACTACGGATATTGGTGTGGTTAGAATGGGAAAAGAAGTAGACAAAATTGAACAAGAGTTTCTAGCGACTTGTGCTCTTCATTATTATAAGATTAAAGATAACAGATCCATGATAAAATTTGTTAAAGCTTTTCAATCCATAGATTTGATGCGCGAGTTTTTGAAGTCTTTGGATTGCCTTGATGAGCTTCTGATGTTGGAAGAAGAATCAGGAAACTTCTTGGAAGCTGCAAGCATAGCGAGGCTGAAGGGGGAGATTCTACATGAAGCTAATCTCCTTGGGAAGGCTGGGAATTTCATAGAAGCATCCTTGTTAATTCTTTTCTATGTTCTGTCCAACTCACTTTGGGCGCCTGGAAACAAAGGCTGGCCGTTAAAGCAATTTACACAGAAGCAGGAGCATTTAGCAACAGCCAGAACATTTGCAAAGAACAGTTCAGAAAACTTTTATGCGTTTGTTTGTACTGAGGTTGACGTTTTATCAAATGAGCAGAGTAACTTGTCCATAATGAAAAATTATTTGAATGCATCTCAGAGACATAAGAGTGTTAGAGGTGAAATAATATCTGCTCGAATAATTCTAGATGCTCATCTTCATTCAAACTCCTCAAAGTATGTATGGGAAGATAATTTTGATTTTGATCTGATAAAGCATTCGGAACAGAAGATCTCTACAAATCAGATGTCTGTAGAAACACTGGTTTGCTTTTGGAATCTTTGGAAAGATAAGATTGTTAACATTATTGAATACCTCAAATGTCCTAAAACCCAAGATGTTAATGAATATGGAGATTTCTGCTTGAATTACTTTGGAGTGCGGAAGCAGCTTCATAATGATAAGGCCATCTATATTTTGCTCAATTCTGATGCTGATTGGGTGAGAGAATTGGATAATAAATTCCTTAATAAGATTGGGAAGCTGGTTTCTATAGAATTTCCCCAGTTTGTTTCTACTGCTCGAAGTTACTGGTGTTCAGAATTACTTTATGTTGGTATGAAGGTTTTAGAAAATATTAAAGACCTTTATAATCTCTCCCTAAAGAATTCACTCTCCACATTCTGCCAAATTACATCTCTTACTCATATCTACGAGGTTGCAAAGTTTCTTTTGGAATCCAAATATCTGGACCTCAAGTACCATAATGATAAGACATTGTCGCAATATGTCGAACTGTCCACTAATAATATCTTTGGCTATATATTTCCCTTGGATTGGCGGAAATCATTGGTAGAGAATATGTTTTCTCTGAGAGGAACTGATGTTTTGAAGAATTTACTAAAACAAGTCATACGTAAAAACATCAGGTCCAAGGGTAAGCTGACTTATGGGCAAATTGGAAGAGTTGTAATGATAATTCTTGGATTGGGTAAGCTTGACAATGATTTATATGAGGAGATTTTGAAAAGGTTTGATGGGATTTGGGAAATTGCACCTTGGAAGACCTTTATTCAAACTCTATGTGGGAATATGGCATTAAAACTTCCACATGCTACCATGCCTGACAATAGCAGTGATTCTCCAAGAATGTTGTCCCTTCTGCTGACGCTCAATGAAGCTTTGGTAAATACTTACGGGGCAGAGTGGAAGAAAGAAAAGGACTATATTTCACCTGGTTGCTTTTTGTATCTTGTTGAGCGCCTAATGATGTTGGCATCATACTCCCAGGGTTACTTTATCACTTCAAAGTCTTCTTTTGCTGAATGGTTTATCTACCAAGAGGAAGATACCAACCCAGATTCCACTTCCATGGCTAAAGTGCAACCATTTCTTGGAAGAATCTACAACTTTGTTGTCAATGATGTTGTTAAGTCGCTCGTTTTTAATAAGGAGGATACAATGGAATGGATCAAAATGTCTGGTTTATATCCGAAAGACTATCCACTGCTGATGTTGAGATTGGTTTCCATAATATGTCTTGTTCATCTTAACAATGGGAATTGTTCAGATTTACTTTTTGATTTGCTTCGTAGGAGCAATATTACTGAGCAACTTCCATGGGAANTTTTGTGATGTCCTTCGGAGAAGACGGAAAGATTTCCACAAAAATGTAAATGTGCTTGCTGAAGCATTCAAAAAAATTAACAATCCTCTTGTAATTGTGAGTTTGGGAAAAGATTGTTCACAATTTCTATGTCCAGATGCCATTTTTGTCGACATGACGGTAAAACAACACAGGGCGGACATCGTAAGAGTTTTGTTTCCAAAGATGGACAAAGCCTTGCAAGGTCAAATTGGAATTATTGACGTGGAAGGAACTAATTCTTGTAGTGAAGTTGTTTCTTTAGGCAGTAATGATCAGGAGGGTTGTAAGCTTGCACCTTCAAACTTTGCTTTGACCAGCATAAATGCAGGCATGCTGCCAATGAATTGTAGTGACTTTTGGGAAATGTTTGAAGCATTGAAGTCATTGGAGAATGGTAGAGATCCAAAGAGCTTTTTGTCCAATGCTGGAGTAATGAAGGTAATGCAAAATTGTTTCACATTATTTGCAACTTCAACTAAAAGCATATGCACATGAATTTTCCCTCTTTTCCTGTGCAAATATCAGGTATCCGTGGACAAAAGTATTCACCTTGTAACTGTTCTGAATGAAAGCCTTGAGAACACTGATTGCGATGATGAAAGCCTATTGCATGAAGTCGCCGGCATGCTTGATGAACTTAAGCTACTCTCTGCTGCATTGGATGTGAGGTCAGTATGCTTATCAAACTTACACATGATCAGTGCATCTATATTATGACTGTGGTTGGCGCATTATATGGGACTCACTTAAACTTTGTTTTAAACTGTCAGCTGACTTGCTTTTTCACCTTCTCAGTGAACCAGAACTTGGGAACAATATGTCAAAAATTGTAGAACTTTCCAAGAGATTGCAGTCAAGAGAGAGAGTGGAAGCTTTAATCTCGGATGTCGAACTCAGAATGGTAGAGACATCTGCTAAGATAAATACTAGTGCTGATAAGGGTAAGTCAAAGGCTTTAGAAGCTCATAAAAATAGCCAGGAAACAGAAAACAAGGGGAAGGCTAACAAGTCCAAGAAAAAGAAGACTGGTAAAGGAGGCCGGAAGAGATAAGTATTGTTTCAGAAATGTTATTCATATGCACATAGTTGGAAGGTGCTATAACATCATATGTTTCAGAAATGTTCTTCATATGGACTTGAAAGTGTTGAACTATATAGCATTTTAGAACAGATCATTGATTGTGCAGTAAATATGATGTGGGTTAGACGTTCTCTCTACTTAAGAATCTTTAGTAAGTTTAGTTCGGATCAAGAGTGGGAAATATCTCCCTATAGCCCCATTTTCCCCGGCCTTTCAATTAGAAGTGGTAGGGTATTTTTCTAATGAATCCTCACACATAATGTCATTATTTATAATGATGACTTCTACTCAAATACGTCTACTAACAAGATAGACTTAATTACATCTTCTATATCAAATAACAAACAAACAAAATATAATTCCTCATAATCTAACACTCTCCTTCAAGTTGGAGAATATATGTCATATATTCCCAACTACAAATAGATAACAAATTTGCGAAGAATCCTTGGGGAACCCTTTCTCCGTCATTTTTCTCAGGTATTCAAGAGCTTCAAAAGCTCTTCCAGATTTGGCTAGTGACGCGAAAAGAATCACATAAATACGAGGGCAAAATGGTGATGAATAAAAATCTAATTCATGCCTACTTTGAAGCTCACCAAACAGTAACTGAACCAATTTCTCAGAATCCTCAATTTTGCTACAAGCTTCCATGACATGGCAATAACATTAATACGGAATCCGGAACAACTCCGGCGGATTTCATTTTCCTAAATGCTGCTATCGTGCTTCTATACATATGAAGCTTGTTATAGCCTCTCATTGCAGATCCAAATGTCACTGATTTCCTTACTAGATTTAAAAACTTGAAGCAAAATCTCAACAATTTTGAATTTTCTAGCTTTAATTTAGAACGAGTAGAACCATCAGGGAAAACATGATAATTCTTAAAATCTTTAAAAAGTAGTGAAATCAAATCCCATTTCTTTTAGCTTAACAAATAATAGCTATATTTAGCTATTTTGACCCATTTTATCCTTCCACACTTTAAAATAAAACTTTACTATTCAATTTGCTACAGCTGTAACAACTTCCAAGCTTTTTTTATTATTTTTGTTCATTCTCTCTCCTTGTATCTCTCCCTTCTCTCTCTCCCTCTCCTTACTTTTATAATAAAAAAATATATTTAAAAAAAGTAAAGGGTGAAATAGATAAAATAGAAAAATGTGTATTTTAATAGCTAAAATAATCGCTATTGTTGGAGATGCTCTAAGGAGGGTTGTTTAGGGTTGCTTCATCCCATCGCTTCCCCCCTTTCTTCATTCTTGGGATTTAAGAGCCGGGCGTTACACCGGCGCTTCGTATCTTCGCCAATGCTTGGGATTTAAGAGCATGTTGGAACCTAAAGGGGAAAATATGATCCTCTTCATTTTAAATGAAATTGATAGTATCTATTGTCATGTTTAACTGTGGGATTCGGCTTATATGCGGTAGTATTTCAAACCGTTTAACAAAAAAAAAAAGACAGTTGTAACCCAGACTTTGGACATGCCGTTTTCTTCCGTCAAACAAAACAGAAAATGAAAGTTTCTTTTTATTTTATTTTTCCTCAAACTCTCTCTCTCTCTCTCTGCTACGCAGTCTTCTTTCCTCTGCTAGGCAAAGTCTTCTTTCTTCTGCTCTTTGCTTAGAAAACAAAAATCCTAAAACGCATCAATTTTTTTTTTTTTCTTTCAAAAACAAATACCTGACAAGAAGCAAAATGCCTTGGACTTGGACTTGAAAACTTGGGCATGGCTCTCTTTCTCGACCTCTCTCTTTTTGTTATTCTCACCACCATTACTCTCAATTACTTCCTGTAAACTAGGTCAATGATAATGCACAGTCAGCAGGTGCAAAACAGAGTACTAATCAAGCTTTAGATGCAGTAGATAATGAGAATTATATCTTGGCTGATGTCGTGAATCAAGGAGCAACGGCTAAGTCAAGAAGCCGTGTTAGGTAATAAGGATAAAAATCCCAGCTTACGGAATATTCACAAAACTAGCCGTTAAAATACTGTTCACGCGATTTTTGCCTTGAACTCTGAATATCTCATGCCCCTTGTTCTTCAAGTTCTCTTACACGTCTAGCTCAGTCCATCACCAGGAAATCAGTAATAGCTACATGCCTGCATCACCGAACTCTAATACATTCCCATTACTCTCATCATCTTCTGCTCCTCAAAAACAAAAATCCTAAAACGCTTCATTTTTTGTTATTTTTTGTTTTGTTTTGTTTTTTTTTTTCCATTCCAACACTTTTTTTTTCTTTCAAAAACATATACACCACCCCTTTCATTTAAAAAAAAATAAAAATAAAAAAGAAACTTTCATTCTCTGTTTTGTTTGACGGAAGAAATGGTATGTCCAAAAGGCTGGGTTACAACTCTTTTTTTGGGTATAAAAACCAAAGGCTGATCTCAGCCTTTTTTTTTTTTTTTTTGTTTAATTGATAATGTGAAATAAAGGTTTGAAGTATCGCAGGCTATTGCATATAAGCCGGATCCTTAACGTGTATATAAAGTTATTTTAGTACGTCTTTTAAAAAATTAAATAATATGAAACATTTACTTTGTTAGATGTACAAATTTAAATCCTGACTATGAAATAAAATACTATCTATTTCATTTGAAATGAAGAGGAATTCTTGTTCCTAAAAGGACAACTTTAGTTCCTAATAGCAAGCGTTAAAGCAAAATCATTTTTAATGCATTTCTTGTGCCTAGATTTGGATGTGATAAGAGATCGATGGAAGTAGGAGGATGGTTGGTATTGGCCTAACCCTTCGGCCCTCAGAAAATTTTATTTATGGTAGTATATAAATAGCTAAATCTACATATTTAGGTCAAAATAAGAAGCTTGGCCCTTGCCTAGAAAAAAGGCTTAGCCCTTTGCGTATTATAACAAAAATCATTTTATAAGCAAACCTTAAACTTTTAAGAGCAAATCTATCATAAGCAACAATTCAAATATGCCATTAAAAAAATTAGGCATGAGCAATAGCTTTCGGGAGCAATGGAAAAGAACTTTTAACGCAGCAAGGGCAACGACATCAAAGCTAAAGTGACACGGTTACGACAGAATGTTGAATTCCATTTTAATAGGTGTTTGAATTAGAAATTGAAATATATTAAGAAATAATATTTTGTATATTTTCTTTTGTTTACTTTTTGTTAATACTAAATGGGTACTAATTTTATTTTAGGGAAACTTTACAAAGACCCTTTGAACTTCTACGCGATTTGAAAAACCCTCCTAATGTTTGATTTCATTCAGTTGGACTCCTCGAACTTTTCAATTTCTATCAGAAACCCTCCTCCGTCTGTTTTTACACTCAAACTTTTTTGAAATTTTCAAAATACCCTGTATTTTAAACAAAAAAAATTATAAAAAAAATCTAGAATGAAGAATATTTTGATAATTTTTGCTAAACTCCGTTAGGATTTAATGAAAAATCTTAACGGAATGGAGTTTTCTGATAGAAATTGGAAGTTCGATGGGTCAAACTGAGGAAAATCAAACATTGAGAGAATTTTTCAAATTGTGTAGAAGTTTAAGAAAGCCTTTGTGAATTTTCCATTTTATTTTTATATAGTATTATAATATATTTTTTATAACTTTTTATTTTAATATATTTTTCATTCATATTTTTGACCCTTTTAATAAAATTTCTGACTCCAATACTTGATGGCGTGGCTCACGTAGAACAAACCATTGAGCTTGGACTTGTTCAGGGCCTGCCGGTGTCTTGGGAATGCAGACGGTGGCAACCTTTCCGCTTCTCCATTTTTTTTGTTTTTTTTCACCATGTTTTTAAGCGAGAGGATAAAATAACATTCTCTAGAAGAAGAGAGTATAAAATGCACATATCAACTGTAAACGATTGAAGAAGAAGTCCACCCTCGAGAAAAATACATTGGTTTTTAAGGTATGTAATTAAATGTTTAATCATGAATTCAACTAAGTTTATCCAGTGTGTTTGTAATCATTTTTTTATTTATTTTTTTTTTTTTAACATATTTGTATATCCTGGATCTTTAATTTCTTTTTATTTGGTCTAGATTTTCCTTCGCCGTTTGACGGATTCACCTAAATATGAGCGTACGTGAATTATAGTCACATTTTCCACAATGCCAAATAAACCATAAAGGGGAAAACAAGCTCTCTGATAAGTGTCCCACATATGATAGGTTATTTTTCATGTTATGTGCTACATAAGTAATTTTATCCTTAGTAGTTACTTATTATGTTATGTTAGTGGGCAATTTATATATTATGTGAGTAGTCAGTTATCATGTTATGTTAGTGTGTAGTTATGTATTATATTAGTCTACTATAAGACAAGGGTCAAGAGGTTAGTAGGGGGTATTGAGTATTGTAATCAGACATTTGTATTGTAGTTTGTCTTCAGCTTAGATTGGATTTATTTGTAGTCTCTCTTGCCTGAAATAAGTTCATTATATATCTATTTCTACTTTATTTATAGTGGGTTCCTACACACATTTTTTTTTTTTTTTTTTTCGATGAGGGAAAATGAAGCACAACATATTAATAAAATGGGGAAAATACATTTTACCCCCCTGAAGTATCAAGCCATTTGCGTTTTAGTTTCCAATGTTTAAAAAGTGACAATCGACCCCCCGAAGTATCTCATGTTGGCAAAAAGTACCCTCAATCCATTTTGTTCGTCTTTTTGGATGGAAATTAGGTCACGTGCCACGCACGTGACTTTTTTTTGTTTGAACTTTCGAAAATACCCTTAGGGGTAAAAGGGTCACAACAAAAAAAAAAATTTGTGGCACTTTATCTCCTAAGGGTATTTTCGAACATTTGAGCCAAAAAAAATCACTTGCGTGGCACCTGACCTGGTTTCTGTCTAAAGAGACAAACAAAATGGACAGATAATATTTTTTGTTAACGTGAGATACTTTAATGGGGTCGATCGTCATTTTTTGAATATTAGAGGCTAAAACGCCAATGACTAAATACTTCAGGAGGTAAAGTATATTTTCCTCTAATAAAATAGTTTAAACCTTCAAGTCTACTAAAAGATGAAACCAAATATTTATTCAGTCTAAATGACAAGGGATAGAAGTCTTATTTTTGGTTTATAAGTAGTACATAAAGGTTTTGTATTTGAATAAAGTAAATAAAAAACTTTTATCTTTCTTACAGTATGGAAAGGTAATGCGTACAAATTCTTTGAAAAGAGAGAGCACTACTACACTAGTCTTTCCAATGACGATATATCTTTGATGAAGTCGAAGGCCACACACATTACATCCATTTATTCTGCTTATGCTCAACGCCAACAAGCCCATTCACCCACCCATCCGTTAACTTTATTTCAATATGACGTGGCCAATTGTTAATTTTAAATTGTTTTAAAAATATCCTAACCCGGAGATGATTCTTAGAGTAATGCTACTCTTCATTAATGTGACATATTTTTAATTTTTGTTTTCTTGAAGTGGCTAATATAATAAGTTATTTAAAACATGTTAATCGGTATAAAAAGAATGTAATAAATGAGTATTCCCGCCAAGTGCTGGTACGGCCCTTTATAAACCAAGCACTCCAAAGCCCACCTTCGCATTTTCATTTCATTTTACCATTGGATCTGTGGTCCCCATGTATGGATATACATGGGGACCACAGATCCAATGATGAATTTGAAAAATAGAAAGATGAGAGAAGGACAAGAAAATGAAATGTAGTATTTTCCTTCTTTTATGGGAAATGCTACACCATTTACCCGTATCCTTCTCCCATCCTTTCTATTTTTTTAAATTCACCATTGATCTGTGCGTCCCATGTATTATTCCATACATGGGACCACAGATCCAATGGTGAATTTGAAAAATAGAAAGGATGAGAGAAGGACAAAAAAAGGAAATGTAGTATTTTCCTTTTTTTATGGAAAATGTACACCATCTACCCATATCCTTCTCTCATCCTTCTATTTTTCAATTCCCATTGGATCTGTGGTCCCCAGTGTATATCATACAAGGGGACACAGATCCAATGGTGAATTTGAAAATAGAAGGATGAGAAAGGACAAGAAAATAAAATGTAGTATTTTCCTCTTTTATTAATGGAAAATGCCGTAACATTTATTATGTCTAATTGAAGTCCCCATTTCCTTCTTTGGATATAATTTTTATTTTTTATTTTTTTGTTTTAGGTTAATTACATTTACTCAATCTAATTACTATTATTTTTGCAATGTTTTCTCTAATATTTCAATTTTTAGAATGTCTCTCTAATTTATTATTAGAGTTGCAATGTTTCTTTCTGCATTAAAAATAACAAAAATATATTTTATAAGATAAAAATTCAACTTACTTTTTTTCCGAATTTTTTATTTTATGAAGATCATTTTCGTCGCTTTAGATAACAAAAGTGAAAATTAGATTGAGTGAGACATTTCAAGAATTGAAACAGTATTAGTAAAAATGGCGGTAATTAGAGTGAGTATCCATATATTGAAAATACTAAGAACAAAAATATTTTAGTACGAGGAAAAAGAAGAACCTCATAAACTGAACATCGAATCCCATTCCTTTATCTTCAGGTACCTTTTTAATAATGATTGTACTAAAGATTCCTAGTTTCATTCTCCTTTCAAAGTTCATTCATTTCTACTTAAGAATCCCATTCCTTTCTCTCCTACATAATACATATCTTGTTTTAAAGAGTTTAATGTTTCCAAACATTTTCTGCAGATCAGAAGAAAGACTGAGAAAGATATTGGAAGAGTGGAAACGATGGAGGGTGAAAGTTCAAAACCAAAGAGAGCATTTCCTAATGATCATGGTTTCCTTGATATTCTGCTTTCTTGGTCCCTTGCAGACATTTACAATGAAAACCTTTACAAGAACCAGGTTTGCTTTAATCCAACATTCTATTCCTTTCTCTTGGTTTTGTTTATTACAATCCCTTTTGAATTATTTGTAGAATTTGATACTCCATGAAACATTCAGGAAAATATATTAATGATGCTTACGGAAGAAGAAAACAAAAAAAAAAAAAAAAATTCTACTGCTTGTTACTATTTCTATTCTTAGCCCATTTGCCTTCATGGGCTTCATAATTTCAGGCCCGAGTCCATTTGTGTTTTGCAACAGTTTGTTATATGCTTGTAGATCATGTTTCACAAAAGCTGAAAACTGCATATAAATAGTCTTGTTGCATCTACAGCAAATACACAATTATACTAATTGCATGTTTCAGA
>FXXK01000700.1:0-24143 GCA_900184695.1 Betula pendula
AACTGCTGTATTTTTTGTGTTGCCTCTTGTGTTACAAAAAGAAAAGAGAAGAGAAGTAAGTGTGTGTGTGTGTGAAAGAATAAAAGCAGAAGCAGCGTGCGTGCGTGGCGGAGGAACTGCTTCGTGGGTGGGCGGAGGCATTGATGTTGTGGCCGCGCTGATTGGTGGTGGCCGAGAGCTTATTTAGTGGTGGTGGTGGTCGTGGTAGTGCGTGGAGAGGGGGAAAAGGGGAATACGTCTGGGGAGAGAGAGAGATGGGAGGGAAAAAATGAAAATTGGAGATTTTTGGGGAGACCGCACGGTTTTGGAGAATTTTTTTTTTTTTTTTTTTTTTTAAATTCAACCACAGTTGAGTATACCTTGGCCCAGGTGTCAAAAATGGATAACAAACGATCTTTGGCTTACCTAGAATTACTCATATATATATGTATATATATATAATATTATATTATATATATATATATATATGATAATTCTAGGGACAGACCAACTTTGAGACGTTTTGTTTTAGACAACTTGAGCTACAAAGACTAGTTTCACTTAAAGGAATTTGGAACAATCTGAGTCATTCATTAATATTATAGCAAAACTACAACACATCTGCTATAATTTTAATGAACAGCTTTAGATTGTTTAAAATTCATTTTATCAAAACTTTGTTTTTAAGCTCAAGTTGATTTTTTTTCTTGATTTTCTATTTGGCGGGCAGACAGAAAATTCAATTACGATTGCTTCTCTACTTTTACTTTTCTTTTATTTCATCCTCTTTTATAGGCTCAATCTCCAAGAAATAAGCATAGAGCTAGAGGAGAGAGACAGAAGACAAGAAAGAAAGATGATGATAGTTGTAGTTGAATGGACATTTGGCCTAAGATCATAAGTTCCAAAAGTAATATTTTGGGGAAAATATAAAAAAAACTTATGTACTGATAGTCAATATTAAAAAAGGCCTCGGTGAATAACAATGGAGATGATGTCGACCTTTTAAACTACATATGTGATAAAAAATAAAAATAAAATTTATTTTCAATTTTTTTTTCCAAATATTCTTAGTTTCTTTAAAAAAAAATGAAAAATAAAATAAATAAACTTAACAAATTTTAAAAAAAAAAAAAAAAAACAAAGAAAAGTGGGGTGGCCGATCCACCCATGGGTGGATTGGCAAACCCAAACCCATCACCATTTCTAAACAACAATATACAATAAATAAAATAAATTGGGGGTGGCCAATCCCCACCACGCAAACCATGGAGAGTGACCGTGAGCTAAGAGGGGTGGTTTGCGAGTCACCCACAGGCTATGGAGCCACCCCCAACCCCATGTGGTCAATTGGCCACTCCAAGTTTTTTTTTTCTTTTTTTTTTTTTTAAGAAATTGAGGGTATTTTAGATTTTTTTTAAAAAAAAAATGTGCCTTTTTATCACATATTGGTAGTTTGAGGGGTCGACATCTACCACTTGTCAGTTCAGGAAGCTTTTTTAAAATCAGTTGTCAATATAGGAGACGTTTTTATATTTTTCCCTAATATTTTTATAATGATTTTCAAATTTCTAACGATTGCCAAATTATAACGTGGGTCTGTCTCTAAACTCGTTTCTAACGAGATTGACATGACACACTTTCACTTTCTTATATTTATTTTTTTACATTTTTATGTGAGTTTTAAAATTATTATTAAATTAAAAGTCAATAAAAATTCATCTTAAATTTAATAATAATTTTAAAAACTATATAAGGGTGTGTGAAAATAGGTGTAAAAAAATATGAGTATATATAACATTACTAAAAAAAAGGGTTCATTATGCATTCGTGACAAACTGACATGACAATTTATAATTGGTGAAACGATAAAACAAAAATCTAACTTGTCAATTTAATTAATTAGTGACTGACTTATTAACCAAACACTCCTTATGGGTTTGGATGTGGGTAACTTCTTAACAGATTAACTAATTTGGTTGCACTTAAGAAATGAAAATCTAGGTACTCAAGTGAATATGGATTCTCTCCCAAACACTCCTTATGCATTGAGAGGTAGAATTGTCATTTTAATTTACAGTAATTGGATCTTCTGCAAGGAAATATTGGAGGAATATTTCGCATATGTTAAAGATTGAACCATGGATTATGTTACCAACCAGCTCATTTGGCAAGAATAAAGTATTTTTTCCTTTCAAATCATGTAATCTCTAAGTATGAGAAAATTAAGGAGTATCCTTCTTTTTCAAATAATGTAATCTCTTAAATTAGGGAGTATCTTTCCTTCCAAATCAAATAGAAAATCAGGGATATTTTCCCTCATTACCTTTGGAGCTTGTAAGGGCTTTTCAATAAAAGAAAAAAAAAAAAAAACCCTGGAGTTATTAATAAGAAGGTCTTGACTCTTGACTCCCTCGAAGTAACCAATCCATTTTCTATTTGATTTTCTATTCACCATAGGTCCTAAATCTTTATAATACCATCGGGTCCATTACAAAGTTGTATCAAAGTCAAGCATATAAGAGCCAAGCATGGAAGAGCAATTATTGGTGCACTTGAATGTTACGTGTGCTTTTAGGTTTCTTAATTTTTCTTATTTTGTCATAGTTTTAGTCTTTTAGAGAAGTTCGAAGGAGAGCCCGTACTATCAAGACTCGGTGTAAACTAGGTTCTTTACATCCTCCAATGGGAAGCTAACATAACATATTTTTACACACTTAACAAAAATGAAATTTCACACACAATTCTAACCCTATTAAACGACTCGTTCGAGAATCCCCATTCAAGACACAATGGACACCTTCAACTACCATCGCCACCTTCAACTACCATTAGAGGGAGTGGATCACCGGAGCTGCAACTTCATCATCATTTCCAATCATCAGCACATTCATATGAAGGATGTCTCTCTTCCTTTGAGAATGAAGCAGTATAAGGGATTAGATTCCTATAAATACAACTATGCCTTCAGTTTTAAAAAATAAACAATAAAAATAAAAAAAACTAAAATATATATATATATGAAAAAAAAAAAACTATCTTAAGAACACCCACATCCGGTTCAACAAATATTTAGTTAAAGAATACATTTTTCTATTTTAGCTATTAACTTTTCTAAAGTAACTACATCCGGCTGAATATTTTAGCCATCTACTTTCACTTTTCAATTTAAAATATTATTATTTTTATTTACTTTCCTTATTTCCAAAGAAGAGATAGAAACATATTGATTTTTTTTATCAATATAAATTTTAGATTATTGAACAATAGTGTTCAACAAAGTTGCTAAGTACTGTAGCGGCTCAATAAATCTTTAGCCATTTCGTAAAGCCGGATGTGAAGCATTTTTTGCTACAAAGTTAGCCAAAATAGTTATTTTGTTGAGCCTAATGTGAATGCTTTAAGTGAAGAAAGGACAGCCGCGTGGCCACTCCGATTGACTTTTTTTTTTGTTCTTAATTTTTATTTTTACGTTTAACATAAAAAATACATTAACAAACAAACCAAAGTATTTTTTTGGACAATGCTTTTGAAAAATGAGATATGCTGCACAAATTGTTATTCTCACATTCTCAAATGTACACTATTTGTTGTAGCATTAAAAATTACTATTAGATTTTGGATCAATGATATATAATTTTTAGTGTAACGTCAGAAAGTACACTTACAATATAAAAATAAAAAGGAGAAACTTCATATTGTCCTCCTGAACTTCCAGCGCTTTTGACATGCTCTCCTAATATTTAAAAACTCTCACTTTGGTACCCTGAATTTTTAATGTCTATCACTTAACCTCCTTTCGTCAGGATTCACCGTTAAATCTTGTCAAAATTTTTAAAATACCACTGTATTTGTTTTTTAATTTTTTTTTTTTAAAAAAATCTTAAAGATTCAGGCGTGGGTATTTTTGCAAATTTCGTTAAATCCTAATCAATGCCTAAATCTTTGCAATTTTTATTTTCATTTTTTTCATTAAAAAATAAGAGGTATTTTGAAAATTTTGGCACCTCTCCGTCAAGATTTAATAAAAATCTTAACGGAGTGGAGGGGGGTAAGTGAAAAAAAAAATTAAAAATTCAGAGTAACAAAGTGAGAGTTTTTAAAAATTAAAAGATATATCAAAAGAGCTATAAATTCAATGAGATATCTAAAGTTTTCTAAAATAAAAAATATGTATAGCATTTCTTATAGAAAAAGAGAGAGAACGTAGAAGCCATTGGTGGCCTACCACCTAAAGAAAAGATAATCAGAAAGGACAGAATTAATTCTCTGTTCAAAGGAAAATCAAACAAAAAGGAAAGGAATAGGTAATTTCACCATTGACGTTGCTTTAGAAAAAGAGAGATAAGAATCAATCAAAATAGGAAGTCCACAAAACTTTCCACCAGCAAACCCACTATGCAATAAATGAAGGAAATTAAAGGCTATTGGAAACATCACAGCAAAATCGGAGTGGAAGCTATCTTTTGCTTTTACACCAAACAACAGGATATCAAGGAATAAAGGTGATTAGAAATAAAAAAGAAAGGAATAAAGGTGATTGGCAGGGAGGAATCCGCACAATCGACAGGTTTTCCACTCAAATTTCTTTCAATTTAATTTATAAAATTGCTGTATTGTTCTTTAGTATTAAAAACACCCACAATTGGCCACATTATTTTTATTTTTTTAATTCTCGCCCATCACTGCAGTAGTTGTGTCCACTTGGAAATATAATAATTAATTAATTACAGACAAAAAAGAAGCCAGCAAGGGCCCCACAACCACAAACAGCCCATGTTCGTCAAAGCAATTAATTAGAAATTATTGCAGTAAGAAGTTTTGAGACTACTCTCATCAATCTTTCACACCGGAGACACCAATTACTTTCTGCTTTCAGTGCTTCGTGAGTTGCTCAACTTTCACCCAGATGGAACAAAAATTATGGCCATGTTTTAATTTTGTTTCAACTCTCTAATTACAATCCTCAACAATCCTATGGTACCTTGCTAAACCTATTTATTCTTACACATTTACAACATATATACAAGTCTCTTGTTATTCTAATATAAATCTAATCTTATCAACTGATGGAGAGATAAATACTCAAAAATGTATTCAACTAAGATGACGATGAATATACACAAATGCTATTTTGTATTTGCTCGGCATTCTTTCAGCATATAATGTTGATGTGGCATACTCAATTCATCTTTATATCAATTTTAATTAAAAATAAAATGAAATAAAAAATTTAATGGTGGATTGAATATGTCACGTCAGCTGAGAATGTTGGGAGAATGCAAAATTATATTTTTCTATACTATATTACAATAATCCTATATACCTTACAGTCATCCCACCACCATTTCGTTATACTGACATGGCATTGTCAATCCACCCTTAGAACAATTTTAATTAAAAATTAAAAAAAAAATTAATGTGAATTAACAATACCACGTTAGCATAGTAGGATGGTGGTGAGATGACGGTATGCAATTTAGACTTTTTCTTTTTTTTTTTTGTTTTTTTTAAAACTATTTAGACATTCTCAATATATTAAGATGGGGAAACTTCACTTATCCCTTAACTACTATACATTTTGTAATCTCTTTAAAATTTAAAATTTGTAATGTGGAGTTATGATTTATTAGTCGCTTTCAATCGTGGTTTGATTTTTTTCTAAACTTAAACAGCTAGCATATAAAATGTCCGTTCTACCCCTAAAATTTTTAGAAATAAAACTATGCCTTTAGTTTTAAAAAATAAACAATAAAAACACTAAAAAAAAAAGAAAAAAAAAACAAAAAAAGAAGAAGAAGCTACCCTAAGTGGAGAAAGGATAGCAGCGTGGCCACTCCTATTGACTTTTATTTATTTAATTATTGTCTTCTTAATTTTTATTTTTTAAGTTAAAAATAAAAAATAAAAAATACGTCAAAAACACAAAACAAATAATTTTTTGGACAATACTTTTAAAAAAGAGAAATGATATATGCACTCTCACTCCCACCCTCTCAAATTTATATTAAAAATTATTATTAAATTTAAGATGAATCACTATTAAATTTTAAATTAACAATAATTTTTAGTGTAACATTGAAAAATACACTGAAAAATATGAGAATAAAAGAATATTTGTAGTATTTATTTTTTTATCGAAAAAGAGAGAAAACATAAAAGCCATTCGTGGCCTACCACCTGAAGAAAAGAAAAAGGGAAAGGACATAATTTACTGTTCAAACGGAAATCAAACAAAAAGGAAAATAATAGGTAATTTCATCGTGGACGATTTTGGACGTTGCTTTAGAAAAAGAGGGATAAAGGAAAGGAATAGATAATTTCGTCGGGGACGATTGGAAATTATCTAATCTTTCCTTTTTGGTTTGATTTCCCTTATGATGAGTAGATTGAGCGTGTGCCGTTAACTGAAAATATTGGTAAAATGTAAAATATTATTTGTCTATAATATATTAGAGTAGTGCTATATAGCATACTGTCATCCCCCTATTATTTTATTATGCTAACTTGATATTATCAATTTAATTTTAGATCAATTTTAATTAAAAAAAAAAATTTAAAGTGAACTGATAATGCCATGTTAGTATAATAAGATGGTGGTGGAATGAAAGTATGCTATTTAGACTTCCTAAATATAATAAGATGGAGAAACTTCACCTACTCTTTAACTATTATGTATTTTTCAATCTCTTTAAAATTTTAAAATTTGTAATGTGGGGTTCTAATTTATTACTCCCTTTCAATCGAGGTTTGATTTTTTCGTTAACTTAAACGACTAGCATGTAAATGTCCATTTTACCCCTAAAATTTCTAGAAATGCAACTATGCCTCTAGTTTAAAAGAATAAACAATAATAAAAAAAAACTAAAAAAATATAAAAAAGGAAAAAGTATGAAAAAAGAAGAAGAAGCTACTCTAAGTGGAGGAAGGATGGCTGCTTGGCCGCTCTGGTTGACTTTTTTTTTTTTTTCTTGATTTTTCTTTTTAAGTTAAAAATAAAAAATACATTAATAAACAAACCAAAGTAATTTTTTAGACAATGCTTTGGAAAAATGAGTGTTATACATACTTTTATTATTCTTATACTTTCAAATGTAAATTTCATGTCGTGGCACTAAAAATTACTATTAAAAAGTGTACGCATCGAAAAATATAGATAACATAGAAACCATTCGTGGCCTACCACCTAAAGAAAAGAAAAACGGAAAAGACAGAATTTTCTGTCCAGACGAAAATCAAACAAAAAGGAAAGTAACTGGCAATTTCATCGTGGACGATTGGACAATTTGGACGTTGCTTTAGAAAAAGAGAGATAACAATCAATAATATATCCGCACCACTTTCGGCCAGCACATCCTACGTCGATAATTGTGTAAGAGCATTAGCAGTTTTTTTTTTTTTTTTAATTTTATTATCTTTTTTAGTGTAAAAAAAGCTGTTTGCAAAATACAAAAAAGTCATTATAGTAATTTTTTTTAAGTATTTCATAAACTATAGAAACACCAAGAGAATTATTTTTGGTTCCTTTCATCTAGGGAACCAAAAGTGGTTCCCTTAGCATTATTTTAATATAAAAAACTTTCTTTCTCCTATCTCTCTCTTCTACCATTTGTTTAAAACAATATTTAAATGATTTCTTTTTCATCTCTCTTTCTTCTAGCATTTAATTTAAATAATATTTAATTTATATAGGGAAAGATGAAGGGAAGTTGCTGTGAAGTGCATTTAAATAGAAAACTAAAAAATGATTTTATTCCATACATTAAAGAAAAATTTAAGAAAATTGTTGCTAATGCTCTAAGTGAGACATACAAGAAATATTAAAGATTTTCTATAATTTGAAAGAAAGTGTAAATTTTGAAAATTAAACAATTTTTTTACTATCGAAATACGTGAAAAATTATACAAATTTTCTTCAAACTGTTCAGAGAAAATTTTCTCCAACTCACTTTAATAAATGTCAAGTGTCTTATAATATGTTAAAATTTCTCAAAACTTAATGTTTATGAACTTTTAATGATGTTTGTTTAAAAACTCTCACTTTGGTACTCTAAACTTTTAATATCTATCACTTAACCTCCTTCCGTCAGGATTTACTGTTAAATTCTGTCAAAATTTTCAAAATATCCTTGTATTTGTTTTTTTAAAAAAATAAAAAAAAAATCTCAAAGATTTAGGCGTGGGTATTTTTACAAATTCTGTTAATTCTTGATCAATGCTTAAATCCCTGCAATTTTTATTTTCATTAAAAAATGATAGGTATTTTGAGAATTTTGACACCCTTCCGTCAGAATTTAATGAAATTCCTGAAGGAGCAGAGGAGGGTAAGTAAAAGAAATTCAAAATTCAAAATAACAAAATAAAATTTTTAAAAAATTGTGAAGACATGCTAAAAAGACTGCAAGTTCACGAGGCTATATGAAAGTTTTTCCAAATAAAAAATATGTCTAGCATTATATAAAAAAAAAAGAAAAAGAAAAAGAGAGATAACGTAGAAGCTTTTGGTGGCCTGTCACCTAAAGAAAAGATAATCGGAAAGGACAGAATTAATTTTCTGTTCAAAGGGATATCAAACAAAAAGGAAAGGAATGGGTAATTTCATGATGGACGTTGCTTTAGAAAAAGAGAGATAAGAATCAAACAAAATAGGAAGTCCACACCACTTTCCACCAGCAAATCCACCATGCAATAATTAAAGGAAATTAAAGGCTATTGAAAACATCACAGCAAAATCGGAGTGCAAGCTATCTTTTGCTTTTACACCAAACAACAGGATATCAAGGAATAAAGGTAATTGAATTTTTTTTTTTTTTTAAAGGAATAAAGGTAATTGGCATGGTGGAATCCGCACAATCGACAGGTTTTCCACTTAAATTTCTTTTAATTTAATTTATAAAATTGTTGTATTGTTCTTCTATTAAAAGCCCGCACAATTGGCCACATTCCTTTACGGGGAAAATACCCTTTATCTTCTCGAAATATCTATATATTTGTATTTTAATGTTTAATGTTTAAAAATAGGCGATCGACTTTCTTAATGTACCGTTGGTTGGCAAAAATGCTAATTTGTATTTGCTCAGTAGTCTTCTAGCATACTCAATTCATCCTTATATTAATCTTAATTAAAAATAAAATGAAATAAAAAAATTCAATAGTGGATTGAACATGTTACGTCAGCTGAGAATGCTGAGAGAATGCAAAATAGGATTTCTCTATGCTATATTACAATAAGAGTAATTATATATGTCACTCTCTATGTCTACCTTGTGTCAACCAAAAGTGATGTGGCTTTTAAAATCACCATTAAATTTATTATTGATGATTATTGACTTTTGATCTAATGGTAATTTTAAAAGCCACGTCACTTTTGGTTGACACAAGATAGACATGGAGAGCGATTTGTATCATTACTCTTACATTAATCCTATATACCTTACTGTCATCCCACCATCATTTCATTATACTGACATGACATTGTCATTAATCCACCCTTAGAACAATCTTAATTAAAAATGAAAAAAAAAAAAAAAAATTAATGTAGATTAACAATACCACGTTAGCATAGTGGGATGGTGGTGAGATGACGGTATGTTATTTAGACTTTATTTTTTTTATTTATTTTTTTGTTTTTTTAAGCTATTTAGACTTTCTCAATATATTAAGATGGAGAAACTTTCCTTACCCCTTAACTACTATGCATTTTCAATCTCTTTAAAATCTTAAAATTTGTTATGTGGAGTTATGATTTATTAGTCGCTTTCAATTGTGGTTTGATTTTTTCGTTAACTTAAACAATTAGCATATAAAATGTCCGTTCTACCCTAAAATTTATAGAAATAAAACTATGCCTTTTAGTTTTAAAAAATAAACAATAAAAAAAAAACTAGAAAAAAGGTAAAATATTTAAAAAATGGAAGGAAAAAAAAAAAAAAAAAAAAGAAAAGAAAAGAAGAAGCTACCTTAAGTGGAGAAAGGATGGCAGCGTGGTCACTCCGATTGAAATTTTTTATTTATTTATTGTCTTCTTAATTTTTATTTTTTAAGTTAAAAATAAAAATTACATCAACAAACAAAACAAATAATTTTTTGGACAATGCTTTTGCAAAAGGAGAAATGATATATACACTCTCATCCTCTCAAATTTACACTACAAATTACTATTAAATTTTTGATGAATCACTATTAAATTTTGAATTAACAATAATTTTTATTGTAACATTGAAAAATACATTGAAAAATATGAAAATAAAAGTATTTGTAGCATTTTTTTTATCGAAAAAGAGAGAAAACATAAATGCCATTCGTGGCCTACCACCTAAAGAAAAGAAAAACGGAAACACATAAATCGTCCATGAAATTATCTATTCTTTCCTTTTTGTTTGATTTCTCTAATGACGAGTAAATTGAGTGTCACGTTAACCGAAAATGTTGATAAAATATAAAATATCATTTATCTATAATATATTAGAGTAATGCTATATAACATATTGCTATTTTACTACCATTTCATTATGCTGATATGACATTATCAATTTACCTTTAGATTAATCTTAATTAAAAAAAAAAATTCAAAGTGAATTGACAATGCCACGTCAGTCAGTATAGTGAGATGGTGGTGGGATGAGAGTATGCTATTTAGACTTTCTAAATATATTAAGATGAAGAAACTTCACTTCTTAACTATCATGCATTTTTCAATCTCTTTAAAATTTTAAAATTTGTAATGTGGGGTTCTAATTTATTACTCCCTTTCAATCGAGGTTTGATTTTTTCGTTAACTTAAACAACTAACATATAAATGTCAATTTTACCCCTAAAATTTCTAGAAATGCAACTATGCCTTTAGTTTAAAAGAATAAAAGAAAAAAAAAACTAAAAAAAATATAAAAAAGGAAAAAAGTAGGAAAAAAAAGAAGAAGCTACCCTAAGTGGAGGAAGGATGGCCGCATCGATTGACTTTTTTATTTTTTTGTCTTCTTGATTTTTTTTTTTAAAGTTAAAAATATAAAATACATTCATAAACAAATCGAAGTATATAATTTTTTGCACAATGCTTTTGAAGAATGAGAAATACTATACACACTTTCATTCTCATATTTTTAAATGTAAACTTTATGTCGTGATACTAAAAATTATTATTAAATTTTGAGCAATGGTAATTTTTAATATCATATTAAAAAAATATACTTAAAAATATGAGAGTAAAAAGTGTACTCATGAAAAAATATAGATAACATAATAGAAACCATTCGTGACCTACCACCTAAAGAAAAGAAAAACGGAAAGGACAGAATCTTCTATCCGAAGGAAAATCAAACAAAAAGGAAAGGAACAGGCAATTTCATCGTGGACGATTGGACATTGCTTTAGAAAAAGAGAGATAACAATCAATAATACGTCCACCGGTCCACACCACTTTCGGCCAGCAAATCCTATGTCGATAATGTTTAAGTGGACGTACAAGAAATTATTGGTTTTCTATAATTTGAAACAAAAGTGGAAATTCTCAAATTATGAAATTTAGACAATGTGTTTCACAGCGAAATGTTTGAAAAATGACAAAAAAAAATTTCAAACTATTCAAAGGAAATTTCTTTCAACTCACTTTAATAAATGTCAAGTATCCTATAACATGTTTGAGTTTCTCAAAACTTAATGTTTCTGGATTTCTAGGTTAGTAGAAAGAGAGTTAATGACTATTAAAAATATTAAAGAAAACATATACTTCTCTCATGTTAGATGACAGTTGGCATTTATTATAATAAATTAGAGGAAATGTTTTCCAAACTTATTTGGAGAAAATTTATGTCCATTAGAAAATGCTTCCTATTAAAAAAGTGGCATATTACCGTTGAAAATTGAGTATATTTTCATTAGGTTCCTATCCTTTATGTTTTTTTTTTTTAAAAAAAAAAAAATTGAGTAAAAAACTGTCTTTTAATTTTCTAAAGAAGCGTCTCGACAAAAATAAAGAAAAAGCCTTTTAGGAGAGAAATTTTTTTTAGCTGTTTCGATAACATGCTACAATTATAATAAGTGATATTTTTCAAACATTTTAATATATATATAAAAAAAAAGCATAAATTTCGTGATTTAAAAATTTATACTTTCTTTAAAATTGTAAAGATCCTAATCCATGTATAAGTCTTTGTTATTTATTTATTTTTTTGGAGAGGAGGAAGAGCCAAGAGGCCCAAGACTAGGGGTGGTTATTAAGTGTTTAAGGATATTTTTGTTTTAGAATAGTAATAAGGAGTTATTGTGTAATATAAAGTTAAAAAAATGTTGTGAATTTTTTGTATGGAAAAGTGAAAAAGTTTTTTTTTTAGTAAGTTTTTAATTGATGTATAATAATAAAAAGTGAGTGATGTGATGTATAAAAAGTAAAAAAAAAAAAAATTATTAAAAAAATTAATTAAATATTAAAAATAGAGTTGATTTTATAAAAAAAATGTGAGAAGTTAACAAACATATCCTAGAGCCTCTCTCGCAATAATTAAAGGAAATTAAAGCCATTTGGAAACCTCACAGACAACGTCCAAACAACTGGATATCAAGGATAAAGGTGATTGGTAATTGGCTCCTAATGAGGAATCCGCACGATAGGACAAATTTTCCATTTAATTCTTTCAATTTAATTTATAAAATAGCTATATTGTTCTTCAGTATTAAAAACAACATGTACTTTTTTAATAAATTTATTTTTTAATTTTCTTAATATTATTAAAAAAATATGTACCTCTTGTATATTTAATGGAATTAGAAGAAAAATTCTAACCTGGTTTACAATGCTTTTTGGAATTTTTTTTTTTTTAAATTCTTTAACAAAAAGTTCAAAACACTTACAAATACTTAAAATTAACATTTAATTTTTTTTTTTTTTTTTATAAAATAACCCTCATGTCCCGCAAAATTGGTCACATTCCTGTTTTTTTTTCCTTCTTCTCGTCCATCACTGTAGTATTTTGTCCACTTGGAAATATAATAATTACAGACAAAAAAAGCATGGACTTTGGAAAGAAGCCAGCAAGGGCCCCACAACCACAAACATCCCATGTTCGTCAAAGCAATTAGAAATTATTGCAGTAAGAAGTTTTGAGCTACTCATCAAGCTTTCACACCGGAGACACCAACTACCTTCTGCTTTCAGTGCTTGGCTACCCTTAATCCTTGCATCGTTTTTTCTGATTCATCAAGAAAACAATGGCGGAGGCACTCCTTTCAGCGTTCCTCGGAGTCCTGTTTGACCGTCTGTCGTCTCGTGAGTTGCTCAACTATGCTCGCCAAGATGGACTTGAAAAAAAGCTGGACAAGTGGAGCAAAATGCTGCCAAGAATTGAGGCAGTGCTTGCTGATGCGGAGGAGAAGCAAGACAATGGCGTGGCAGTGAAAAAGTGGCTCGATGATCTCAGAGACTTGGCTTACGACGTGGATGACGTACTCGATGATTTCGCCACAAAAGCTTTGCAACAGAAACTGACGGGAGGAAACCAGGCCACCACAAGTAAGGTACGGAGCTTTATCCCTGCTTGTTGTACTGGTTTTAAGGCCAACATGAGGATGGGGTCAGAGATAGACGAAATCACTGCTCGATTCAACGAGATGGTGAAGCAAAAGGATGATCTGAAATTGAGCGAAAATGTTGATAGGAGGAGGTCATACAGAAGAAGAGAGAAACTGGACCCAACTTCTGTAGGGACCGAAGCTCATGTTTATGGGAGGGAAAAAGATAAAGAGGCTGTGCTTGAATTTCTGCTCGATGAAAAACGTAGTGATGCTCAACTCTCTGTGATTCCTATAATTGGTATGGGGGGTATGGGAAAGACGACTCTTGCCCAACTTGTGTACAATGATGAAAAAGTTGACAGCTTTTTTGATATGAGGGCATGGGCTTGTGTTTCTGAAGATTTTGATGCGGTTAGGGTGACAAAAACAATTTTAGAATCTTTCACCTCCAAAATATATGAGAATAAGGATCTAAATTGGTTGCAAGTCGAACTAAAAAAGAAACTGATAGGAAAGAAGTTTTTGGTCGTTCTAGATGATCTTTGGAATGATAACTACCATGAATGGAGTATCCTACGTGCCCCTTTTGATGCAGGGGCTCCGGGAAGTACAATTGTCATCACAACTCGCAATCAAGAAGTTTCATCAAAGACGGGTACCATTCCAACTGCTTACTCTCTAAAAGAGTTGTCAAATGATGTTTGTTTGTCTATATTGGCACATCACGCGTTGGGAACAAGAGACTTCAGTGCACATCTAAACCTCAAAGATAGTGGTGAGAGAATCGTTAGAAGGTGTAAAGGCTCCCCTTTGGCAGCGAAAGTACTCGGAGGCGTCTTACGCAACAAAGTGGATCGTGATGAGTGGGAAGATATATTGAAGAACAAGATATGGGATTTACAAGACGTAAAAAGTCAAATTGCCCCAGCTCTTATGTTGAGCTATCATCATCTCCATTCACATTTAAAAAGGTGCTTTGCGTATTGTTCAGTACTCCCTAAGGACTACTTATTTGAGGAGAAGCAATTGGTTCTACTATGGATGGCAGAAGGTTTACTTCAGCCACGAGAAGGGAGAAAACAAATGGAAGATTTGGGTAGCGAGTATTTTCACACTCTGTTATCGAGGTCATTTTTCCAACAGTCATTCAACGATAAATCACAATTTCTTATGCATGATCTCATCAGCGATTTGGCTCAATGGGTTGCAGGAGATATATGCTTTAAAATGGATGATAGAGTTGGGGGTAATAATGGAAGGAAGCCTTCTACAAAGGCTCGACATTCATCTTACCTGGGTGGTGAATCTGATGGCATTCAAAAGTTTGTGGTTTTTAATGATCTCACATGTTTACGAACCTTCCTGCCTCTTATGCTTCCATTTCCAGGAGAGTGTTACTTGACTAGTAATGTTCTTCTTAAATTATTGCCAAAATTAAGACGATTAAGAATGCTCTCTTTGAGTGGATATTGCATATTTGAGCTACCAGAATCAATCGGTGATTTGAAGCATCTACGATTTCTTGACCTTTCTCACACTAAAATCAGAAGCTTGCCTGATTCGGTATCCACTCTCTACAATTTGCAAACACTGATATTGGAGCATTGTTCTTATCTAAAGAAATTGCCTTCAACGTTTGGTAACCTAGTCAATTTGCGACACCTCAACATTCGAGGAGAAAATGCATTGGAAGGAATGCCTCCGCATATGGGTAAATTAACTTGTCTCCAATCATTGTCTAATCTAGTTATTGGAAAAGGTAGTTGTTCTCGGGTAAAAGAGCTAGGACCTTTGTTGCATCTTCGGGAGACACTTTGCATTTCAAGATTGGAAAATGTGATTAATCGTGAGGAGGCGAGGGATGCTAGGTTATTTGAAAAACACAATCTTCATGGGTTGTCATTGGAATGGAGTGGCAACTTGGATGAGTCACAAGATAGAACAAGTGAATTTGAGGTACTTAACATGCTACAGCCTCACAAGGGTTTGAAAGAGCTCACTGTCAAACGCTATGGCGGTGCAGAATTTCCGACCTGGCTAAGAGTTCCCTCATTTTCTAATATGGTTCGTTTGAAGATTAAAAGTTGTGCAAAGTGCACATCCTTGCCAGCAGTGGGCCAATTACCGTCACTTAGAGACCTTTTCATCAAAGGCGTGACTAGTGTGGAAAATATTGGACGTGAGTTTTCTGGAGATGGTTGCTCACAATCTTTTAGATCCTTAGAGACTTTGCATTTCGATAATATGCGGGAATGGGAGAACTGGAATCATTGTGAAGAATTCCCAAAATTGCGTAAGCTTTCTATTTTAGGGTGTCCCAAGTTGGTGGGTAAATTACCAAACCTCCTTCCTTTATTAGAAAATATTGTGATAAAAGAATGCAGGCAATTGGTGGTTTCAATTTCCAGCTTTCCAGAGCTCTGCAAGCTAGAAATTGAGGGATCAGAAGGGGTGGTGCATAAAGGTAAGGTTGAATTCAACTCGCTACGCTTCTCGTCTCTTTCAACAATTTCAGAATTCACTTGTCAAATAGAAGGGTTTATTATGGAAGGGCTAACAAACGTGGAAGATTTGACGATTAGAACTTGTGAGGAGCTTACGCCTTTGTGGTCAAATGATGTGGGATTACTACAATATCTCCCATGTCTTCGTCTTTTGAAGATTTCTGATTGTTCCAAACTAGTTTCTTTAGTGGCAAAAGAAGTCGAACAACAGCTACAACTGGGTTTGCCATCCAAACTCAGAGAAATCGAGATAAGAAATTGCGAGGTCCTAAAATCTTTACCCAAGGCAATGATGTACAACAACTCGTATGTTCAGTATATTTGTATTAGTGGCTGTACCTCGTTGACGTACTTTGCAATAGGGCCACTACCTCCAACTCTAAAGCGGTTATTTATAGAAAGGTGTACTACGCTGATTTCGTTGGATGGGGATGATATCAACAGTTGCGGCAGCACCACATCTCTTCTTGAGGACTTGACAATTTGGAATTGTCCATCTCTCAAATCCTTAACATCAAGCGGAGAATTACCTGCAACAATTAAACACCTCGAAATTCAGAATTGTAAGAATCTGGAGTTGATAGCGAAGAGCTTCCATCACAACTCATCTCTTGAAGCCATTTATATCGGATCTTGTGAGAACCTTAAATCCTTACCCATGGGCATACACAGCCTCAGCCATCTGGATACGATTATTATTTGGGAATGTCAAACTCTTGTTTCCTTCCTAGACGAGGGGTTGCTCCCTGCCAACCTGAAATCACTTTGGATTTCCGAATGTGAGAAAATGCAGGTCCTGCCCAACTGCATACTAAACCTCACCTCTCTTCAACAATTGAAGATAAAAAAATGTCCAAGCATTAATGTATCCTTTTCGGAAGTAGGTTTTCCCACCAACCTAACATCACTTTCTATCGATGATATGGTGTCGTTTAATGAGGCCTTTTTTGAGTGGGGATTGTACAAGATTACCTCTCTTAAAAATCTAGAATTTTCCGGTCGCTCTTCGCATCTAGTGTCCTTCCCAGAGATGATGCTACCTACCTCTCTCACCAGCCTCACCATCAGAGACTTCCCGAATTTGAAATGCTTATCTTCCAAAGGCTTTCGAGGCCTTGCCTCTCTTGAACATTTGATTATCTGTGATTGTGAAAAGCTCACGTCCTTTCCAGATGATGGCTTCTCTCCCTCACTCCTGCAGCTTTATATATGGAGGTGTCCTCTGCTGGAAGAGCGTTGCAAGAAAGATCGAGGACCAGAGTGGTTCAAGATAGCCCACATCCCTTGCGTTAAGATTGATGATAGGTTAATCAATGAACCAGAAGAGGAGAATGAGTGAATCCGAGTTTTGTTTGATGCAAGTCAAGTTTCAAGAAATAAATCCAAAGGTCAGTTTATTTTCACATAATTTCTTTTTGCATATTGATGGGAGGTTCATCTATCACCCCTAATGGGAGAATCATGGACTGCCTGCATCTCTTCTTCTCAACAACACTTGATTATTATTATTTTTTTGGATCTAAATGTTGGCGTTGGGTTTGCTGAAACGTTGCTATTCTTGTTGGGTTTGCACAACAGGATCGTAGGTGTTTGTTAAAATGCTCAAGCGACCACATAGAGAGGAGGCCTCCGAATATTGAGTTTTTCATTACTAATTGGCATATTACTGGTCATTACAGATTTGACCATTCACTGGCACCCTCCAAAAATAGGTACGTAACTGGATTTTGATCCTTTGATATTGTTGGCATCCATGTTGTGACCGCAGCCATACTATGGACCATTTATCATATTCAGTAACTGGGTTGATAATGGTCATTCATTTAATTTTCTAGGAGAAGAAGTAGAAGGGATTATTCTAATGTTGTATGCCCATGAACAATCTGATTCGGATTATGAACTTAAAGAGGTATGTCTTACTGCCCATTCAATTTTTACAATTTCTAAGAAAGTTTTACATCCAAATAGCTAGATATAGAAATTATTAAATTTGATTTTAACTGATCGAGAAAATAATTATTCTTTATTGTTGATTCTCGTTAAGATAGTAATTGGAGTACGAAGTTTTCCTCCNATAGGTACATTTCTAATGATTTCTCTATCTTTGATGCTTGCAGATGGTTCAAAGGCTGGTGCAAATTACTTATGTGTTGTTATTGTATTAGAGGTGTGCAACTTTATTTTGCAATATTGATTGCCAATTTTGTTTTGTTTTTTGTACTCCTTTTTTTATTTTTGTCTTTCCCTCTTTGTATTGTTTTCTAAGTAACCAAAAGATGCATTAATGGACAACGGAATACTGGAAACATTAAGCCCAGGATTTGAAGAGACACTAATTTTCTGGTATGCAAGACTTTAATGAGCTTTTGATTGAATAGAACAGCAATTTTGGTGAGCCAAGTTTTGTTTAGATCACAGGTGTGGTTGCTCTTTATATATGTATAACACTACCATGTAAAGTGAAGTACTTGAAATAAAATCCTATTCATTCTGTAATGTTAATATTATTATTTTAATTTTATTAATATAACTATTGGAATTATCTGTGTTTAATTTGCTTTGGACTTGGTACTAGGATCTGGCGAATGGGGAAGCACTAACTTGCACACAGACACTTTTTATGCCTACTCCAATAGGATTTAGTCCTTTTGCGGTCCTCTTCTTAGGTTGAGCTACATGGGGAAAAGTAACCAAAAGAAAAAAACTGAGTTTGTCGAGAAATCAAATGATTGAGACCATTTCTGCCATCGGATCGTGATTGATTAATGAATTGCAGCCAATCCAAATAAAAAATTAGAGAAAGCTTGATAGAGTTCAATTGTCCGAGTAAGTGGACTTTACACATTTGTTGTCCTAACACTTGTTTGAGCATATATATCTCATTAAGGCCCTCTCTTATTTGCTATCCGAATTTGTAGCAATTCGGTCAACCACATCCAATCCCCATTCTTGCCATTTGCTTTTGTTTGATATCCCAACCATCATAGGTTTTATTTGAAAAAGCAGGAATTTTGGCTTCATATTACATGTTAGACTACAAAATATCGATAAATAATGAAGAAAGAGGAAGCTAGTGAACTCCTTAAACAAGTCAAGTAGGATACATTCCCCCATGCAAAAAAAAAAAAATGTAATCATTAATTTTGCCAGTTGATTCTTTGATTTTAGATCGGTGTAAATAATGCAAATTTAAGATTCTGAAAATGTTCAGATTTTATGAGAGTTTTGACCGACTTTGCTAATGCTCAAGTCATTTGGTGATGCATTCTGTGTGGTAAGTATGCTTGCATGGCAATTTTACATATTTACCAGTCATCTGGCAAATCACACATATGTTTGTAGATAATGTCAGTATAAATAAATGAACAGCTCCACAAAAAGTAATAGAGAAGACTAAAGAGGGAAAGAATAATTAAAAAGGATATTTTTATTTGCAAGCCAAACTCATTTTTGTCTTGTATGGCGATATTAGTGAGCGCCAACATTTGCCCTGAAGAGTTACATGAAATTAAAATCAAGAAATATTGGCCCCATGTAGTGGAAACTATGTAGGCCTTTACGGTAGATTTTTAACTTTCTCTAGTATTTTTGTTGCTCTGTAACCTGTTTTGTGTGGAAAGGTAAACCATGTATGCTTTTGTGGTAATCTAATCTTTGATATGATGAGATGTGTTATAACAGTAGGTGTTACCCATTGTTTGTGTTAATACCCTTTTATTGTTCTATTGTACGGAGATGAAAAATAAATGTGCAGAATAATAAAAACAAATATTTCATAAGTATATATAAGTATGCTTTTTTTTTTTTTTTTTTTTTTTTTACTGTAAAGTGTTTTTTCGGTCCATGGTCAATTTGGACTGAAGCACCTATAAACCAGAAACGTAATCATTTGGTATTGTAGATGGGTCCTGCCAATTTCCAGCTGCTCAGCATGTGTAATTGCCATCTTCTTCCAATTTCCAAACGAAAGCATTTGTTTTTCTACTCTCTTTTTTCTCCTCTTTGTATTGTTTTCTCAGTAACCAAAAGATACATTAATGGACAATTTTGAAATGTTTTTTGTGACTGGTTTTACAATGTTTCTCTGCATAAAACTACTGCACAATACAATAAACAAAGGGCCTACTCATCTTTACTTCAAAGAAAAAAGCCCTGAACTCTTTGAATTATATTGTTCAAATCAAAGAACTACTATTTATTTGTTTGCAAATACTTTTGGAAATGGTTAAAAGGATGAGAGTAAATAGATAATGTATAAGTATGGCATGCTCAGTGTTGTGTGAGAATTTTACCAAAAAGGCGTCAAGGGCAAACAAAAATAAAGTAGGGACAAAATTTGGCTCTGATTTCTGAAACCGTTTGGGCTTAAAAATGGTTTTACATGATGTGTTCCCTCAAAAAACGTCTTCAATAATAAATTGGACATGGGCTTATATTATTTCAGATAACTTTTAATTGGGCCAAGCTAGTTTTGCCTTTAATATTTTACCTTGGAGGGCGTAGTATGTCTCCTCGGAACATGGACATAGCCAGAAAGTTTAATGGTAATGGGTCAAAGTAATTTTTTTTTTTTTTTTAATGAATCGGAATCTCTAAAATATTAGGTGAAATCTTAAGTTTAGTGGGTAAAGGCCAAAATATTTATTGAGTTGGGCCAAAAAATTTAGTGGGTAAGGCCAAAAATTAATTTTGCCTATAATTTTTATTTCCTACCAAAAATTATTTTTTGGGCGCCCACCCCCCGTCACTGCCTCATAACACCAGAACACCCAAATTTTTTTGCGGTTAAGATCATAAGGCCTAACCGCACACACTACGTCTTAATTAAATGTCATAAAGTTTCCACTCCAGCTGGAATATATATATAGTCCCTACTTTTGTCATTCAAAATGTAATGTTAGGGCAATATCAACAGCTTTTTTAACTTATTATATTATCTAAATGTAAGAAAAATTCATAAAAAATCACCTGAAAGAGAATCTCTTAATGCTCCTAAACTAAGGGAACCAAGAGTGTTATCCTAAATTTAGGGTAACACTTTTACTTCTCTTAACATTATTTTAATATAAAGAAAAAACTTCAGATAACCCCTTGAATTTTTAGCTCTTTTGACATGCCGCATAATATTTAAAAGCTCTCACTTTAGTACCTTAAACTTCTAATATCTATCACTTACCCCTTATTCCGTTGAAATTTTTCGTTAAATCCTAACGGATGGGTGCCAAAATTCTCAAAATACCCATTTTTTTTAAAAAAAAAAATGAAAAAAAAAATTGCAAGGATTTAGGCATTTATTAGGATTTAACAAAATTTACAAATACCCACACCTGAATCTGTGAGACTTTTTATAATTTTTTTTTTAAAAAAAATACAATGGTATTTTGTAAATTTTGACAGGATTTAACGGTGAATTCTGACAGAAGAGGGTTAAGTGATAAACAATAGAAATTAAGGGTATCAAAGTGTGAGTATTTAAAGATTAGAGGAATATGTCAAAAGGACATGAAGTTCAAGGGGCAATCTAAAGTTTCTCCTAATAAGATAAAAAATAAAAATAAAATAAAATCATTTTCTCTACTTTCTCTTTTCCTCTAACCTTTATTTGAAAGAATATTTAAAGAATATTTAAAAGGTATAAGAAAAGGCTAAGAGAAGCTATTGTACGTGGAGTTTAATTGAATTGAAAAGTATAAAGTAACTTGATTTCTTAAATTTAAGAAAAATCTAAAAGAAGTTGATGCTAGTACTATTATATACTATATCATTATCCATCACAATTTTACTGTGTTGACATGCATTACCAATCCACCTATAAATCAACTGTTGTTAAAAGAAAAAAGATTTTGACAATATCAATATAATGAAAAGCTCTACCGCCACACGCGCCCCTCCACTGTGTTCCTGGGCTCCGCCGCTTCTTGCCACCATAAGTTTCGCCACCATCCGACAAGCACGTGCCATAGCGTGTCATACACGCGCCTGCGAGTAGATCTCACTCGCGAGCGCGTCTTCTGCACATGTCGACGTGTGATCGGTTTTCCTCCGCGCGTGTCGCTCTGCAACGGGCTTGTATGGTCTTCTACGGTGGTTCTCGGCCGTCTATCTCTCTCTGCCAGCACGTGGCCTTCACGCGCCAGCAAGAGGTCTAACGCAGGCCTGAATCAGGAGCACGGCCGTCCCCAGTTGTTGCTGTTCTTTTATTGCTTTTTTATTTTCCCCTGTAATTTTTTCTGTTTTGTGTTGTGTTGTTTTTACTATCAACTTAGCCTGAACCAGTTGGGCTTCAGACTCATAGTTTGTATTGAAAATTTCTTTTCCGTTGTTCTTTCACTTGGTCTGTTCAGTTTCTTTGTAATCTGGATTAGATCTAAGTTTCTTAGTCTGTTCGGTTTCCTTGGAAGCTGGATTAGTTCTAAGTTTTTAAGAGTATTCGTACTTTTCCTGATGGTTTTATCTATCATATTGGGCCGCAGCTTTAATTTGCCGCATTCTCAGGTTACTCCCACCTTCCTGGGTCTCCTGTCGGGCTGTGAGGTACTAGTTGTCTATTTAGTTTGGGTGTTCTTGTTGATTAGCTTTTGTTGTTTTTCTGTTTTTGTGATCCTTTGTAATTTGTTGTTTTTTTAATATATGGATGAACTCACCAAAAAAAAGAAAAAAAAAATGATAATAACTTTTATAATGGCCGGCATAAACTAGGTCCTCTTTATCACATTTGGTGTAGTATAATGATGTGTCCATTTTCTATTATAGGGCACAAAAGCCATCCTATTCATATTCAGTCGTTATAAAAGATCTCACAAACTCAACGCCCACCCTACCAAGCTACTGTCTACGCTACCGTCACCGCCCTCTCATCGGTTGAGCTCCGCACCACTTCTCTTCGAATGGGAAACTGACCTTGTGTGTCCACGTCATCCGGAGACAATATATTTATGAAGAGTAATATTACATATTACATTACTATTTCATTATTACATTATTATTTTATTATGCTGACATGACACTATCAATTTACTTTAAATTAATTTTTGTTAAAAAATAAAAAAAAAATAATCAATGATGGATTTACAGGTCATGTTAACATAGTGAGATAGTGATATTACATATAACATTACTTATTTATGAATAATATTACTTGTCACGCTAATTGGCATCACGTATTTTAATGGCTTAAATTGAAAAGCCACTTAAGAATGTTTCTAGTCTGGTATGATTTCATTTGCTTCTTTATGCCCAATGAATAGGCACGTAGGTACCATATTGTTATGTGATACATATTTATTTTGTGTTTATCAAAAATTGATATGGTATTTATAATCATTATTAAATTTATTAATTTTTTATCCAATAATAATTTTAAAAGTTATATTATTTTTGAGTGAAGGATTCAACTTGAGTGTTGTAGCAACACCCATGTTATACATTTGCAACCCTTGGATTTGATTAGCGCTGAGTCAATTGATTCGCAAAACAAAGTTAACGACTTGTTGACTAAACGTCTTAAACGACAGCAGTCGTTTAATTAGCACGCTGATTAGTGATATTTTATTTTCTTAAGTTTCAAGATTTCAGTTTTTTCTAGAACGTGTCTCTCTGGGGGATTAGGATCCTCGGCAATTGTGAAAAATTGCCAGGATAGTTTTTTTGATAACTGTGGCCGTTAGATGAGTCTAATGGCTTAGATCATGCCACCCACTCCTTCCACAATTTTAAGTTTTAACCGGTTAACCCAAGTAACCAGCCTTTAATACAAAAATAATATAAAAAGAAATTACACTTAGTCTCTCTCCTCCCCACGTTCAGCCTCCCCCAATTCATTTCATGAGAACCCATTTTTTCCTCCATTCTCTCTCTCCCCCAATCTGCAACTATAATCCCTCTCCTATCCCCCCGCGAAACACCCCTATCTCTCTCTCTGTGTTCGGTGCGCTTCTTCACCGACGGTGCGCTCCTCCCTCTCCACCGTGCGCAGCCTCTCCTCTCCACCGGTTCTCTCCTTCCTCTCCACCGTGCGACGGCGGCCGTCCGCCCTGCGGATCTGCGACGGAAAGCGACTAACGGTGACAGCACGGGCACCGGTTCACGCCGCCATCCCCGACGACCCACCACCACCACCGACGAACGGCCCCTTCGTGCAAGAGATCTGCCTTC
>FXXK01000700.1:24409-46500 GCA_900184695.1 Betula pendula
CTTTTGATCTGTTTTTTTTGCAGATTTTGTAATCTTTTGTTAGTTTTCTTGCTTATGGATCGTTTGTTAATCCTTCATCATCGGTGGAGTGTTTTGACAGATTTTTTTTTTTTTTCTCCTGTTGTTGTTCTTGACTGCTCATTTATGTTACTTCTATAATTTTGAGCACATCTTTTAAATGTAGTTCAAGCTATGAACTTGCACGCTTAAACAAAGGGTTGCAACCTACTGTTCAGACTTGCACTGCAATGATTGAAGAACTTTGCAAATAGAGACCATTAAATGAAGCTAGTGAGCTGCTTTAGAAAATGGACTAAAATGGAAGACACGACACAGAGCAAAGCGAGGAAGGGGAGCTAAAAGATAAAGAGCATGTCTCAGCTCTTTAGTGCCAAACTTCTTTTGTAACCGTGATGTTGGGTTTCACCATTGCTTAGAGTGCTTTGTTTTTTGTTTTTTTGTTTCTTTGGTGTATGTTACAAAATCAGAAGCTAGATTAACTTTTTTATCCATGTATTTATGAGATGATGCAATGTGCAATTTGGAAACTGAATTGAGTGATAAATAAGAGAAGACCTTTTCACTTGTTAAGTCTATTCTTTCATTTACCTATTGAATTGAGTGAAAATTAAAAAAAAAAAAGTAAGACAATTTTTCTTTCAATTCTTTTGGTTGGATGGTTATTCATAAAAAGAGGCAAATTGAGCAAGAAATGTCGAAGCTATCCAAAAGCCTCTACCTCTGCATAAACCAAAAGCTACGGTCAAGAACAACCGGAAAAAAAATCTGTCAAGAACAATCCACCGATTTGGTGGTCTGAAAAAAAACTTGCAAACCCCCCCTCATGTTCGGCCTCCGCCCAAAACCAAGCACCGCCGCCGCCCACCATCCGGCAGAAAACCAAGTATCCAGCAAGTTGGATTTTTTTCGATTCGTCCAAGTATCCACCCAAAATAAAAAAAAAAATAAAAAATTGATTAAAAAAAATAGGCAAGAACATCATTGTCCCCAGCAATCTTCAAACCACAGACTCCTCAAACCCCCAAACTCCTCAAGCCAGCCATAGAATAAAGAAGAACAGGGCACCGCCACTCCTTAAGCCAGCAAATGAAAAAAAAATTGCAGGGTCGGTGGTGGTGGTCTGAAACGAACGGCGCGGCGGTGTTGGATTTCAGATCGGCGTCTGGTTTGCCCGTTGTATGGAGTGGATCTGCTGCAACCTTCGAGCAAGAGAGAGAGAGAGTTGTCCGGAGTGGTTGAGGGGTTGAAAGCGAAAGTATCCTTCCAAGCGTGGGAGAGGAGGAGGAGGAGCATTCGTTTTCGGCCGGATGGTGGCGGCGGCAGTTTTGGTTTTGGGCGGAGGCCGAACATGGGGGGGAGGAGCAGCGTGGGAGAGGAGGGGCAAAAGTTTTGGGAAAAAAAATGAAAGATTTGAAAGGTTGATAACCCTGGTTTAGTTAATCCCACTAAAAAATCTTTTTTCTTTTTTTATTTTTTTTAATTTCACCTGGATAATATGCCACCCACTTTTTAGTGGGTGGCATGCTCTAGGCCGTTAGACACATCTAACGGCCATTATTATCAAAAAAATTTCCCTGGCAATTTTTCACAATTGCCGGGGATCCGGATCCCTCTCTGGGTATGCAAACCAAAGAATTTTACTCACTCGGGGGGTGGGGCCATCGCCCCTCTAGTTTTTAATTTTTTATTTTGGGTGGCACGTCTCTGACGCCCCCCCCCCCCCCCGGTTTTGACTTTTTTTTTTTTTTTTTTTTTTTTGTTGTGGTCCTGAACTTAGAGCACCTCCAACGGTGTTCTTTAAAATGCCTATAAAAAAGTATAATTTTTTATTTATATTATTTTTTATACAAATTTTAACAAATTCTTTATTCTCTTTTCTATTCCTTTAAATATTCTTTCTCACTATTTTTTATTATATCTCACTGTTTCTTCGCCCAACGTCTTTTCTCTCCCGACCTCCATTTGCTTCACCTTCTTCTTCCCCAAGTCCAACGCCACCCCCAAGCTCAACTCTGCCAACACCCATTCGGTAAAGCTTAAAGCCAAAACAATTAAAAAAAAAAAATCAACCCAAAAATTTCACAAATCAATACCTGACTCTTCCAATAAACCACCCAGTCAACTATACACAAAATCAAAACTCAGCCTCAATTCATTTGGCCAAAACAGAAAAGTAAACCCAGAAAAATCAACTCCAAACCGGTATTCCACCAAATTTCAACAACAGAAATTCTCCTCCAATTTTCAGTCACCCACCAAATTCAACCCAAGGAAGCTCCCAAAATTTTCATCCTCAACCCATTTGGCCATAGCACCAAAACACCAAAAAAAAAAAATAATTAACCCACATATTATTTTTGAAGAACAAACACCCATTTGACAGGGATGAGAGATGAGGGAGATGAGAGGGAGATGAGAGAGAGAATGTTTAGGTGAGAGAGAATAAAAAACAAAAAAGTAAGATTTTTGAGAAATACAATACTCGTTCATTTTGCCACAGTGATTCGGCAATGGTTGCGAATCACTGTAGCTAAAAGTGTATTTTAAAGCGTGGGAAGATAATCTGCTGGCCCAAAAAAAGGGCCCAAATTTGCTAAATATAGAGAAAATTGAGCATTTAGCCAACCTCTTAGAGATGCTCTTAAGAAGGATATTTTGAGTATTTTATTTTTAAAAAAAATAAATAAATAAGAGAGAATTGACACGTGGACAGCAGGACAACTCTCCCCTTTCTAGTGATATCCTTAATAATAAAAAAAAACAGAAAAAAAAAAAGACATAAGAGAAAAAGATTAGCCGTCGTACTCATAGAAAAGAAATAGAGAAAGAGAAAGGGAGAGAGAAGAGAAGAGAAGAGAAAGGGAGAAAGAGAGAAGAAGAGCGTATTCGGATCATTCGGTTGTGGTGGATTGGTTTTTAAGGTAATTTTTTTTTTTCTTTTTGTCTTTAATTTAATGGATGATTTAAGTATTTTAGAATGAAATTTTGAGTTGATTTTGATGTTCTTGGCTATGGAGAAAAGACGTTTGAAATTTTTGGGTTTTATTGAGTATTTGTCAGAAATTTTCTTGAGTGTTAAGAAATTGGAGTTGTGTGGTAAAATTATGGATTTTTATAGATTTTATTGATATAATTGATTTTGTATAGTAAATGAACTGTCTATCAACTTGTTTATCGAATTGTTGTATTTGTGCTTATTCTTTCTGTTTTTATCGCAACTACAGAACGAGTATTTTCAGCCATAAATATTGTCAAAATTAGAACGTTGGGTTTCATTTTAATAGGTGATTGAATTGAAAATTATAATATTTTGCTTCTAATTTCTTAACATTAAATGTATACTAATTTTATTTTTATATATTGATTTAATCTTTAATCTTAATATATTTCTCATTTAGACTCGGCCCTCATTTTAATATATTTTTCATTTACACTTCGCCCTCTCGATTAAAATTCCTAGTTCTGTCCTGTTCCGTCTAATTCTGGCAATTTTATTATTCTTATTGGATTTGTGTATAACAGTCTTAACAGATAGCTTAAACCCCAGGTCGGTGACAACTAACACGTAGTGGGTTGGGTTGGTGCGGTCCATACAAAAAAATTTTTAATTTTGACAAAACGTCTACACGACAACAGCCGTTTATTCAGCGCGCCTATATCTATAAGAACAGAGCTATAAAAAAATGAGAAATGTTAGAATATCTATTCAAATTCTTCTCTATCCTTTTAAATATTATTATCGCTATTGGATCTATAGATTTATGTAGATCTCATGTGTTGGACCCATCCATTCAATAGTGATGATAATATTTAAAAGGATGAGAGAAGAATTTGGATAAATATTCTAGCATTTTCTTGAGAAAATATGGGGTGGGTGATTTTTCTGGAAAAGTTCATTCAATCTCAGGGCCGTGCTTTCAACGTTAGCACTTAGCGGTAGCTTTTGCAAGAGAAAAAGATCATTTTCTTAAATCTCAAGATTTCAGTTTTTTCTACAACGTCTCTCTCTGGGTATGCAACTACTCCAAGAATTGATTTCAGTTTTTCTGACGATTTTATTATTCATGTTCGATTTGTGTATGGCATATATATATGTTCAGTTTAATTAGCACGCTGATTAGTGATATTATTTTCTTATGTTTCAAGATTTTTTTTTTTTTTTTTTTTTTTTTTTTTTTTTTTTTTTCTCTAGAACGTGCCTCTCTGGGTATGCAACTGCTCCAAGAAATGATTTTACTCCATCTAATTCTGGAAAATTTTTTATTTTTTATTTTATTTTTAGATACTAATTCTAGCGATTTTATTATTCTTGTTGGATTTGTGTATAACAGATAGCTTAAACATTTACTTCTGGTTTTGAGTGCTCCTTTCATCGTTTCCTGATTAATTTATTTGTGCCACAAAGACGATGGTAGTGGGAGAGCTCTTCCTTTCTGCGTTCCTCCAAGTGCTGTTTGACCGCCTGGCGTCTCCCGAATTGCTGAACTTTGTTCGCCAAGAGGGAATTGGAAAAAAGGCGGACACGTGGAGCAAAACATTGAAAAGAATTGAGGCAGTCCTCGATGATGCGGATGAGAAGCAGAATTCCGAGAGGGCAGTGAAAGATTGGCTGGATGATCTTAGAGACTTGGCTTACGATGTGGAAGACATACTCGATGATTTCGCCACCGAAGCTTTGCGACGCAGATTGACCGGAGGAAATCAGGCCACCACAACTAGGGTACGGAAACTCATTTCTTGTACTCCAACACCTTTTATGATCAAATATAGGCTGGGGTCAAAGATAGAGGAGATCGATGCACGATTCAAACATCTTTTGCAACAAAAAGTTGAACTGAATTTGGGAGAAAATGTCCGTAGGAGGTCTCCTGAGACAAAACGGAGACTGGCCCCAACTTCTTTAGTGAATGAAGCTCATGTTTATGGTAGGGAAAAAGATAAAAAGGCTGTACTTGATATGTTGCTGACTGAAAAATGTAGGGATGCTCAAGTCTCTGTGATTCCTATAATTGGTATGGGTGGTATAGGAAAGACAACTCTTGCCCAGCTTGTATACAATGATGAAAAAGTGCAAAGATTTTTTGATCTCAAAGCATGGGCTTGTGTTTCTGAAGATTTTGATGCTGTTAGGGTGACAAAAGCAGTTCTGAAATCTGTCTCTGCAAGTGGTGATGACAATGATTTGAATTTGCTACAAGTTAAACTAAAGGAGAGCCTGAAAGGGAACAAGTTTCTAGTCGTTCTGGATGATCTTTGGAATGAGAACTATCAGGATTGGAGTATTCTACGTGCTCCTTTTGAAGCAGGGGCTCCGGGAAGTGCGATTCTCATCACAACTCGCAATCAGGGAGTTTCATTAAAGACGGGTACCATGCCAGCTTACACTTTGAAAGAGTTGTCAAATGATGTTTGTTTGTCTATATTGGCCCATCATGCATTGGGGACAAGAGATTTCAATGGACATGTAAACCTCAAAGATATTGGTGAGGGAATCGCTAGACGGTGTAAAGGCTCCCCTTTGGCAGCAAAAGTACTTGGAGGCGTCTTACGCAATAAAGTGGACCGTGATGAGTGGGAAGATGTATTGAATAACAAGATATGGGATATAGCAGAAGTGAAAAGTGAAATTGCTCCAGCTCTTATGTTGAGCTACCACCATCTCCCTTCATATTTAAAGAGGTGCTTTGGGTATTGTTCAATACTCCCCAAGGATTACATATTTAAGGAGAAGCAATTGGTTCTATTATGGATGGCAGAAGGTATAATTCAGCCACGAGAAGAGAGAAAACGAATGGAAGATTTGGGTAGCGAGTACTTTCGTGGTCTCGTATCAAGGTCATTTTTCCAACAATCTAGGGAGGACCAATCACTATTTCTTATGCATGACCTCATCAATGATTTGGCTCAATGCGTTGCAGGAGATATATGCTTTAGAATGGAAGATAGAATTGAGGGTACTAATGGAAGAAAAATTCCTAAAAAGGCTAGGCATTTGTCTTATCTGGGTGGTAAATATGATGGCGATAGAAGGTTTGAAGCTTTTCCTGAGCTCAAATGTTTACGAACCTTCCTACCTCTTATGGTTCAAGATCCAGGGTACTGTTACTTGACTCATAATGTTCCTCTTAAATTGTTGCCAAAATTACAGCGCTTAAGGGTGCTTTCTTTGAGTGGGTACCGCATATCTGAGCTACCGGAATCAGTTGGTGATCTCAAGCATCTACGGTTCCTCGACCTTTCTCACACTACAATTAGAAGCCTGCCTGAATCAGCAACCACTCTCTACAATTTACAGACATTGATATTGGAGCATTGTCTTTTTCTAAAGAAATTACCTTCAAAGTTTGGAAACCTAGTCAACTTGCGACATCTCAACATTTTAGGAGCAAATGCATTGGAAGGAATGCCTCCACAAATAGGTAAATTAACTTGTCTCCAATCATTGTCTAATCTAGTTGTGGGAAAAGGTATTTGTTCTGGGGTAAAAGAGCTAGGGCCTTTGTTGCATCTTCGAGAGACACTTTGCATTTCAGGATTGGAAAATGTGATTAATCATAAGGATGCAAGGGACGCTAGGTTAATTGAAAAACACAATCTCTATGGGTTGTCATTGGAATGGAGTGCCAACTTGGATGGGTCACAAGATAGAACAAGTGAATTAGAGGTATTGAACATGCTAGAGCCTCACAAAGGTTTGAAAGAGCTCACTGTTAGGCACTATGGTGGTGTAGAATTTCCAACTTGGTTAAGAGGTCCTTCTTTTTCTAAAATGGTTTTCTTGAGGATTGAATGTTGTGAGAAGTGCACATTATTGCCACCAGTGGGACAACTACCATCACTCAAAGACCTTTTTATTGATGGCATGGCCAAGGTGAAAAATATTGGTTGTGAGTTTTATGGGGAATGTTGTTCACAACCTTTTAAATCCTTGGAGACTTTGCATTTCAAGAATATGCAGGAATGGGAGAATTGGATTCCTTGTGAAGAATTCCCAAAACTGCGTAAGCTTTCTATCACAAGGTGTCCCAAACTGGTGGGTAACTTACCAAACCACCTTCCTCTATTAGAAAATATTGAGATAAAGAGATGTAGGCAGTTGGTGGTTTCAATTTCAAGTTTTCCTGAACTCTGCAAACTAGAAATTGAGGGATCAAAAGGGGTGGTGCGTAGAAGTAAGGTTGACTTCAGCTTACTATGCTTCTCATCTCTTTCAACAATTTCAGAATTCACATGTAAAATAGAAGGGTTTATTAAGGAAGGACTAACAAATGTGGAAGACTTAACTATTGAATGGTGTAATGAGTTGAAGCCCTTATGGTCAAGTGAGGTGGGATTACTACAACATCTCCCATGTCTTGGTGTTTTGAAGATTCGTCATTGTACCAACCTAGTTTCTTTGGCGGCAATAGAGGTGGAAGAGCAGCTGCAATTGGGTTTGCCATCCAAACTGAGAACAATCGAGATCAGAAATTGCAAGGTCTTGGAATCTTTACCTAAGTCAATGATGTACAAGAACACGTATCTTGAGGATGTTCATATTTGTGAGTGTACTTCATTGACGTACTTTGCAATGGGGCAACTGCCTCCAACTCTAAAGCGGCTAAAGATAGAATATTGTAATATGCTGATTTTGGTGGATGGGGATGACATCAACAGTTGCAGCAGCAGCACATCTCTTCTTGAGTACTTGGAAATTGGTTGTTGTCAATCCCTCAAATCCCTAACATCAAGTGGGGAATTACCTGCAACACTTAAGTACCTCCAAATTTTCAATTGTAAAAAGCTGGAGTCGATAGCAAAGAGATTCCATCGGAACTCCTCTCTTGAAGTCATTGATATTAGGAGTTGTGAAAACCTTAAATCCTTACCCATGGGTATACACAGCCTCAGTCATCTAGATCAGATTTTTATTAATGGATGCCCAACTCTTGTTTCCTTCCCGGACGGAGGGCTGCTCCCTGCCAACCTAAGAGAGCTTACAATTTCCAAGTGTGAGAAAATGCAGGCCCTGCCCAATTGCATACACAACTTCCCATCTCTTCAACTATTGCAAATACGGGACTGTCCAGGCATTGTATCCTTTCCGAAAGTAGGTTTTCCCACCAACCTAACATCACTTTTTATCCATGATATGGCGTCATTTAATGAAGCCTTTTTTGAGTGGGGATTGCACAGGCTTACCTCTCTTAAACAACTTGAAATTGATGGTGGCTCTTCATATCTGGTGTCATTTCCAGATATGATGTTACCTGCCTCTCTAACCAGCCTCACCATTGAACACTTCCCGAATTTGGAATACCTGTCTTCCAAAGGCTTTGAATTCCTCGCATCTCTTGAAAAATTGAGTATTGTTCGATGCGAAAAGCTCACGTCCTTTCCAAAGGATGGCCTGCCTCCCTCACTCCTGCAACTTTATATCATCGGCTGTCCTCTGCTAAAAGAACGCTGCAAGAAAGATCAAGGACGCGAGTCGTTCAAGATAGCCCACATCCCTTACATTCAGATTGATGGGAGGTTCATATTATGACCCAGAAGAGTAGAACCAGTGAATCTCAATTTTATTTAGATGCAAGACACTGTCAAGAAATATATATTCAAAGGTCAGTTTATTGCCATGGCACTTCTTTTTGCTTATTGATGGGAGGTTCATCTATGACCCATAATGGGAGAATTACGGACTGCCACTTCTTCCCAACAACATTTGATTATCTCTCTCTTTATTATTATTATTTTTTTACTAAATGTTGGCGTTGAAGAGATTCTGTTGCTCAAATTTCGTGCTGTTCTAGTTTGTTTGCTGAATGTTGGTATTCATGTTGCTATTCTTGTTGGGTTTGCATAACAGCGATCTTAGGTGTTTGTTAAAATGCTCAAGTGACCATGTAGAGAAAGAATGTTAGGGGAGAGTCGCCTAGGGAGTTCACTAAGAGCACATTAATATACATGTTTGTACACCACTTCAACCCAAAAGCTTTAGCTAATGAGTTTGGGTCCACTTATGTATATAAACTACACTTTGTTTATTCTTCCTCAATATGGGACTCAAGACTCACATGAACACTCACAACAAAAAAAGACATTCGAATATTGAGTTTTTCATTACTAATTGGCATATTACATTTTCATTACAGATTTGGCAAATCATTGGGACCCTTCGAGAAAAGGTACGTGGATTTCGATCCTTTGATAATGTTAGTATCCATGTTGTTATCGTGGCCATACTATGGATGATTTATCATATTCAGTTATTGGGTTGATAATGTTCATTCATTTGCAGTATCTGATTGTGAAGGAAGTGCATTTGTTGGCTTGACAAAAAAAGAAGAAAGCTATAAGTTCAACACTCCCAGCCTAAACACCAAACCCAGAGCATATGTTCATTTTGTGCAATAATTTGACATCACCCCTTGTAGGTCAAAGCTGAAGTTTTCAATGATGAAAATGTTGATCTTGGAGAGGATATTGGCGGTAATATTCTTCCTCCTCTATTTTCTTGTTTATTCACTGGTAAAAAATGGTAATTGATATTATTGCAATGAAACAACCATATTCATTTAGTTACATTTTTCGAACAAAATAGGTAAGGAGAAGTAGCAGAAAGAAATACCTTAATGCAGTATCCCCATGAACAAACTGAATGGAATTTTGAACATAAAGAGGTATGTCTTACTGCTTATTGAATTTTTATAATTGGTAAGGAAGTTGTGCATCCAAATTGGCCGAAATATTGATTCTCTTTTAACTGATCAAGAAAATAATTATTCTTTATTGTTGATTCTGATTTACGCAGTAGTTTGAGACGAGGTACATCTCTGATGTATATTTCTCCATCTTTGATGCTTGCAGATTGTTCAAAGGGTTGGTGCAAATTGTTACAACGTTCATACCCATGTGGAAGTGTTGTTTGTTTTTCTTTTGCTAATGTGTTGTTTACTGTCTTTCTTAAATGAACAATCTGTGTAGTCCTTTATATCAGAGATGTGCAACTTTATTTTGCAATATTAGTTGCCAGTTTTGTTTTGTTTTTCTACTCCTTTATTTGTTTTTCCTCTTTGTATTGTTTTCCGAGTAACCAAAAGATGCATTAATTGACCAAGGAATACTGTAAACATTTTATTGGTGAATTGTTTTATGCGAGTGGTTTTACAATGTTTCTGTGTGTAAAAATTCTACACAACACAATAAACAAAGGGCTTTACCCATCTTTACTTTAAAAAAAAAAAAGGACCCTGAACTTTTTGAAGTATATTGTTGAAATCAAAAGAGGGCAAACAATAGTCTTGTAGGGAGACAGCAATGAAACACAACATGATACAAAACATATCCATAGCAAGATAAAGCCAAACCCAGAGAGAAAAACATTTTCAGAGAAATCTAAAGATAAAATAAAGTTTCTGTTGGCCGAAGAGGGGGGAAAACCAGACACAGCACAGTCTAACATACAAGACAATGTCCTAAAAAATTACACTTGAAGAATAAAATATGTCAAATCTGATTAGCAACTGACAGGCAAAACATTATGCATATATCAGCTATAAGCACAGTTGCTTCCCCCTTAATAGAAGCCTTGAAAAAACAAATTATTTTGGTTGTCTCAAGAAAAATAGAAATAAAGAATCCTAATGCTATTTAGTAGAAATAAAATAAAATAAAATAAAATAAGGGCTCCTCACCAAGAAACCCCCAGCTTCCCAAGAAAGAAGAAAAAGGCAATGAGGGTCATAACAAACAATTCAAATGTTTCGACTAAAACTCAGTTCTTTTTGGAGGATTCCCATATTTTTGACACAGATAGGCAATGATGAATCTCATAAATAACAGAGACGACAGTAAAACAATGACATGGAAGAACAATAATATTTTCCACCAAAACTTAAGTACCGGTTCTTGCACCAGAAACTTTGTTGCACACCACAAAGTCATTCCCTATTTCATATTAGAGTAATTTTAAAAGTGATTTTCCAAACCCTACGGATCCAACACCTTAAAAATTTCAAGCACGCATGTTCTCTACACCTTTTTCTAAGGATTCAGCCATATCAATATGGCTGCACTTGTCTAATCATAATAATCAACGTGCTCCTCTCTACAGAATCCAAATTTGTGGAAAACAGGTTAAAATTTGGCTCACAAATATTGAATCCTTGTGTCATTTCAGCAATCTGAATTCTGCATAGGAAAATTTTCATATGAAAACGAATGCCATCAAATATCATAACTTTTGATTGATACATCTCAAACCTGCTAAATCCAACAAAGTGGCTCTTAAAAGAAATTTACAGTAAAAAACAACATTAGTACCAAACATACCTACCTACCCAAAAGAAAAAACTTAGAAAACATATATATACCTCGCGGATTAACCCCTCCCTAGATCGCAACCGAACTCTGCGTGTGGAGAGCAATTTGGAACGTTCTCTTAATTGAATCAATTTGAAGATTCTTTTTAGTCTTTGTAAAAGGATCATACAAGACCAGTTGCCCCTCACTATTCTCCATGAACAACTCCCCCCTTTTCCAAAACCCCAGCGGCCTTTCCAAATCCATTGGGAGTCCAATGGTAGTAACTCTAGTCCACGATTCCTTAACACCAAATTCGAACAAAACCCATATCTCCAAACAATTTGCATTCATTTCAGAACCAAAAAAGGCCAACAAAGCCACATGCCCGTTTAACAAGGTTATAGTACTACCATTGTTATCACCATTCTCCGACAGACGAGGAAGCGGCGTCGTTCGGAACACCTCGTCGGAGAAGTCGAAAGCAATGATGTTAAGATACGGCAACCACCAGATAAAAACCCCATCTAACGCCAAGGTCTTCGGACACATTAGAAAACCAAAATCCATGGGCACGTGCAAGTGAAGCAGTCTCCAAGATCCGCCGCTTAAGCTGCATATTTCCACATAGGTCTCCCAACGCCAAGCAGGACCCATAGAGATCACGCACGTGATAAGGGAGACGGGTCACCGGCGGGAGAGCCTTGAGTCCGACCGATGGTGTGGCCGGATTCCAGAGATAGACGTCACTGGTTCGGAACTTGAAAAGGCATAATAAGCCCTTACAGGAAGTGACGAACTTGAGGGTAAGAGGGATCTGACACACATAGTCGAGGGTGTTGTAAGAGAGAAAAGAGAGCACTTCCTTTTTGGCAATTGATTTTTCAGTGGCTTTGACGAGGAGGAGAGGATGACTGAGATTTTCTTGGGTGGTGAGAATGGAGTAGTTGAAGAGATTTTGGGAGAAGAAATCAGGGTTTCCTATAATTGAATGCCAGGTTTTGGAGACGCACTTGAATCGGATTAGGGATTTTGGAGGCAACCTGGACAATATTTTCACCATCAACTCCTCAGGCAAATAGGTTGACATTCTTCCCAACTTCTGCTCCTCTTAGCGTCGTTCCACCTTCATAGCAACCGCTGGCTGATTATACACTCTCGTCTGATTTTTGCAGGCATTCCTCTAAGCCTTCGAATTCCTGGGTGCTATTGCTATGGACATCATTACTACCTTCGTCATCTTCATCATATTGAGGTCGACCAATACGCCTAGTGTGGGGCCTGATTTATCTTCAGCTTAATGGAGGCTGTGTTTGGAAAAGCCTTTGGGGGAGGAAATTTCACAACGGCTCCTAAAATTTTACGCATCCATATTAAAATTTTTAAAATATTCTTATATTTTTTAAAAAATTAAAAAAAAAAAAATTTAAAATAAGAAGTATTTTGATAATTGTTGCACCCGCTCTGTTAGGATTTAACGGAAAATCCTAACGGAGGAGAGTTAAATAATACAAATTGAAAGTATAAAGGGCCAGAGTGAGAAAAATCAAAAAGTCGAGAGTATTTCAAATCGTGTAAAAGATTGAGAGGCCTTTATAAAGTTTTCCTTTTTGTTTTGTTTGAATAGCAATAAGACTTGATTAGTATAAAATGAACGTGAAATATGAGTTTTGAATTTTTATTTGTAAGAGATATGCTAGACGTCTAATTATATGGTCTATTCTGGTTCGACTCTTGTATATTTATTATAAGAGTTAGATGGGAGAGGATCATAATGTTGGAAAAGAATCATTTCTTTTTTTATAAAAAAAAAGTAATAAAAGTTGTTTGGTAACGTGAGGAAAGAAGTTTAATTTTTTCTTAAAATAAAAAATTAAATTAAAAAAAATACATAATTTGAGAGAGTTGCCCAGCCAAAGTAATGTCAGAAAACCATTAAAAAAAAAAACTCATAAATAAATAATAAATTTCTCACAATTTAACTGCAGAAAAAATTTATTGGTGAATGTGGAGGTGATCTTAATTTAATTGGAAGGGATATTAACAATAAAATGACAGGTGGTAGTCTGATAAAGGTACGTGGACTTTTTTTAAAAAAATCTCTAAAGGAATTTTTTTTTTTAAAAATCAAATAAGAAAGAAAGGAAATAAAGAATACAGTAATTTCATGGACATTGCTTTGGAAAAAGAGATAAGAGTGAAGAAAAAGAGAGTGGCGTTCATATGGCCCACCACCTAAAGGAAATTTTAGATAAAAATAAGAGAAAGAAGTAACTCAAACAAGAAGGAAAGGACTAAGGAGTAGGATAATCGCATGAACATCAGAACATGCAACTTGGAAATTTGCTGGAATAAGAAACATTGGTTGGGGTTGGACAGGTGTCATTTGGATATACGTACAATATTCTGACTTATTTCTTACTTTTTTTTCTTTATTTTTTTGTAAGATCATGAACTTCTTGATCATAAAGCATTTGTAAGCTTTTTAATTACAAGAAACTTAATAAAAGATGTACACTTTTAGCCTTTTAGTAGAGCACTAGCCGCAGCTTTCTTTAGACATTTTTTTCAAAAAAGAGAATCAAATTACTTTTTGCATCCCTATTTAAAAAAGCTTTACAGCAGCTTCCCTTATCATTTCTCTATACTATTTAAATATTCTGGAAATTAAATGTTAGAAAAAAGAAAGATGAAAGAGAAACCATTTAAATATTGTTTTAAACAAATGGTGGAGGAAAGAGAGAGGAGAGATAAATTTTTTTTATATTAAAATAATGCTAAGGAAATCACTTTTGGCTCCTTAAATGAAGGAAACAACTTTTGGTTCCCTTGGTATTTCTACACTAAAAGCATTAGCAGCAGCTTCTCTTAAACTTCATTATCTTCCCTAGTGTAGGAAAAATTGTTAAAAAAAAACACAAAAAAATTCCTGCAGCAACTTACCTAAGTGTTCCCTAAACTATGGAAACACCAAGAGAACCACTTTTGGTTCCCTTCATCTAGGGAACAAAAAATGGTTCCCTTAGCATTATTTTAATATAAAAATTTTCTCTCTCATCTCTCTTTTCTCTACCATTTGTTTAAAACAATATTTAAATAATTTCTCTTTTATCTCTCTTTCTTCTAGCATTTAATTTAAATAGTATTTAATTCATATAGAGAAAGATGAAGGAAGCTGATGTGGAGTGCATTTAAATAGGAAACTAAAAAATGATTTTGTTCTTTACATTAAAGAAAAGTTTAAGGGAAGCTACTGCTACTGCTTTAAGGAAGGGAATGAGGTTTAAGAGAAGCTGTTGCTAGTGCTCTTAGGGACTTCATAGCCGGTTTGGTGACTGTGTTAGAAAGTTTTAAAAAATACTTTTATTACTTAAAAAGTCGTGTACGTCAAATAAAAAGTTAGTCCATTTGATAAAAAAAACTCAATAGTATTTTTTGAATTTTTTATTTTAAAAATTGTCAAAAACGTACTTTTGGAAGAAGCTTAAAATGAAGTTTTTTAGAAAATAAATAAATAAATAAATAAACTTTAAAAGCTATATTTCCTAACAAAATCTCAAACAGGTTCTTAATCTTATAGCAGAAGAAGCTAAAAGGCGTGCAGAGATTGCGAGATAAGAGCTAGTTTGGGATTGCATTATGAAGTTTAAAAAGTATTTTTAGTACATAAAAAGTTCTGTCAAACCAAAAAAACTAGTATGTTTGATAAAAAAATAAAAAAAAAATAAAAACTTCAAAAATACTTCTTTGACTTTTTTACTCTAAAAATTGTCAAAACACACTTTTGAAAAATGTTAAAAAAAAATTCTTAAAAATCTATTTTTGATTTTAAAAGCTCTATTTCTCAACACAATCTCAAACAGATTCTTAGCATCTCGAATACAAAGGTTTCACTATTTCCTAACCTTATTATGCATGTCCATGAATATGGATCTTATAGCATGTTTGGAACTAGCATTCAACACAATGTGTAGCTTTATTTATTTTTGTTAGAGAGATTAATACTTTGATGAGTTTTTTAGTGGGCTCATAATGTAGCAGGTTGACATACTATTCAACTCAAAAGCTTAAAGTCTATAAATTTAGACCCAACTATACTATATTAATACTCACACTTATGACATGCATCTTTTCAATGGAGGACTCAAATCTTTCTACATTCACACATATATACTCAACAATTTATTTAATTTTGCGTTTTATAACTCTTAAGCATATGTTTAACGCATGAATTTAACTAGCATCCACCGTCATTTTTTTTTCTTACTTTCTTTTTTGGAGACACCCTTAGTTTAAGAATATGCAATGGTTTAATTTGATTTGATTTGAATACTAATACATTTTGGGTGGCCGTGGCACCATTGATGGTGATGAATGTAATCTCAAAAACTATCAGCCTTAATACCAACACCAATGCACCAAGGTCTTGAACCTCACTTACACAGAACAACCACCACCACCACCCCCCCCTCTCTCTCTCTCTCTCTCTCTCTCATGAGGGGATGCGCAACATTGATCTCGCACAGCTAAGGTCTTCACCTTAGAAGCACCGCACACCTAACATTGGCCTAATTCGAGGCTAGCCCTTAAAGACGCGGTTAACCCACCCACCTAGCCTCAACCCAACCTAAGGCTAGGTCTTAAAAGGTCTTCACCTCAGAAGCACCGCACACCTAACATTGGCCTAATTCGAGGCTAGCCCTTAAAGACGCTGTTAGAGCATTAGCAGCAGCTTCCCTTCAACTTTTCTATAATGTAGGGAACAAAACCATTTTTTAGTTCCCTATATAAATGCACTCCACAGCAGCTTCCCTTCATCTTTCTTTATATGAATTAAATACTATTTAAATTAAATGCTAGAAGAAAGAGAGAGGAAAGAGAAATTATTTAAATATTGTTTTAAACAAATGGTAGAGAAGAGAGAGAGGAGAGAGAAAGTTTTTATATTAAAATAATGCTAAGGGAACCATTTTTTGTTCCCTAGATGAAGGGAACCAAAAGTGGTTCCCTTGGTATTTCTATAGTTTAGGGAACACTTAGGGAAGCTGCTGCAGGAACTTTTTTGTGTTTTTTTAACAGTTTTCTCTACACTAGGGAAGGGAATGGAGTTTAAGGGAAGCTGCTGCTAATGCTCTTAAACCCACTCACCTAGCCTCAACCCAACCTAAGGCTAGGTCTTAAAAGACGTGGCCTATTGTATGCAATACGGGCATTTTATGTGGGAGGGCACTCATGTTCTACTTGGATCAAATAGGTGTCCAACTAAATATTCTCTCACTTGAACTGAGATTACATGCAAAACGAACAGCGAATTATGCCCGGATATGCATGATCAGACACTCTACTCCAGAGTTTTTTTTTTTTTTTCCCCTAGTTTCTTATGAAAGGTAAACTGCAAAGGCTTGTAATTAGAAAGATGTTTGCATAATTGCCAAGGGGACAATTCAAATTCGGCTCGCAATATCGAATTCTTGTCATTTGATCACCTATATCTAATTTCTGCATAGGAACAATTGCATGCATATGAAAACATTATAATATCTGATTAATACATATCAAACCAGCTAGCACTAACACTCAAAAGCAACATTAGTACCAAACATACATACAAAAGAAAAACTTAGTAAACATATACCTCACGGATAATTAACCTCTCCCTTAGACTGCAACCAAACTCGGCGTGTGAAGAACAATTTGGAACGATGCCGTCATCCCAGCAATTTGAAGGTTCTTTTTTGTGTTTGTAAAAGGATTATACAAGACCAGTTGCCCCTCACTATTCGCCATGAACAACTCCCCCCCTTTCCAAAACCCCAGTGGCCTTGTCAAATCCATTGGGAGTCCAATGGTAGTAACTCTAGTCCACGATTCCTGAACACCAAATTCGAGCAAAACCCATATCTCCAATTCAGAATACCATTTTGGGTTTATTTCAGAACTAGAAAACGCCAACAAAGCCACATGCCCGTTTAACGAGGTTATAGTAATACTTCTATCACAATTCTCCAAGAGACGAGGAAGCGGCATCGTTCGGAACACCTCGTTGGAGAAGTCGAAAACAATGATGTCATGACCCGACATCCACCAGATAAAAACCCCATCTAACGCCAAGGTATGCGCATACAATAGAAAACGAGGAGAAACGGGAATGGGCATGGGTAGGTCAAGCACTCTCCAAGATCCGCCGCTTAAGCTATACACTTCCACGCAGCTGATCATTATACGCCCTGTTTGAAACTTGATCCTACGAAAGCTCACCACCTTGAAGTCGTTAGATCTCGAGTCAAAACCGAACCCCAAGCGCAAGCGGTACCCAAATAGATCAGGCAAGTGATTATAAGGGAGACAGGTCACGGGCGGGAGAGCCTTGAGTCCTGGTGTGGCGGGATTCCAGAGATAGACGTCTTGGGTTCCGGCGCTGTGGAGGCATAGTAAGCCCTTACAGGAAGCGACCAACTTGAGGTGAAGAGGAAGAGCAATCTGAGACATGCAGTCGAGGGTCTCGTAAGAGAGAAGAGAGAATAACTGGTGATTTTGACATACAGTCGAAGTTAACCTTTCGAAGAAGGGTTCTTTTGGGATTTGACGAGGAGCAGAGTCTGATTGGGATTTTGTTGGGTGTTGAGAATAATGGAGTGGTTGATGAGATATCTGAAGAGGAAATCAGGGTGTCCTATAAGACCATGCCAGGTTTTGGAAACACATTTCAATCGTATTATATATTTTGGAGGCAGCCTGGAGAGTATTTTCACCAAAACCTTCTCAGGCAGACTAGTTAACATTAATCTTCCCAACTTCTGCTCTTCTTCGCTCCGCTTAGCGCGTTGTTCCCAACTTCCAAAAATAAAACGAAAAATCTTCATCAAAATGTGAAGAAAAAGAAGAACAAGAATGGGCTGCTAAAAAGAAAAAAGAAAACTTCATGAAAATGTGAAGAAGAATGGCCTGCTTATACTGGGGCTGCGGCTGATGCACCAAAAAAAAAGAAAAAGAAAAGGCACCGTTCTCGTGTTTCTGCTTTCGACTTTTGGCCATGTCATGAAGTAACTACCCTTACGGAGGAATGGTTTCCCACCAATTTCTCGTGAAGTAACCATTCCCCAACAATAATGGTAAATGTAATTATTGTGTTCTTTTGGCGTACTTTTAAAAATAATGTGATTTTTAAAAATAATATTAAATTTGTGAATCACATTATTTTTAGAGAGACACAAAAATGACATTTAACATTACTCACCACTAAAGTATATGAAATAATGTTAGAAGAAAGATTCATATCATCCTTTTGTCCTCTTAAAATTGAGATTTTGGACAATTTTATAAGTCATATCAATTTTGAAACGACAAATAAACTACCACCAAAGTATTCACACTTGAAATCGTCACAGTAATGCGTCTCCTAATCGTAGTGAAGTACTACAAGTATTTCTAGTACATTAAAACATATCATATATATTCATATATAAAATAGAATAAGTTTTTAAGATCGATTATATCTTAGAATTGTGAAAAGTGGCAATTTAAAATTTTGAAGTGACTGTATTTAAGATTAAATCGGGTCTTTAACTTAATTAGGTCACATACACTTAAAATTGAATTGAGTGTTCTATATATTATATGTCTATTACAATATATAATAGCATAGTGAAAAGAAAGTGTAGCCTTCGGTTGTCTAAAATTGTGAGAAATGTCATTTTAATAGTGTTAAAATTTTAAATTGCCACCTAAAGTTAATACACCAGGTGGGAAGCGAGAATGGGGACGAGCTCGGAATACTTCCATATACTATGTGAGAAGCAACCCATTTAGCAAAATTATGTGCCTTAACATTAGCATTTATAGAAACTTTCAAAACTCTTCAACTATTGAAAGAGAGCAAATAAAAAGAAATTTCTGAGATAGTGCTGGCAAAATTTCAGCCAACAAACAATTGAGGTTCATTAATGGCCAGGATCACATTAAGAGCACCCACTTCAAGAATCAGGGAATATGAGTCACAGGAGGCAGCAATATGGATTGCCAAGATGGCTGCGTGATGTGACGACCCGCCTTATATAACAAAAGACAAGCCATTGTTATATAAAGAAATGTCTAAGTCGTTGTTGCTGCTTCATCATGAAAGGTTATCTGCAAAAAATTTTATTATGTCATCCCTGATAGTTTTCACCAACAACGATGTATTGTCCTAAATAACATTAGAAGTCGTCAGAACAAATATAAGAACATGTTGTCGGTAATAATTAATTATTAGCGACTATTTATAAAGTCATCACGGATCGATAACAAGTCATTTGCAAGTCGTCGCGAATAAATTTGTATTATTTTTTATTTTTTGAAAAAATAAATAAATTTTATTTATATTATTGCCAATTGCAATTAATATTGGCATGGTTAGTCACATGATAAATAACAACTATATGAAAAATGGTAAAAACAAGCATTAACATCTGTCTATATAAAAAATAAGTTGTTCAGATTTTCAGTACATACTGACACTCTCTGTACCACCCTATGTCACTATAGCCCCATGAGCCGATACTCACCACCCGACTACCTCGAATTACCATTTACTTCTACAAACACCCCATTGTTAGGGAATCTCGTTAAATCAGATTAAATATTCTCTTTTTAGACGTTAAATTTTGTTAAAGGACAGAAATACCCTAAAATAAAATATCAATATTAAAAACTTAAAAAATAAGAATAATGGAAAATCTTAAAAAATAATTTTTTTTTAAAAAAAAACTTAAACTTAAAATAAATAAAATAAAAAATAACAAAAGGGGGGGCGCCGCCCCATTTTGGCCAATTGAGGTAGCTGATAGGAGTGGTTCAATAGGAGTGGTTCAACCACCCCCAACGGTTTGTCTAGGGGTGACCGAACCACCTCCAAGCCAAACGGGGGTGGGCGAGCCACTTCCAAGGGCCTTGGGAGTGTTTTTAACCACCCTTATTTTGCATTTTGGAGTGGCCGAACCACCCCAAGGGCTTAGGGTGACAACCCGATCCATAATACACTGTAGTTATATATATAATATATTATATATATATATATATATATAATTGAAAACATACAATAACCATGAACCGAATCCATCACCACATGGTGATAGAAAACACCTGCTATACATGTATCTCACAACGTATCATGAGAATACACATATTACATCAGAGTCACATATCACATTAAATATAAACTGAGCGGAAGCATTTATATACCAATGGAGTAATTAATACACATAGAACTGACAATAAAAATACTAATGATTAAAAGTTGATACTGTGAATATACAAAAGAATGGCTTCACAGACGTATCAAATGCGACACAATCCAATATACAAAATATAGTTTGTGAAAACATCATAAACATGAACAAAATAATAGACTACTAATCATGTCTATACAAAAGAAGTACATCCCACGACATCAGTCGTAATAGCCAAGATAGTAGGCTATGGGATCGTCATCTACATCCCCTGAACCTGCATCAACATCTATACAACCATAGAGATCATCCATGATTACATAGGCGGAAAAGAAATGAGTGAGTCAACAGATTCAATGAATAAAAATCCATTGAGTTTTCGTAATGAACTGAGGTGTTAGTTTACATGAGTTTACAATAACAGCTACTAAGAGTATGACATTTATTTTTAAACATAAAGTAGCTGATGAAGTAAACACATGTTATCATAAAACATCTGAAGCATAATAATAGCTGAGTAATACGTTCCGGTCTCCCACCCGTACTTATATATACACGTGTTCAACTATGATATAAATATATCATATAAGTCAACTATACTTATATACAAGTATCTCTTCCCCTATGGGTGAAAACACAAGCATATAAGCATATCTAAGCAATAAAACACAAATTTCATATGCAACTAGCCATAAAAGTATACATAGGTTTAGCTCGTAGCGAACTCGTAAGCATACTAATATGTCTATATCAAATTCTAATAAATCACATTATATGCAACTAACCGTAAGAATATACATATATGTTTTTCCATGAAACATCATATGCATATTAATACGTTTATGATAAAGTCCACATAAATTATATCTCAAATCATCATATAAATACATCATGTTATGCAATGTCCTGACACACGAGTACAGATCCTCGTGGCCTAGAACACGAGTACAGACCCTCGTGGCCTAGAACACGAGTACAGACCCTCGTGGCAAGGTCTCTATTGCACACGGTCACGAACCTCTATGGCTAGGTTCTATGGCACACGGTCACCAACCTCCATGGCTAGATTCTATGGCACACGGTCACGAACCTCCGTGGCTAGGTTTTAATGGGCACACGGACACAGACCCCCGCGGCAAGGTAAACAAATCATTTTCTATGCTCTTTTCATAGACATGCTCATAAATATCATGCAAACATATTTGCCATATTCTTTTCTCAAATATAAATCTCAATAAAACATCATGAAACTCAACATATCAATATTTCGCCATATTTACAAATCACAATAAAACATCAAATACCAATAAAGCAACCTAAAACTCAACTTATCAATAAATCCGCCATAATCATAAATTATCAAATCATCAATAAATCTTCAAAACTTCATCATAAATCACTCATCAAAGTTTCATCAATATCATGAAAATTATCGAAAGCATAAATCATATATATTCATAACATATCATCGGTTCGACGTTTAACACTCATAATAATTTCATCAACTCATTTGAAATTATTTCTTTTGTTTAGTAAGTACAACATCTACTAAACATTAAAAACATAAAACATTTTAAGGGGTGT
>FXXK01000700.1:52893-63020 GCA_900184695.1 Betula pendula
AATAATAATAAGTTTGATTTTTTTTTTGTTTTATTTAGTTTTTTAATTTTGATTTTTTTTTTTTCTGTTGGAACTGTTAAGGATGCATTGATAATTTTTTATTTTTTTTAAAAAATTTTAAAGGTATTTTATGTTAATTTTGTTTATAAAATTAGAGTATTTGCGTCATTTCAAATTTTTTAACGAGGTTGACTGATGGACGGGAGGTATAGGTCAGTAGATGGTAGTTCGAGGTAGTCGGGTGGTGAGAGTGTCATTTCATAGGGCCATAGTGACAGAGAGTGGTAGTTCATGGGGAAAAAGATAATTACCCCTTAAAATTTTAATACAAGTTGGTGACTCAAAATGATCAAAATCATTCTTCAAAGACACCTAAATTTTAATTTAGTGTATTCTATTTAGGGTAAATGTATGATAAATCCCTAGATAATAGCGCCATATTTTTTTACTCCCCCACTTTTTAATTTTGGAAATAAGGTCCATCAGTATTCGTGCTTTTCAAATTAATCCCTCCATCAGTCTGCTGTCTCAAAAAAATTGGGGTCGTTAGTCATTTGGCACAAAACGACGCTGTTTTGGGTTTAAAATGTTTTTCTTAATAATAATAATTTTTAAAAAAAAAAAAAAAAGAAAAGAAAAAGGAAATGAAGGGGTGGCTCGACAGCCACCCCCTTGGTTGGGGGTGGCCTACGAGCCACCTCAGAGGTGGCTAAGGTGGCTGCCGAGTCACCCCCAAGGCTGGGGGTGGCTCGAACGCACCCCCAACCCACCATGGGGGTGGCCTGCGAGCCACCCCAGAGGTGGCTGGGGTGGCAGGTCGCCACCACCATCCAACCACCCCAAAGGTGGTTGGGACCAAACCGTCAGGAAATTTCACGACGGTTTTAAAATAAACCATCATGATTTATTTTTTTTACTGATTTACTGACGGTTTTTTTAAAAGCTGTCATTAAAATTTTTTTCTAGATGGTTTTTAAAACCGTCTAGAAAAAAAGTCAAGAATAACACTTTTTTTTGTAGTACCTCTGGGGTGGCTCGCACCCCAACCCTGAGGGTGCGTTCGAGCCACCCCCTAGACCTGGGGGTGACTCGGCAGCCGCCCCCACTGCTGGGGTGGCTCGCGAGCCACCCTAGAGGTGGCGCACGGCCACCGCAGCCACCTCTAGGGTGGCTCCCAACCAAGGGGGTGGCTGCCGAGCCACCCCTTCATTTCCTTTTTCTTTTTCTTTTTCTTTTTCTTTTTCTTTTTCTTTTTCTTTTTCTTTTTTTAAAAAATTATTATTATTATTAGGTTAAAAAAATTATTATTATTAGGAAAAACATTTTAAATAAAAAACGGCGTCGTTTTAGGCCAAGTGACTAACGGCCCCAAATTTTTTGAGACAGCAGACTGACAGAGGAATTAATTTGAAAAGAGCGAATACTGATTGACTTTATTTTCAAAATTAAAAAGTGAGAGAGTAAAAAAATATGGCGCTCTTACCCAGAGATTTATCATACATTTACCCTTCTATTTATCTTACTATTAATTTTTCAGATTAATATTATTTAGCATCAACAAGATATTTTTGGACCATCAAAATTAAATTTTACAACAGAGCTCTCAGTGGAAATATTGGATCGAAGGAACAACAACTGAGAACAAAGACTAAGCTTCGTGGGAACTTGAGCAAGATATGTTGAACCGATCTTCACACTTGCTTGAGTAATCTCAGGTACGAAAATGCTTTGCAATATGTTTTAAGTGTAGCTTAAATATTGAAAGCATGCTTGTAGGTTATAAATTAAATTTTAAGGACGAAATTTTTATAAGGAGTGAGGTATGTAAGAGAATTAGCAGCAGCTTTTTTTAGATTTTTCTTCAATGAAGGGAACCAAACTACTTTTTGCTTTCCTATTTAAAAAAACTCCACAACAGCTTCTCTTATCATTTCCCTATACTATTTAAATATTTTTAAAATTAAATGCTAAAAGAAAGAGAGAGAAAATAAAAACCATTTAAATATTATTTTAAACAAATGGTAGAGGAAAGAGAATTTTTTTTATATTAAAATAATACTAAGGGAACCACTTTTTGTTCCATAGATGAAGGGAACAACTTTTGGTTCCCTTGGTGTTTCTATAATTTAGAGAAGCTGCTGCAGAGATTTTTTTGTGTTTTTTTAGAAGTTTTTCCTACACTAAGAAAGAGAATAGAGTTTAAGAGAAGTTGTTGCTAGTACTCTAACAACCAAGAATTGGTTTTGATGTTTGCTTATTATTGAACCATAACATGTAGAATAAAAAAACACTTACAAAGTTTAGAAAATTCCAATTTTATGCTTTCAATTCGTACTTCAGTTCAAACTAGAATTTTTAAAAGGCTTCCAAAGAGCTCTGATCAACTTGTCGTTCAATTAATTTTATAACTCAAATAAAATTAGATTTTTAGACTATAATTGGGACTTAATTATTATTATTATTATTATTATTACAAACTTGTCTTATGAGGCCTTCTTCCATGTTCTACAAACTTGTCTCATGGGGCCTTCTTCCACTGGGGGCTTAGGCGACCGCCAAAGTCGCCTAGTGAAAGAGCTAGCCCTGCTTACCATTTTGAATGCTAATTAGGTGATCATTAGAGGTAAGGAATCAGCATAGGAAATAAAGAAATGTTAGAAATCATATTTTTATCTTATAACTATCCTACAATGTTGACGTGATAGTCCAAACTAACACTTAAATTTTTTTTTTTTTTAAATAATGAATGATCCAATGATTGGTTAGGACTATCCCACTAGCATTGTGGGATAAAAATATAATTTCTAACATTATTTTAGAAAATAAGTAGGGAAAGAGTAATACAGGTATGGAAACTGGTAGCCAAACCATGAGATCTCCGGTTGTTGGTTTTCCCTTTATAGAGTCTCTAACGGTAGTTTTCCAACAAGACAAACCCTAAATCAGGAAGATAATAAAGGATATATTGTGTTGTCTTTTTTTGTTTGCTTTTTTGTTTTTTTTTTTTTCTATTCAATAAAGGGGGGAAGGGAGAATATATTGTGTTGTCTTATATGATCATGTTCAATTTATCACATACGTGGGAAATAATGGATTTGATATTTAGTACCCACATGGTGTTCTGTGAAACCCTCTCGATTTTGGGATATTAGTGGGCCAAATGCGTACGCTTTCTCTCGAGCCTATGTGGCCAGGCAGGTTCGACCAGGATGGCCTTTGGGTGGTGGAGGTCCAATGGGCCTTTGATGAGGCCCAAGTGAGTCCTGGGCGTATTGGGCACTCTATAATTACTAATAGAGAAATGCTTGTGCACCTTCTAGAGATTATTTTAGGGGTCCTTTTAAGATTTTTTTAATCAAATTGGAGCTCACCTCTCAATGAAAGGTGGGCCCCAATTTGATTAAAAAAATCAAAACAAATCTTAAAAGGACTCTTAGAAGGACCTCTAGAAGATGTTCTAACAAACCCCTTATTAATATAACAAAATTTCAAACTATTTAATTTGAAAACAATAATTGAGATTTGTGAAAAATTTATCTTAAAAATTCTAGAAGATTTCTGATCGCTTAACAGATATAACTGACAGTACCGCCAAAAAAAGAAAATGAAGCAATGAGCGAGGTTAAGCAGCAATGCCTGTGGAGCTCTGCAGAGAGAAAATGCTTATACCTCCTCCAACAAAGAAACACCTTAGCTTCTATCCTCCAGATCCATGCTTTTATGCTCCGCAATGCTCTTGAAACCAACGTTAATCTCCTCACGAAGTTCATCACAACCTGCGGTTCCCTTGTTCTCTTGGCCTCGCGAAACCCACTTGCTGGCATCCATCACGCTCGTCAGGTGTTCGATAATAGACCCAACAGGGACGACGCGTTCCTCTGTAACTCCATGATCAAAGCCCATGTGGGTATGCGCCAATTCGTTGAGTCTTTCACTCTTTATAGAGATCTTAGGAGGGACACGGATTTTGTTCCCGATGTTTACACATTCACAATCTTGGCCAAGTCTTGTGGTTTAAATGTGGCCATTTGGGAAGGTCAAGAGGTTCATGGTCATGTTGTTAAAATTGGGTTTGGTTTAAGTTTGCATGTATCAACGGCTCTGGTTGATATGTACGCGAAGAATGGGAAGATGAGCAGTGCAAGAACGCTGTTTGATGAAATGACGGAAAGAAGTGAAGTGTCGTGGACTGCTCTCATTTGCGGGTATGCGAGGTCTGGGGATATGAGTAAGTCAAGGTTACTTTTTGATCAGATGCCTGTGAAAGACTCGGCAGTGTTTAATGCAATGATTGATGGTTATGTCAAATTGGGAGAGATGGGCTCAGCTCGAAATTTGTTTGACGAGATGCCAGATAGGAATGTGGTGTCCTGGACTAGTATGATTTATGGGTATTGCCATAATGGTGATGTTGACTCTGCTAGGTTGCTATTTGATGCCATGCCGGAGAAGAACTTATTTTCATGGAATGCAATGATTGGTGGATATTGCCAAAACAAACAACCTTATGAAGCATTAAGATTATTTCAGGAAATGCAGTCAACCACGTCATTTGAACCAGATGAGGTGACTCTCGTAAGCATTCTTCCGGCTATTGCTGATTTGGGTGCTCTGGATTTGGGTGGCTGGGCTCACCAGTTTATCCGGGAGAGGAAGCTTGATAGAGCAACGAATGTCTGCACTGCGCTTGTCAATATGTATGCAAAATGTGGTGAAATTACAAAAGCCAAAAGACTTTTCGACGATATGCCTGAAAAAGAAACAGCTTCTTGGAATGCTTTGATATATGGGCTTGCAGTCAATGGCTGTGCCAAGGAAGCATTGGAGATATTCTCGGAGATGCTACATGAAGGATATAAACCAAATGAAATAACCATGCTTGGTGTTTTGTCTGCTTGTAACCATAGTGGTCTAGTGGAGGAAGGGAAGAAGTGGTTTAAAACAATGGAGGAATTTAGGCTTACCCCAAAGATTGAGCACTATGGTTGTATGGTAGATCTTCTAGGGAGGGCTGGGTGCTTGGAGGAAGCAGAGAAGTTAATTGAGAACATGCCTTACAAGGTTAATGGGATAATTTTGAGTTCTTTTCTATTTGCATGTGGATGCTCGAAGGATATTATGAGGGCTGAGAGAGTACTAAACAAGGCAGTGAAAATGGAGCCATGGAATGATGGAAACTATGTGTTGTTGAGAAATTTGTATGCCACAGAGGAAAGGTGGAGAGATGTAGAGGAAATTAAGGGGTTGATGAGGAAGAATGGAGCAAATAAAGAGGTAGGCTGTAGCGTTATTGAGGTTGATGGTAGAGTCAGGGAGTTTGCAGCGGGGACTAGAGTGTATCCACCGTTGGAGGCTATGCATTTAACATTGGAGCACTTGGGGAAGCACATGAAGGGACAAATTAATTTAGAGCATGTTGAGGATTGCGTTAGGAAATAGAGCTTTTGTCTATAGAAAAAGCCTAATTTTTAAGCTTTTCCCATAATGTAGTTTTGATCTTTTTTAGAATAAAAAAGTCAAAAAAGTTTTTTTTGAAGTTTTTTTTTACCAAACGGAATCTTTTTTTTTTTAAGCACAACTTTGTGTACTAAAAACACTTTTTAAACCTCTTAACGCAATCTCAAAGAGGCTATTAAACTAGAGAGTGAGCGTTGAATTGCTTTTGGGCTTGGGCAAAGCACATGCTAATACAAGTTCATCACATAAAATTCACAAATCTTGGTTTCTTCCATAAAAATCGGAGAAGTGCCCCTAAATATGAGCAAAACACAACAGGATATGGTAACAAGTAAGAGTTTCCCTGCCTATGTTTTTATGTATGGGCCAAATACAAAGCTTTGCAACCAAGTGGGACTTCAGGTCTGTTTAGATTTATAATTTTAAAACGTACAATTTAAAAATAGTGATTTTAAAATATGTCATTTAAAAATGCGATTTTTAACAACGTAATTAAGCATTTAGTAAAATCATAATTTGGCCTTAAAAATCGTGCTTTTTTGGAAACACATCATCTTGCCTGTAAATCAAAAACGTAGATTTTTCTATGTTTTCAATTCACAATTTTTAAAAACATGCTCTTAAACGATACATAAAATGTGATCCGTTTAAAATTGGACTTTTGATATGCGTAATCGCAGTGCTACATTCTTCCATGTTTTTGTATGTTTTTTCCCCCTTTTGATAAGTGTATGAAAATATCGGTATTTTTTTTTTTTTTTGGGTCTTTCTGGAATCAATAAAATGGGAGATTTTCACTTCATATGAAGATATCTTATTGAATTTTATTTTTGCCGAATATGTAGAAATCACTTCTTGTGCACGTTGTATAAGCTTGCATTTAAGTTATGACATGCGACAATAAATCATTTTGCATAAACTCCCTCATAATCAGTGACGTTTAACACGTGAAATATTTAATTAAAATGAAAAACGAATTATGAAAACAATTCGAACTCAGAACCTCTACTTTTATATCATGTGAAGTCATCATTTATCCCAAAAATTTAAACTTATCGAAAAAGATAAATTTAATCATTTAAATTAATATTTAACATATAGAAGATTTCTGTGCAATACAAATTACAAGGTATGATACATACATAGGACCCAACCCCACGTATTGCTCCTCCTTCAAGCAACATGCTAGTTCCAAGCTAAGAATCAGATTTTATAAGGAAAAAATAATATCACAGCCTGGAAAAAGGATACCTTGCTTGGACTGATCAGGCAGATTATGAAGTAATTCCCTCTCTCTGCCTCTCTTAATTAATATATATACGTTATATTTGGAACTGAAAATATAGGATTATCCTAGGCCTTCACCAAAATGGGTTTGATTATGAGTCTCATGGGAAAAGGTTTGTCATTTCGCTTATCTCTTTTCATGGATCAATTTTTTGAATTAATTGAATTATTCTCTTTGTACTGCTGTTCAATTTTTTGTAAAATATATGATTCTTATTTTTTGTCTTTCATCATATTTCTATTTATTTCTGCAGATAATCATTTAATTTCTTTTTCTATGGGTAAAATACATTTAACCTCTTGAAGTTTGACATATTTTTCTATATTGTTTCCAATGTTTAAAAATTAATAATGTAGCTCATCCGTTAGACAATTTTGTCAAAGAAGACAGAATTTTTTTAAAAAATTATTAGCACGTGCATCATTTTTCATTTCCGTCAGAAAAGACGGAATTGTTATTAATTGTCATTGGAAAGCCTAGAGAATCTGTCTCCATAGTTCATAGAAAATCCTAGCAGCAATTGAGGAGAAAGTTAATAAATTTATTTTAACACTATAATGTTTCTGACCTTTACATTTGCATTGTAGGATCGCCATCAACACTGATTTTGAATTTTGTTGTGGAGAAGTTCTACAACAAGTTCGCTGGAAAAGAAATCAAAGACTTTTGTGACTTCCATATGGCTATTCTTGATCTCTTCAAGTATGTACAATTTGTGCAGTCTTACCTATCATTTAGAAGAAAAAAAAAAACTCGAAATAGAAAAAGATCGGAGTGGCCACGTAGCTACCCCTCCTCCACTTAGGGTTGCCAGACTGCCACTCTAATTTTTTTTATTTATTTATTTGTTTTTATTTTGTAAACAATACATATCACTGTAAAAATTAAGTATACTTGTTTTGCGACAAAAATATTCCTACAACAATAAGAATTCAATTTTATAAAATGTTTTGAATGGTAAGAAGTATTTTGTATTTTGAGTTGTTTGTTAATATATTTAAAAAAAGTGAGAAATTCAATCCGAATACAAAAAAAGAAGAATATAGTGCATTGACATAGTCTAATTGACGATATTAACCCTAAGCTAATTGAATTGAAATTCTCAATTATTAGGCTACCTAAATAACATAGAATTTCAAATAGCTTAAGAGAGGGAGTTAGTGGGGCTCCTAGGCTATCCCGATCATGTAGGCCCTACAACCTCTTCTCTTGGACTACTCAAATTTCTGTGTTATTCAAAGAGACTAAGGGTGCGTTTGGGTAAGCGATTTCGTAGACAATAAGTGCGATTTTAAACCAAATCGCAAAAACTGGATTGTTTGGGAACTACGTTTTTAAAAAATTGCGATTTGAAAACGCAGAAAATCTGCATTTTCAAATCGCAGTTAAGGGGGTGCTTTTTTAAAAACGCAGAATTTTAAATGTTAAATTACGATTTTAAAGGCCAAACTGTGATTTTGTCAAACGTTTAACTGCGTTTTCAAAAATCACGTTTTTAAATCGCACTTTTTAAAATCGCTATTTTTAAATCGCACTTTTTGAAATCGCAATCCCAAACAGGCTCTAATAACAGCTAATTGCCCTCAATAATTGTCTAACAATTGCCTCTAAAATAAATCTTTTGCAGCACTATCAACTCAGCATTGCCTGGCAAACACTATGATGTACCACCACGCAAGGAAGTAGAGGTGAGTGCTAAGATTGCTTGCACATTTATATTATTCTCTCATTTCCTCCTAACCCATTTATTACAATGACCAGGCATGTTTTGAGGACTGGAAAAAAGCCGAAGTTCAAGAAGAAAAGAGGAAAGTGTTCGTCGATTTTATTAACGAGAGAGTCAATCTTAGCAAAGCAGATCACTCTATGGTGATCACCGGAATAGTAACACCTCCGGCAGCCATGGTGGCTAAGAGAGCCGGAGAAAAGGTTCCCCAGCTGAAAGCAATCAAGGCCATTCCCGACGTCGTCTTTGTTCCCTCGGCGACGCTGTTGGCTCTCATCTCTGTTAATTTCTCCAAAAGGCTTTTCATGGGAAATATAGCATCTTGAATGTGCCTAATTAATATGGCCTCTTCCTTTATCATATATATATATATATATATATGTATATGTGTGTGTGTGTGTGTGTGACATACCAAAAGTACCAATCTATTAGAGGCAATGTCTCCCCCATAACGTTGTGTTGCAGTTGTAATAACTAGGAGCAAAGATTGGAACTTCAAAAACCCAACTTCGCCTTAAAATGAGAAATGCCCTTTTCCAATATACCCGGATGTAATAATACTAGGTCTCATAAGGTTTTCTTTTTTAGTTTCAAAATGTACAACAGCTGAAAATGTAAAACAGCTGAAAATGTAAAAGATTAAGTCTCCGTTTCTCATAAAACGTTTTATGCAAGATGAAGAGTCTTGTGACACCCCAATTCTAGAATCGTGAGTGGAAACCTCACTTTCCACGTGATGTTACAACATCAAAATTAAATTTCACAGCAGAATTTTTTTTCTTTAAAAAACACCTAAGAATACCTTATATAACACAGATGAGTTGACTGAATTACCTTGTTATATAAAAGATTACAACATAGTTTTAGTTACAAACAAATGCATACTAAATGCATCGAATAAAAGTATGTGCTACAGGTTGCACATAAACAATCATGACAATATATTGTCAGACATAAACTTAATTATTGTCAACTTATAAATGCTAAAAGAGATAACATAAAATAATACAAACAAAACATAACATGAGGCTAGCTCCTAAGAGACAAGCTTCAAACTTGCAGTAAATGGTTCAGTAACCATCAAGACTGGCAAAGGGAGCATCACTCTCACCCTCTAACCCTGTATCATAATCTATGTAAATATGATGTTATCATTTTTAAATAGGCAAACAAGTGAATGTTCTATTTTCGTAATGTTAAAGACCATTGGTTTATTGAAGCAATTTAAAGATAACAAATATAATGAATATGTGAATATGCATCGTAGTAGCCAATTAGTTTGAATCTTAGATTTTATCTTCTTTCCCACCTCTCATTTCAAGGTTCAATATCAAACCTATCTTGATGTACGTTATATCCTCCCACTTATAAAGTTTACATGTTTGATGTTGGAAGCCTATTGGTCTCAGCTTAGCTGCTTATTAGAAAACCTTTAGACTGTTATCCCTAGTCCACTGGTTAGCCATTGCCCCTTGCTACTTACCAGTATTGTTTATAGCTATCCTCTTAATTAGCTATTTAATTACTTTGACACAATATGCATTTTATGAGCAGTTATCCAAGACAATAAATGAATAAAACATAATCATTATAAAGACGATAACTTGTAATAATCTAAATAGTAAATACTAAGATAAAGATTTAAACGGTCAAATT
>FXXK01000700.1:63543-111770 GCA_900184695.1 Betula pendula
ATATATATATATATATATATATATATAGGACCCAACCCACGTGCTCCTCCTCCTTCAATAAACAGGATAGTTCCAAGCCAAGAATCAGATTTTATAAGAAAAAAAGAATATCAAAGCCTGGAAAAGGGATACCTTGCTTAGACAGATCAGGCAGACTATGAAGTCATACTATATATATATATATATAAATATACGTTATTGTTGTACTGAAAATATAGGATTATCCTTCAGCAAAATGGGTTTGATTATGAGTTCCAAGGGAAAAGGTTGGTCATTTCGCTTATTTTTTTTTTTTTTTTTTTTATGGATCAATTTTTTTGAATTAATTGAATCATTTCTTTTTACTATTCAATTTTTTTATAAAATATATGGTTCTTATTTATTGTCTTTAATCATATTTCTATTTGTTTATGCATATTAAGAGTGATAAGGATCCTCCTTTGTTGTCCCTTCTCCTTATTGATTTAAAAATAAAAAATAAAAAAAATAAAAAGAAGAAAAAGCTCTCAGTCATAATCACATGGTTCATTATACATGCTTGATGCGATTATCAATGATGTTATCATTTTTGTTTGTTATTTCTTTTTCTGCCTTCATTTAATTTACCTATAACGTATTTCTGCTCTTTTATTTGTTTTTGGGGTAAAATACGAGCCTCCTTCCTTACCATGTGTACTATGCACCGTTTTGATATGTAAATTGGTAAGTTCGTTTGCCCCCGCGATTTATAAGCTAAATGCGTGTTTTCAAACAAATCATAGAAAATCGATTGTTTTAAAAAATAATAATAATTAGGAAAAATAATAAAAAATTTTCCTGAATTGACAATCAATTTTTAAAAAGCTTTATGAAGTATCAAGTGCTGCATGTCGACTCCTCAAACTACCAATATGTGATAAAAATACTACTTTTTAAATTTTCTTTTTAAAATACCACATGAGATAGATCGGTCACCCTCAAAGCTATGAAGAATGACTCACGGCCACCCCCATGCTAAGTGGGTGGTTTGTGAGCCACCCCCAGGCAAAGGGGGTGGCTCACGATTCCCCCAAGCCATGGGGGTTAGTTGCGAGCCACCCTCATGGCTCGAGAGTGGTTGAATCACTCCCAAGGTTTAATTTTTTTTTTTTGAAATTAAAGGTATTTTAAGAAGAAAATTTGAAAATTGACATTTTTATCACATATTGATAGTTTGAGGGGTCGACATGCATCACTTAACATTTCATGGGACTTTTTTAAAATCAGCTGTTAGTTTAGAGGGTTTTTTTTATATTTTCCCATAACGGTTTGAAAAATTGAAAAAAAAAAAATCACGTTATTACGCAGCATGCAAAGAGTGCGTTTTTAAAAAAGTATGATTTTAAAAGTAGTTTAAGGCACTAATTTTTTCAAACCGCAGATTTTACCAAACATATAATTGCATTTTTAAAATTCACTTTTTTATTTTGAAATTGTTGTTTTTTAGGTTTGAAGTTGCTAAACCAAACGTATCATATAAAATTTCACCATATATAGATTTAAGACCAATAAATATAATAAAAAGATCTAACAAACCAGGTCTTATGGCTGCTGGCCAAAAGACCAAGGTGCCAAGTTTGCTGCAATTATAAAGCCAACAGAAGGGGAAAAAAAATAATAATAAAAATAAATAAATAGAAATCCTTCAAGTTTTGGTTTAAAAGAGGTTGGTTGTTAATTTACCATAGCAGAACGGCTAACCAAAAGCGCAAAATTTTTATTAAGGTTAATTCTATGATAAATTTATGAGTAAACGAAGCGATTTGAAATCTATCACTCACTTTTTAATTTTGTAAATTAAATGTTTGAGTTTTTAATTATTCTAAATAGATCCTTCCATTAATTTTTCGTCTAAATTTACTGTAAACCATTACTGTTAGACTTTAAAATATTTTTTTTTTATTGTGTTATAAATTTTTTAAAAAAAAAAACTAAAATTATTAAAAAACTAAAACTAAAATTAAAAAGTAAAATAAAATAATCAAAGAGATAGCTGAGCCATCACCCCTTTGGCCAACAAGGGTGTTTCAGCTCCGGCCACCCTCCAAATGGTATTGGGATGGCCAAACCACTCCCAAAAGATCAAAGATGGTTCGATCACCCTTATATCAAAAAGATTAAAAGTTTAGAAGGCTATCGAAGTTTTTCATAAATTTATTTAACACTATAATGTTTCTGACATTTACGTTTGCATTGTAGGACTGCCATCAGAAGATTCAACAGAGATGTTGCGTTTTCTTGTGCAGACGTGCAACCGGTCCAATGACAAAGAAATCAAAGGCTTTCATGAGTTCCATGATACTATTCTTGATATCTTCAAGTATGTACAATAGTGCAGTCTTGCCTATCTTTTAGGAAAACCAAAAAAAAAAAAAAAAAAAAAAAAAAAAAAAAAACTAAAAATAGAAAAAGATCAGAGTGGCCGCGTAGCCACGGCCACCCCTCTTCCACTTAGGCTAGACTGCCACTCAAATCATTTTTCTTTTTTAATTTTTAAATTTTTGTAAACAATACATATCACTGTAAAAGTTAAATACTTGTTTTGTGACAAAAATATTCCAACAACAAGATAAGAATTCAGTTTTATAAAGTCTTTTGTATTTTACAAAGTGTTTAGTATTTTGAGTTGTTTGTTAATATATTTGAGAAGAGTGAAAAATTCAAACTCAATACAGTGTGTTGACAATAGTCTAATTGATGATACTAACCCTAAGCTAATTGGATGGAGATCGCATGGTATTAGGCTGCTTGAATAACATTGAAGAAATTCGTGGGCCTAACTGCCCTTCATGGTATCAGAGCTAAAGGTCCTGAATTTAAACCTTGACTCCGTTATTTCACCCCCCATTTCAATTAAATATTTCACGTGTTGGGCCTCAGAAATTTGAGCTAACACGTGAAGGAGAATGTTAAAGTATTGATTAAGTGATTAAATTTACCTCTTCCTATCAGCTTAAACTTTTGGGACAAGTAGTAATTTAACAAACATAAATTAAATACTAACCCTAAGCTAATTGGATGAAAATCGCATGGTATTAGGCTGCCTGAATAACATGAATTAGATACTAACCCTAAGCTAATTGGATAGAGATCCCATGGTATTAGGCTGCCTGAATAACATAGAAATTCAGACAGCCCAAGAAGTTTGTGGGGCTACCCTAAGGTTGTTTGGAACAGATGAACCCTAAAAACTGTTCTCTTGAACTGCTTAAATTTCTGTGTCATCTAGCAACCTAATTGCCCTCAGTAATTGTCTAACAATTGCCCCCTCTGAAATAAATCTTTTGCAGCGCTATCAACTCAGGATTGCCTGGCAAACACTATGATGTACCATCACGCAAGGAAGTAGAGGTGAGTGCTAAGATTGCTTGCACATTTATATTATTCTCTCATTTCCTCCTAACCCATTTATTACCAAAAGCAGGCATGTTTTGAGGTCTGGGAAAAAGCCAAATGTCAAGAAGAAAAGAGGAAACTGTTCGTCGATTTTATTAAAGGAAAAAATCCTAGCGAAGTAGAAGACTCCAGGGTGATCACTGAAATAGTAACACCTCCGGCAGCCATGGTGATTACTGGAATAGAAACACCTCCGACCGCCATGGTGATGACTGGATTAGTAACGCCTCCGGTAGCCATGGTAGCTAAGAGAGTCGGAGAAATGGTTCCCAAGCTGAAAGCGCTCAAGGCCATTCCTGACGACTTCTTTGTTCCGTCGGCGACGGTGTTGGCTCTCATCTCTGTTAAGTTCTTCGGAAGGCTTTTCATGGGAAATACAGCATCCTGAATGTGCCTAATATGGCCTCTATATTTATCTTATATATATATATATATGACATACCAAAAGTACCAATCTATTAGAGGAAATGTCTCCTCCATAACGTTGTGTTGCAGTTGTAATAACTAGGAGCAAAGATTGGAACTTCAAAAAATCCAACTTCGCCTTAAAATAATAAGTACGCTAGTCCTCCTTTTCCAATATACCCGCACGTAACACTAGGTCTTACAAAGTTTTCATTTTCTCTTTCAAAAATTTTTTTTTTTTTTAGTTAATATTTTTATTAAAAAGCGTAAGGCGCTCCTAAGTATATAAGCAGCATATACAACTATACAAGAGGCTCTTAACGAGCAAAAAAAGCCCAAACAAGATAACAAAGATACCCACAACCCACACAACCCAAAAAGCTCTGAGACTCAAAACCTACAAAACGACATATTCCAAAGCCCCCAAGGCACACAACACTAGAGAGAGTAGACTTGTCTTTCCCCCATCTAGAGGATGCTCTCTTAGCATCATAGTTGATAGAGTATTCTAAGTTCAAAAGCTACCTCTTACCCTTTACCTTCCGAGGGGTAACTTTCAAAATGTACAACAGCTAAAAACGTAAAAGATTAAGACATTGCTTTGCCTTGCAATTTTGCAAGCTAAACGTGCGTTTTTAAACAAAATTGCATAAAATATTTCATTTTGAAGTGCATTTGAAAAATAAATGGTGACTCAAAAACGTTTAAAAAAAAAAATCAACTTTTTTGGACAAGTACAATTGTATTTAAAAACGCAAGATTTTAAAAACTGAACTGCACCCTTTACATTAACTGCATTTTTAAAAATCGCATTTTCATTAACTGTGTTTTTAACAATGTGGCAAAGGGAATATGGAAGCATCAAACAAAATAGCCCTTACCGATATCACAAACTGCCCTCAATATAAACAAAAGGAACCGTCAAAATTCTAAAATAGAGGTAAAGGTGATAATACAATTACTCATTTACTAGGGGATATCTAACAGAAAACTCAAGCTTCCATTATAAAGTGAGTATTTCGCAGACATGTACATTTGAAATCATTGCTACCAAAGAGTATACACAAAATAGTAAGCAGCATATACAAATTCTAAAAGCAAGAAAAGTTGTTGACATCCTATCTTGAATATTTTGATTTTCCATCCTTCCAAAAAAAAAAAAAACAAAAGCTATTCTAACTCTCGCAAATCCACTAGCCTGAAAATCTCTTGCTCCACCTCTTTGAGACGGCTCTTCGCCTCCCCCGTCTTCTTGTGTTCCTAGGGAGATTCGACTTGGAAGTTGAACGCGACTTCACATTAGATTGCACATTCGGGACAGCAGTTTCTGAGGGCAAGTCACCAGTTCTTAAAACCTCAACTAAAGGAATAGTTTTCTTGTCTTCCATTGGTACCTGAGGCTTCTCTATGAGCTGACTTGTAACTTTTTCAAGAGCATCCAACTCTTCCTTGGCTGCCTTATTATGTATAAGAATTCCATCCTCAGTCTGCAGGCATGAAGAATATGTTAGTTGCAATATATGATAACATGTGCAAGCAAATATGTTGTTCATAATCCCAAATAACAGGGCTCATTTAAGAAAGTCTGTATCGTCCAAATGAACAGTGCATTCATATGACACTGCTGTCCGCATGTCTGCATGGATGAGAAACTTCAAAGACAAAGCTACCAACTCTAGAATCTAAATCACAGAAAATGGGACACCTTGAATAGGTCCTTTCATGACACATTGATCATAGAGAGAAGAACTAAGCTTGTTCCATTTCACCAAATACACCACGGATAAAGAAGAGGTGGTCATTAACTAGAAAGAGTGCTATAACATCTCAATCATGTCAACAATTCTCTCTCAAAAAATAAGTTGGAATCACATAAAACCAATACCAGAAGGTACCAAACCAACAGGAAATTAAAAATAACCAAACCCTCTAGCATTGTCCGTTGCTATCTATGGTGGGCTACCAATGTCAGACAGAAAAGAAGGTTTACATTGTCATGGATACTACCCAATATTTTAAGACCCTAAATTAGATAGAAAGCTGTACATTATGACGCAAAAGAAATACTTACATTTTCACATAAATCTGCAACCTGAGGCTGAGCCATGCTTTCAATTATATTAGAAAGAGGGTTCACCTCTCCATGACTCAAAACTGTGCTTTCAGGCATAGGTAAATCTCCCATGTTACACTCAGATACATGCCGAGAAGAAGTAAATAGAGATCTAGCTGTCAATCTATGTCCACTATCGGGAGGAGATGCAGGATCTTGATCAGAACTGGTCAATGCATCAGATGGTGCAAGCAAGGTCAGCTTATTTACCGAAGAGTACTTTCCAGGATTTTCACTAATAACCTTGTCAATTCGGGTCTTCAGCTTGTGAACTTGCGAATGTGCCACTTCAATCCTCCGGAGGATCTTTTCCAAGAAATTATCATCGTTTCCAAATTCAAGAGATGACCACCTATCATTTATTCCAAACTCATCATTGCCGTTAGTAATCTTATCTGCAGAAATCACAAGAGAAAATTAGGGCCAATAAGTATTGCTGGTGAAAAAGGACAAAAATATATATATTTCCTAAAAAACTAGCAGAAAATCATTATGCTACTTCAAAATCTAAGATCTTGCTCAAAGAAATCAAGATGCATTGAAGCTCTAGACAAATCACCATCCTCAATATATAAAAATTTCTTCCAGTATCTAGAAACTAAAAATAAAAGGCGATTCGGTTATGATTTGATATAACTTAATTAAAGATACATACATTAACATATACTTCTATAATTGTGAAGTACCCTGTAAAAGTCACCTTTTCTTGTTACATTGATTCGTTAATCATTAAATGGTATCAGATAATTAGCTAACCCTCCTAAACTTCTAAGAACATATATTAAACACATGAAAATGCTCATTGATATGACATTTTTTTTCCTTATATTTCACAGCCTAATTAATAAGCTTTAAAATCATCAATATTGGTACTCAAATCAACTCTAGTTTCTTACCTAGATTACCACAATCATCTTCCATAGGAGCACCATCAGCAGCAGACCTCTTCTTTCCTGGAAACAGAGAGCAAAAATGAAAAAGAAAAAACATGTATTATACTCATACTAGGCCAAAAAGAAGGCACTACACAAATCAGAATTTGTAACTTCATACCATAGTAAGAGAACAGGTTATGTTGCGACATATAAGTTGTTATATCAATTGTCTCTTCAACTCTCTTTCTTTTCTTCCTCTTCATGACTTTATCTCTAAGAGCTTGACTGGAAAATGGTAGAGATTTTGCATCAAACTCTTCTAATGGAAAGTTTTCAAATTCAAACTGCTTCCTTTGGTCATATACTGCAAGTTCTCTATCATACATTTGTGCCTGAGACTGAAGTTCCTTAATTTGAAGCTCTATCCATTTACAGCGCCATGTAAGAGGACGTATAAACTTCCTCCAATGAACTGTCAACTTTTTCTTCCTAGATGATTACAAGCAGACATAAACAATGTGAAACGTGACATACAATTATTCAGAGTCAAAATAAGCCACAATATGCACTCATACACGGTAAGACCAATATTGATAAGACAGAACAGGTAGCTCATTTATTCCCAAGTGTTTTCTGTTGTGTCAGACTGACTTGGCTGAGAAGATTTTTGTGTCAGAGTGGTCTGTAAACACTATTTTGATTTACAATAGATGTGCTGTATGAGGACTTGCTTTACTAGAGTGGTTGACGCTGACCAAGAGCATGAAAAATGAAATGAGAAGCATCAAAAAGAAAAGATTTCATTTTACAGGATTTCAGGACAAGATTTAATTACTCTGGAGATTTAACCATAGTGACAGTTTAAATAACAGCAAATATCATAGAAGATTAGTTAACTTGGAGGAATAGTGAAAACTTTATCAAGTGGACTTGCCAACTCACTCAAGTTAACTAAATAAGGGTCTGGTTTTTCCTGAGTAGATTAGTTTACAATGACCCAATCCAACCAAATTGAAGATGTGGTGGGACCAAGATATCTCTCAAACCTACCTCAGAGAGGGATCAAGGTTTTTATCAAATGTACACCCACTTAAAATATTTGTTCTCCAGTAGACAATTTTATTAAGAAGATTAATTTTACAAACAACCTGAAACTATCGAGATATATCCATTTTGCTGGGACCAGGATAGGCTCTCAAACCAACTACCCAAATTTCAATCTGACAACTTGGGAATATAATCTAAAAATTCATAAAATCAAGATTATGAAAGGGGAAAGAAAAATTCACATGCACGCAAGAGAGAAAGCATAAAAGCAATGAGCCAATCTGGCCGCATAAAAAGCTGCAGAGGATATTAATACAAAATTTAACAAAAATATAACTTCTAGGAGAGGCACCTAATCTGACCAAAACGTTTGGCCGCACCAAGAAATGAGAATTTAATCTGTCAAACAAAGGACAAAAATGCTTGCAAAGCATTGTTTGGAGATGCAGTTGCTTGATCTGAGAGATCTTAAGGTTACATACTTGGTTGAGCTTCGAAAAATAGCAAATATCTAGAAAAAGGAGGATTTCTTGTGAAGCAAATTTGGGGCCCAAGGGTGCCATTCCCCCCCCCCCCCCCCCCCCCCCGGCGAAAATAATTGGTCATAGGAACTTCTTATATCTAAGACGCCCCTTTGCACTATTACTTGGCTCCCCCTGAACATAAACTCTGCCTCTGCCATTGATTACAATAGGTGGATATTAATTGTATTTCTTGAGTTTATGCTGGGATCTACTTTTATCTTAGCTTCCCTTGTATCTCTCTCTTTGAGATGAACAACTTCTGATTCGTCCTTCCACTACATAATTTATTTCCAATTCAATGATTCTCCATTTTCTATTGAAGGGAAAACTTTAACAAATAATCAGACTAGGAGAAATAGCAAATAACTTTTTCTTCTCCGAAGCAAATCACGGGTAATTTAATAGTGGCAGTGGTCTTGACTTTAATAAACTTTAATAAATAGAAGGGAGGGGGGGGGAGAGAGAGAGAAAATGAAGAACCATATTTAGTACAGATACAGATACAGAGATGGAGATAGAACAAATTATGTGAGCCTATACATACATCACGCTACATCACATCAAGCATACCCATACATTAACCATTATACTAATATATAGCCATCCTTCAAGCCCTTCACAATTCTAGATAGATCAACAATCATCTTTTCAAATATGTCCTCTCTTGTTAAAGTGTTGCATTATACCTGCATTGCACATCCCAATTCCACAAGATCAAATTCGTACAGAAATTTATCTTCCTTTTTCTTTTTCTTTTTTGATTAATAAGTTACACATGCACCCAGTGAATAAGACACTAATAAGTAGGAAGTATTATATTCTTAATCTTCTAAAAAGACCTATCATTCCCACCCAATTTGTGGTCCTGTAAAGTCCAAGTTCAAATAAAAAAAAAAAATGTTACTTAAAAAGACATGGAATTTAGCAGGGCCCTCATCAGATCAGTTTCAGATGCCCAATTTCATGACAAGGCGAAGATCAAAACTAGGGGTCCAAGAACTTGATGTTTGAATATTTACAGTTGATGCTCACAACCCAGAGGGTTTTGTCATAAATCAAAAGATCAGATAGAAACCTCTAGCTCAAGGCCTGAAGCTGAAGACATCAAAACAAACAAGCTCAGACAGGATATAAAGATATGGGTAGAACACAAGAAAACCTCCATTGCACAGACGTTTTAGCTTGCATTTTCAAGTTCCTTGAACATTTGATAGTAAATAAATCAAGAAAAGGAAAAGGCATCTTTCCCAAGGGTTATGTGGAAGGGTATGATGATCTTATGTCCGCAACTCTTCCACTGCCCCTTCATAGACAAGAAATAAATAACACATACAATAAATGATTCAAACTAAAAAGTACCTTATTGGAAATGTGTCAAAATATCCATCAAATACTGAAGCATTACTAGCAAATAGTCGTGACTCAACTTCATCATCAGCCAACATCAAGCCATTCTCTGTTCCAGATTCTGTATCGCCAAAAGAACTTGAATGCTCAGTCACATCCTGACATTCACCTTCAACCAGTCCAGCATCAGTTTCAGTTGTAAAGTCAGTTATATTAAGCTCCATATTCTCACTTCCATCCTGTTCAGTAGTTCGCTCAACCAATAATGCTTCCATGCCAAAGGTGTTATCCTCACAATTACTAGCACACTGCAGAATCATATCTTCTGGGCCTTGAAGGACAATTGCATTATTCTTACCAACTGAAACTCCCATAGCAGCTTTGGAGTTCTCTTTAAGCTCTAAATCAGGCCCCATACTGCAATATCAAGAAACCTTAGCTCATTATTTTTCAGCAATCTCAAGAAGACTGTTCAATTTATCAGCTGCACAATCCATGACCATTAAATCAATGCTGCAATCATATAAATTCCAAATGAACTCCAAAAAAAACTATTACAAGACTGCAAATTGCAAAAGAGAATTTATCCATAATTCTGAAAATAACCTTCATTGCAATAGCAGAAAACAAAAAATTGACTTAGGCTTTTGAGTGAGCATTCTATGTTCCCTGTTTGAGTGATCTATTGCTTTTGGCAATGTTTATACTTATTGTTTTGCAGCCTTCATTGACTCTTTAGATCTCAGATTGTAATTCTTTAAGGAAAGCCTCCGTATACCCCTTATATACTAGGACTTCTCTTTTTAAATAAAATATTCATATTCCCTAGCCAAAAGCATATGAATCACTGTTGGAAAAAAAAAAAAAAAAAGGAAATCCCACGCAAATACCCAGAATAATAAAATTACAAAATCCAATAATGACATTACTTCGAGTTAGAAATCCAAAAAAAAAAAAAAAACCCAAAGGATCCAGAAAAAAAAAATCCAATAAAAACCAATCAGAGTTACAATTTTTTTCTATGGTAACAAGGCATTATATTGTATTTCAACAAATAAAACGCATAAACATAAACCACCAAACAAATCGATCACCCATCAAAAAGAAAATCAGTAACCAATTACACTATAGCTGAAAGAAACTAAGGAAACCCACAAACAAATACCCACAAAATAAATTGAACTTTCAGGTTCTAAGCCCCTAAACAATTCAGTGACAGCCCACAAAACCCTAAACCCTAGAGAGAGAGAGAGAGAGGAGGGTACCTGGGTTTTTGTATGGGTCCGGTGAAGGTCACCGTCGGCGTAAGTTAGCGCGGTGCCGGTGACAGACGAGCTGAACTTGACTGGAATTTTGGGATTTGTGTTTGGTCCCGAAGAAGGGAAAGACAAACAATATATGCTTATACGGACAGTGGAAATTGATTGACTGTGGGGAAGGAAAAAAAAAATAATATGCATATATAGGGTTCTTAAATATGAATGTTCCGCACGACGCACGTGGAGTCCAGTGAAGTCAATTGTTCATAACGAAATTGGGCCTGTTTGGTCTACAAGATTGGCGTTACCCCCGCGGCGGGACAAGGATACGCCTAAGCAAGAAGAGTGGTGTACTGGTGTTTAGGCATACAATGTGAGAAAGTGAGCAATTTTTCTTTTTTTTAAAAAAAATAATAAGTATTCAAATTTCATTCAAGAATCATGAATATAGAGCAGATTACTTTAACAAAACAATATCACGAATACAATTTTGAATTTCTTTCAACCAAAAAATTTATCTATGACTTGTTTAACTGTGGCATTAGCTAAACCATGTGCCACAGAATTTATATTTTGGTTAGTGTGTATAATCTTCCAACTAGACAGCGAAACTATGATCGTCTATGTGTCCTCCATTAGCTGTCCAAATCGGCTTAAGCTTCGGCCTATAAAGTTCAATGCATTTACCACCTAAAGCGCATCTCATTCTCAAATAATGTGTTAAAGCACCAGTTCTTTACTAAACACAACTGCATGGAATGTTGCCAAGGCCTCCGTTGCAACCGGTTCTAAATTTTTCATTTTAGTCAAGTTTATTGCTCCTGCAATCACGTGCCCCTTAAAATCTCACACAATGAGCCTTATACCCATACGCCTATTAACGGTATCCATGGCAACATTCTAATTCACCTTACATTTGCTTGCAGGAGGAGGTATCCACAAGGAGTGGTTCTCGCTTGCCTCTTGATCAAGGTCCATTTCTTTCAAATTCACCCTTTTAAACTCTTTTGTGGACTCAGTTGCGCCCACTCACATAGTATTAGGGTGGGTGAAATCCCCACCGTAAATCACTGTTTTTTTTTCTTTTTTTCTTTTTTCAGAACCATATTAAATATATTAAAGGGCATACATGACTATAAGAATTTTTTTTTTTTTTTTAGGACAAAAGACCAATTCTTATATCTTAAGACTGAAGTGAGTTGCTAGGGTTGTAAATGACTTTTTATTATTTTTTTATTCAAAAGGGAGGTGGGGGAGACTATTTATGGCCATTCTACTTGGACATGATTATAATAGCACTTACTCACTATGAGCCACACAGGAGGGGCCTAGCCTAATACACGTGCTCCCTCAAGTCCAACTGAGCCAATAGCCTGACTCAGCCTCACTAAAACATCAATAAGAATCAATGTGATTTGCATTAATTAGACATTGAGATTCTCATTGTGAGATTTGAACCCAGGCATAGTAAGTAGAGGTATACAACCGGTTGCGGTTATTCCCAACCGAGGTTCCCGATTATTCTGTTTTTACCAACCACAACTAGAATTGGCTTATTGGTTGCGGTTGCCAATAATCGATTTCAATACCAGTTAATAACTAGTAACCGATTTTGATTTTATAGATCTTTTAGTCCTTCTTTCCGCACAGAGCATGCAACCCTTCCTTATCTCTCTCTCTCTCTTTTTTTTTTTAAATTTTTTTCTCCTTCTCTTTCTCTCTCTCTCTCTCGCACAAGACACAGGGAGCGTTACTCCTGGGGGTAGGTGCCTTGAGAAAAAATATGTGAATTTATATATAAAAAAAAAAATGGCCGGACTATTCTTCATAAAAACAAAAACATAAAAAATCACATAGAAAAAATACATTAGGTGTTAAATTAGTTTTTAAATTATTATTATTATTATTATTATTATTATTATTATTATTATTATATAAAATTAATAATTATATATATAAAAACCGGTTATCCGGTTGATAACCAGTTTTTCAAAACTAATAACTGATAACCGTAACCGGCCTAATCAGTTATCCGATTGCTGTTATTTTCGATTTTTCAGTTTGTTCATTTATCTGATTATTTCCGGTTATCCGATTATAAACGGTTAATAACTGTTTCGTTTGTATACTCATAATGGTAAGACTGTAAATGAGTTGTTCATAAACAACGAGTTCAACTCGCATAAGCTTGACTCGAGTTCAGTTTATTTATTACGCAAATCGAATTTGAACAAAAATTTAAGCTTGTTTATTAAATGAGCCCGACTCATGTAATTTCATTTTTATTATTTTTATAATATTGCTCATAACTTTGTAATAAAAATATGTGTAGCATTTTTCTTGAATAAGTTATTAAAAGCTCACGCCACATGCCATAAAATTCTTTCTTAAATAATAACAATAAAACAGGTACATAATATAATATTGGGGGATTCAACGTCACGTCACACATTTAACATATGGTAAGAACATTTCAAGTACGTATCAGATAATCATTTCGGAAAAAAGTTATCGTAGTTGAATTTGTTTGGATTCTATTTATTAAATTGGTATATGTTTATAATATTCGTAACATGTATTTTTAATGAAAGTATGTAATTATTACATTTATTTTCATGCATTTAAATACATGAAAAGATTTATCCAAAAGTATATCCATCATTATTGACCGACAGCAAGTTCACGTGGAGAAATTGTCAGCTGTTGGAAAGGTAGTTGGCGCCTTGTTTCGAGACTATCATCAAAGTAAACTTTCTTGCCACTCTCTCTCTCTCTCTCCACAGAGTTCCAACACATAAACCTCCGACCCGGAAATCCAGTGAACCCCAAAAAACTCCCAAGGAACCAAATCCTTAGAAACTTTCTGCAAGATCCCAATGCTTGTCTAGCTAAAACCCAGAGGCCCTTTAACACCAATGTCTACTCTAACATTACCAACCGCCTTCATCTTCATCTGCACACTCACTCTCATCGCGCTCGCTCAATCTGTTCCTTTCATTGTCTTGCATGGTAATTTTCTCAGTCTCCTCTTATTCTCTCAATTGTTCTGGGTTGTTTGGATTTTTATCAGCTTCTTGGGTTTCTGCTGATGCTTCATAGGTTAGTTGACCTTCTTTCTTCTTTTCTGTTTTGTTTTGTTTAAGAGAATAAATCATTGATTTGTTAATGGTGGAATGTAGATAGTTTCATGAATTAATATGAGACAAACTGTGGGTAGAACTCACCCTTGAAAACCAGCTTGCAAGGAAAGATTGTCCAAAAGCTTATATGGACATAGTTAAGATTGTTATTAAGCCATGCAGGGCGCTTAGAATCGTAACATACTATTCCACGGCGACCCACTCTATTAACATTGACCTAATAGTAACCATTTCTCTTCTGACTGTTCTACTCATCTATCAGTCTTCTATGGCTTAACACTATGTTCCTACATAACATCAAGACATTTTAATCTAGCTTATTGGTTGCCCTGTGACTCGACCACAAAGCCGCAACCCCTTCAATCTCATATTTGACGTGTTGGCTGGGTCTGATACCAAATGATACAAATCTTGGGTCAAACTCATTATTAAAAACTGGCTTGCAAGGAGAGGGTGTCCAAAAGCTTATATGCACATGATTAAGATTACAATTTAGCCATGTGAGACACTTAGGACCATAACATTCTATGATGGGAAAAGAATTTACTGCATTCTAGCTTTCTGTGATTCCATTGGATGGTGCAGTTATGCGTCCATTTCCTTGATTTTGTTTAATGTCCACATGATAATTCACCAGGGCTTTTGTTGAATCTCTTTTCTAGATGATAATTTATCAGTGAGTGAGGTGAAAGGTATAGGCTGAGCTTATTCTTTACGTGATCATTGATATACTGGCTCCATTTGTTTTGACACAAAACACATTCAAGAAAAAGTTCTTGGTATATTGGACTTTATGTCTCATAAATTTAATTTTCTTCGCTAGTTAAAAAAAAAAAGAATTTAAACTTTGAGGGATTTAGATGATACCCTTATGGCCTTATCTGGGTAGCAGGAAACAGAAATCCATTGATGACAAACCTATTAGACTTACGCTCAGAAAAAGAAGAAGATTATTAGACTTACTTTATTGATTACTTATTGGTCAAAAACAAAAACAACAATAACCATAAGAATCAATCCTACCAAATTTATGGAAAAGTAGCAATATTGTATAAGAAATAAATTCTTTCATATATTGCTTGCAAGCAGTTAGATAGCTATTTCATCATACCAAGCTCTGTCTCAGTTCTCCAACATGGCAGAAATAGCTCTTCGATGGAGTTAGTTGGTCCTTATGTGAGAGCCAGAGTTTCTCATACTTTTGGCTTTGATGTTCATCCAAACTATGAGTTAATATACTCTTAACCATATGATTTGAGGAATACTACAAACTGACACATTGTGCTGGAACTCTATGCCAAGTGACACAGTTAGTCACTTCTCCCTTTCAATTCAAAAGAAATTGACCCTATTATACTCCTACGCTAGTAATTTCCTTTCTAGGGATATGGTTAGTCACTTCTCCTTTTAAGTCTGTACGCATTTTCTTAAATTATTGAATAAGTAAAGGAAGCTTTTTTTTTTTTATTCGTCCAAAAAAAAGGAAGCTTTTCTGTAAAATTTTTGCTTCTCAAATATGTCAAGATTTAATCTTTCAGAATCTCCAGGGGCAAACTGTATCTTAATCATCTCTTTAGCTTCTCTCTATTGAAAACTGGAATATTTTGAGACTTCCCTCCAGGAGAGGGATATCTAGATATTGCAACATTTAGCATACTTAAAAAACCTTTTTTCTGCTATACTGACATTTTATATGCATTTTGTGGCAGGCATTGGAGATAAATGCAGCAATCAGGGAGTCACAAAGTTCACTGAGCTTTTAAGCAACTGGTCTGGCTCTCAAGGATATTGCATGTATGGGATTATTTCGTGCTTATTGTAGTTGTGATGGAACATATTATTCTCTGTTAGCTAATATATCAAACTTGAGCCTAACCTTTGGGCCAGAATCCACGCTGCCTTCATTTTCTGCAGCTGCTAGTGGCACATATATAAGACTATATCCAGGGGACTCCATCTTTGTGGAGACAGCTGCTACCCCTGGGCAAGGCCTATTATCTAAGTTTCCCTTAAAAGATAGCAAACTTGTTATATACCTTACACTTCTGAAGCCATCAAGCAAGTCAAATTTTACTCAGCCTATTGTCAGACTAGCACAACTATTATATATGGAAAGCTAAATTCTTTAACAGCGGATCAACATGTGTAATGATTTGACATTGGTGGTTTCCTGGTTATTGGTTGCCTCTCTTTATATGGGGAACTGTGTAATCTGATCAGGCTCGTATCCAGTGTATAATCAATGAATAGTGTTAAATAAATAAAAAATATAATCATATGTACTTTTTCTCTGTAGAGAAATTGGAGATGGAGGATGGGATTCCTGGACTATGCCAATGTTGGAACAGGTGCCACTTGAACTATAGTATGCAGAGTGCTTGCCATCTAGAATGTTCATATTTAATGATTTGATAACCATTGATATAATTCTTGTGCTCGCAGACTGCCATTGCTTGTGAGAAGGTGCTGAAGTTGTTTGGTAATAGCTTTTTGTTTCCTCTTCTTGCAGTTGAAGTATAATTTGTTTCCAGCAAGTTTTTGTTTCTCTATGCAGGTGAAGAACATTAGTGAACTAAGTGAGGGTTACAACATAGTCGGACTTTCTCAGGTAATTAGCATAGGAGGTCTTCCCTTGCATATTTCTGGAGCACTAGGGTGGCACTCCCTTGGAGTTCCTTTTAATAATCTATTATAAAAAAATAATAAATAGTAGAAAAGCAAAGTAGAAATGGAATAGAGACAAGCAAAAAGAAGGAAAATCTTAATATTTATGCTGGACCTTCCCATTTGGAATGAAAATATTTGAATTACATAAAAAAGGAACTCGTATTGGGACCTACTAATCGATTTAATTCAAGTGTAAATTTGATCTATGAATATTATAAATGCCACTGTACATTTGGTCATTTAGGTTCCCAAGAATCAGGCATTTAATTTAAACTTATAGTAGTTTAGATTTTTCTTTTCTTATTTTTTTTTTCTTATGTTGGTTTTATCTGGAGAAGTCAGTGGACTTATCAGCATCTCATTTTGGACATGTGGCTTTAAGTGTGCATAATATGTAATCAAAGGGGCTATTGCAATGTAGATACAAGAGAATGTTGCTATTATAATGGAGATGGTGTTTTTAAGCTTTCCCCAATTACAAAGGAGGGCATTTTTGGAACATTGAAAATAAGATTTTAATTAATTGGATTCTTGCATGGTATTCTAGTTATAGATTCTCATTGGTTTATCAGCAAACATTTGTTCTATCTTTCTTTTGCACTTGTTTTTGCATCAATATTGCCCAAGCTTTTCCTATATTTTTCCATATATGGTCTTATTGCTGTGATTTTTAAATCCATGTCTAGATTCCTATTAGAACGTTTGCATTGACATAAATTGATAGGATCATCATTCAAGGTCAATGGAGATCCTGATGAGCTTTGGAGAAATCCACTTAATTGGTGAACTCCCTGAACATCAAATCACTCTTTCTTTCAACAACTAAGTATTGATGTTGAATAGGTTCTACTAGATGAAAGGGGATTGCACCAATGGATCAGTAGGTAAAAGAAAAACATCCAGTTGATAGTATTATATGTGATGCAGCACGCATATGGATGTCATGCCCCCAACCCCTAACCCCATTTTAGGACTACTGAGGGTGCGACCTAACTAATTAATGTAGCAAGGGAACTTTGATGTAGTCAGAGTGACCAGGGTAAACTAATGACGGAAGCATAGAAATCCAGGGCAAATAGCAGAAAATATTACATCACATATTTAAGTTGCTAGAGCTCCTAACTTCATCATTGTTTGTATAATTTTACAAAAGATTACATGCCACCATGGAGACATGCATAATTATCAAAAGAGGAGGTTGCAGCTGCCAAAGCCTACGGCCCTGCATAAGCTACAATAGTTATCACAAAAACTGTACATTACAAAAAGGAAACTCTGGCTCAGGTGTACTGGTTTAGGCAGATGTACGCCTAAACATCAAAAGGGAGGGCCAGCAAACTGGGTCATGCACAATGATGACCCCGTCGGAATTCCCTCCAGGATTACTATAAGATAAAGGGCCATGCAGGCTAGCTACTAGTCTCTGGTCTCCTCTGTAAAACAAAGATTACATGGCTGCCTGAATTCTGTCAAAGAGTAAAATAAGGCTTTGACAAATGGCCATACGAAGCTGATTTACTTTCCAAAAACAGCTTATTTTGTGTCCGTCTTTAATTTGATTTCTTATTTTAGTTAAGAGATTTTAGTAATTTTGGATTTTAGGCATTGGTATTCAGCCCACACCGATGGCTGAACTGAAAGCCGTCGGTAGTCAGCTTTAATATCGATCGACTAATCAACGGGACCAACCCCCTGCGGATAGGTATAGAGTCCATTTTACCGACCACGTCAACATAAAAACCACATATCAACGTAAATCTCATATGCGGAAGAAGCAGATCATACAACGCACAGATCAACACAAAGCTTCTGCGGATGGTATATTAGATCATTCATATGCTTGAAGAAGATGTCTTTTTGTTACACTCACCTTCTTCAATATCTCAGAAAATATACAGAGGAAGTGGTGTTGTGGCGGCTAGACAGAGTTGGGAGAGCGAGTGAGAGCTGAGAGAGAAACTGAATAAAGTAATGGAAAGAGAAGAGAAGAGAAATGGGAGGAGATGGCAGCTGGCGAAGGGCAGAGGAAACAGATTCACAGCATGTGGAATATTTTAATTGCATTGGAAAGTGATTATGGAGTTAGGATTCAAATTCAGGACCATTGTTCAAATACCATGTTAAATTACTACTTATCTTAAATAGTTAAGCTGATAAGGAAATGATGAATTTAATCATTTATAATTAATATTTTAATAGTGGAGAAAGATTTGATCCAAATTATGGAGATAGGCTAGAATGGCAATGTTGATTTTATTTTCAAAACAGATTTCCCATGTAGCCAATTAAGAAGAAACAACATGCAGAATTGTTAGCCATATACAAGATTTTGCATAAATACACTCAACCAAAGTAGTAAGTTGTTCTTTGATGTGGACATCATGAAAAGAAGGGCTGGAAATGATTATTTGGGATTCCAATAGGCTGTGGAAGACTAAAGCCAAATCCAACGACAAAGTTTCTAGAGGCTGGTGAGGATGATACTTCATGCATAATTGGAAGATTACATTACAATCCTAAATCGTCAAGGAGTAAAATAAGGCTAGACATGGCCCCATGGAGCTAATTTTGTTTCTAGATAAAGTTGATTTTTTGTCTATGTTTAATTTTGTTTCTTATTTTAATTAAGGTTTTTTTTTTTGTAATTTAGGGGTTTAGGCATTGGTCTTTTAGTAATTTTGTTTGTTTGGGGTTTTCTATAACTTCAAAACATTGTAGCCATCAAACAACGATCTTTGATTTTGAATAAGAATTTGAGAACTCAAAAAAGAACAAAAAAAAAAAGAAAAAAGAAAAACCGAGGAGGAATTCCAGTTCCATTCTTAGTGCTTTGGTATTCTTCTAAATCAACAGAGTTATCGATGCACTTACTCTTACTATTCCTTTCAGAATCAATAGGTTTGAAAAAGATTTTAGTCCTGGTATTTATGCACAAATCAACAGGTTTAAAGTAAGGTTGTCATTATTTTATCAACTTTTTCTTTATCCTATGCACTCCCTGCATTAATATGACATGAAGGAAAATTTAAAATTACAAACCAGATTTTTACTTGTTTCATCTCTTGATTCATGGATGAAAAGGACGGTGTGAATTAAATAGGATTGGCTACGTGAAGCATGAAGGATTCTTCATGTAAGATTAGAAGCTTATAAGGTTTTCTAAATTTTATACTTAGATTGCATTGCATTAATAGCATGCTTCTCTCTCTCTTGTTTGTATTTTCTGCATATTAATAACATATAAGATGGTCATTTTGTTGTACAGGGCACCTTGATTGGTCGAGGAGTTGTTGAATGGTGCGATGGGGCTCCTCCTGTAAGAAATAATCTGATAATAACTCTGAAATTGCTTCTTATCTTTTCAGCCCTCAAATAGTCATCAAATTGTTGAGATACTCTTTTGTTTATCTTCAAAATGATGAAATTATTGTTTATCAAATGCCCACACTGTACACAGGCCGTGTACATTTATTGCTATATTGTTTTATCATATACTATACATGAAGTGCCTTCCAGGCGAACAAACTTCATCTTGGCAAATTCCATCAATATCCCAGAAAATTGTGTAATGGAAAATATTTTCTTTTCTATTGGTATTCAAAGTGTTGATACATTTCCATGCTAATTGATACTTAGCTTCTCGAAGTTACTTGAAATCAAGAAGGCCATTAACATCTGGGATTGGTGTAATGATGTAGAGTAACTGTTTGGTTGACAATTTTGTTAGATTCTCCTAGATGAATCAAAATGCCTGCAATGATCTTCCATCAATATTAGTACACAGCTATGGTTAGAGGGCCTAGTCCTGGGGCCTTTGATCTATCCATTTCAAAGATGCTTCTTTGAGCTTTCTTAAAAGTCAATTTCTATCCGATCCCTAGTCACAGCCTTCCGATTCCATCCATCGAGTCCTATACTAACCTCCAGAGTGAATGGGGTGGGTATATAAGAATAGATTTCCAAATTAATCAAGTCGGTCATTTACCACTAGATGTCCAGACAAGTCTCTTTTCCCTTGTTCAATGGCTATCTCGTGGAATTACTTTGAATTTTTTTCATCATCTACAAGTGTTATTCTTGATTGTTGACTCCATTTTATGTCTTACAAAAGCAATCATGAAATGAAATGTCCCGAATCCATTTTGAAAATGGAACTTGATAAAGATAGCATGCTGTGACAAAAATAGTTGGAGTAGGCTAAATCATAGACGCTGCAGTAGTTGATGGAGACACTAGATAGACTCTCCATGCTCCCAAGAAAAAGTTGAGTGGATGTGGAAGGAGTAGCTGAATTTTACTGTTCAATGTGATCAATAGAAGGTCTGGGAGCCTCTTTCAGTATAGCCACAGGTTTTCATGTTTCAATAGCTTACCTTGTTATGCCAATTCTTCCCACAATCAACACATGTTAGTTTATCTTTATCATTTAAAGCAGTATATCATAATTGTCATGTCTTATTAGTCTTGCTCCTCTCTTTGCTATAACATTTTGGAAGTTTAGAGGTTGGTTCTTTTATGTTTAATTTGGTGTATTTGGAGAGAGCAGAATGTATGGAGCCTTGAAGATAGAGAGACTTTGGTAGTAAAGCTAAAAAAGATTATTTTCAAATCCCTATAGCAGCACATAATAGTTTGGTTTTACTTTTTGAACCTTTGTTCTTCTTTTTGTGCTGAATAGGGGATTCTCTTGTATATTAGAGTTGTGCTCCTCTGCGCTTTTCAATGAAATTAAATTAGTTGTAGATGTCCGTTTTTCTACAGTGACTCCGGCCGCCTTCCAAGGAAGAGCTCCGCCTGCAAAATGAGAGGAAGCCATTAGAGTGGCCCACTGGCGCTTGCCAGTGGGGCCCCTCCGATGGTGAAGTCAGATGGAGAGGTGAGGAGAGGAGAAGGGAGAGGGAGAGATAGATGTTGTGTGTGAGATAATACCTGATCGTTTATATATATATGACACCCTAAGCCCTTTGGTATTCTTTTGGGCTGTGGGCTGGCGACATGGGCCTTAGGTAATTCCTAGGCCCTACAGGAGTCCCCCAATTCCCTTGGATGATTAGTAAATCTATCCATGAGAATTTTTATAAGTGGGAGTGGCCTGGCCCGTAGATGGGCCTTGCTTGGAGTTTTTGTCTGGGCCCTACTGGAGTCCCCCAATTCCCTTGGATGATTAATAAATCTATCCATGGGAATTTTATAAGTGTATATGCCTGGGCCCGTAGATGGGCCTTGCTTGGAGTTTTTGTCTGGGCCCTATAGGGTCCCCCAATTCCCTTGGATGATTAATAAATCTATCCATGAGAATTTTATAAGTGTATGTGCCTGGGCCCGTAGATGGGCCTTGCTTGGAGTTTTTGTCTGGGCCCTACAGGAGTCCCCCAATTCCCTTGGATGATTAGTAAATCTATCCATGTGAATTATTGTTTGTGCTGTCCACATGGAGAGGCGTGTGGGTGACTTGCTTATTCGATCCTGGCGGGTCGAGATGCGTGGCATCGGCGACCGGCAATAGAGATGGCGATTCTAGCAGGTCCGGATGCATGACACCGGCGACCGGCGATAGAGATGGTGATCCTGGCACTGTGGTCCTAATAATGCCTTGGTTGGGAGGCCTTATACGGCTGTGGCGATGGAGTCCATGTGGGGCGCTCGGAGTGAATTACCGAGTCGATCCTCTGAGCGAATTACCGAGGAGTGGGCCGAGGAGTAAGGTCTTAAGATGCCTCAGAGGGAGAGGGCTTATACGGTCGTGGCGATGGAGTCCATGTGTGGCGCTCGAAGTGAATTACCGAGTCGATCCTCGGAGCGAATTACTAAGGATCGGGCCTGGGAGCAAGGTCGGAAGATGCCTCAGAGGGAGAGGGCTTATACAGCCGTGGCGATGGAGTCCATGTGTGGCGCTCGGAGTGAATTACCGAGTAGATCCTCGGAGCGAATTACCGAGGATCGGGCCTAGGAGCAAGGTCTTAAGATGCCTCAGAGGGAGAGGGCTTATACGGCCGTGGCGATGGAGTCCATGTGTGGCGCTCGGATGAATTACCGAGTCGATCCTCGGAGCGAATTACCGAGGATCGGGCCTAGGAGCAAGGTCTTAAGATGCCTCAGAGGGAGAGGGCTTATACCGCCTTGATGTCGTAACAGTCTGGGAGCAAGGTCTTAAGATGCCTCAGAGGGGGAGGGCTTATACCGCCTTGAGGTCGTAACAGCCTGTCGGTTGTATAGGAGGTGCCTTTATGCACTTGGAGGTGGACTTCAAATTGTGGAGTCGTCCAATGGCATTTGTAAATGTCCTCCTGGATGTGGAGTTGTCCTTCGAGATTTGTGGATGCCTGGAAAAACTTATACTTTTGCAAGTTTGTCGATGATGATTTATATAAACTTTTACCTTGGTGTCAGTGATAGACAAATAAAGGGCGTCAGATTAATGTAAATTGACAATAGCGATAAACACGAGATCGTTATAATGGCGACTCGCAGATATCATGGCAAATAAAGTGCAAGTCCGAAGACTTGTAAGCTGGCAAATAATAAACAGTAAAATAATGTTCCAGAAAATTCCCCATAGCCTTACGTAAGGAGACAATAAGAATAAAACTTATGTAAAAATTAATAAGAGGTGCCTTACGATTTTTGGAGTTCTTTGAATTTTGGAAAAGTCCTCGGAATTTGGAGAAGCCCTCGGCTCCCGGCCCTTGGAGAAAGCTCTTAGGATTTGGAGATAGCCCGCAAAAGTTGAAGAAGCCCTCAGATTTTTGTGGAAGCCCTCGGATTTTTGGGGTGTCCTCGGATTTGTGATGGAGCCCTCGGATTTTTGGAGAAGCCCTAGGATTTTTGGGGTGCCCTCGGATTTTTGGTGGAGCCCTCGGAATTTTTGGAGAAGCCCTCGGATTTGTGGGGTGTCCTCGGATTTTTGGTGGGGCCCTTGGAATTTTGTGGAAGCCCTCAAATTTTTGGGGGGTCCTCGGATTTGTGGGGTGTCCTCGGATTTTTGGTGGAAGCCCTCGGCCCTTGGAGAAAAGCCCTCGGAATGTGGAGACCCAACTTTACTTCGTAGTATTTCTGTGTCAAAAGATTTTTGTTTTGCAGGAGAAAAGGCCCACGGCGCAATGTAGGAGAATAGCCCACGGCTTACAAACCCCCTGACAGACCCACGGCGCAGTGTAGGGAAAGAGCCCACGGCTCCAAAATTTGAGAAATATCCCTTGGCTTTGCTGTAAGAGAAATATCCCACTGCTCCAAAATATTTGTTGCGCAAGAGAAATATCCCACTACTTCGCTGCAAGAGAAAGAGCCCACGGCTCCAAAAAAATTTTTGCTGTGTAAGAAATATCCCATGGCACACGGCTGATGTTGGAGAAATAGCCCACGGCTCCAAAAAATTTTGGAGACCATGTCGTCACCTGCGGATAGACTGATGAAAGCACACAGATAAAGAATCCAGATGGGAAAAGGCTGATTGTAGCCAAAGAGGAATTTCCTTGCGTAGAGCAGAGTCAAGTATTGTTAAATGGAAAGGGCAAGATGACAAACGTGTTGCTGTTTCACTAGAAAGTATACCCAGCAGAGCTAAAGATGGTGCTGACATCAATACTGGTTGCAATCAGTCTGACAGGAGTAGTAGGCAGGTGAATCCTTGTGTTGTGTTAAACCAGACTACACCTCTAGCAAATACAACTTCCAATACTTTGCCAAAGAATTTAAGCAGTGTGGAGTGGAGTCATCCAAGTAAGACTGGTAGGCATCAACCATCTGGTTATCTCTTCAAACAAAGCAACATCTCAAGACAATTTAATAGGAGGCAGTGACCATCATGTAGTCATACCCAGTGATAAGACACTTGAGCCCTCATTCAAGACATGTCAGGGCTCAGCAAATAATGGAAGCATGTGGAATTATTTGGGCAATGCAAATGTCTCCGAAAATAGTAACATAAAACTACAATCTTTATTTGAAATGGAGGAATCACTGGAGAAGGATCTGGAGGAAGCACAAGAGCACAGACACAGATGCGAAATTGAAGAAAGAAATGCTCTTAAAGCTTATCGTAAAGCTCAGAGAGCGTTGGTTGAGGCTAATGCTAGATGTACTGATCTTGACCGCAGAAGGGAACAATACTCAGCCCACTTTCGATCATATATTATGGAGAATGACAGTTTATTCTGTTCCTCGATGCAGCATGAACATGTTGGAGTGGGGTTGAATTACTCAAATAACACCTCTGAAAATGTGAATCTAATACCCACATCAAGCCATCATATGCAGCCTGAATTTGATGGTTCAAATATCCAATGTGTCAACAATGCTCCTTCCAATACAACTCATTGGCAGGTGAGAGGACGCAGTTTGGGATCTGAACCTTGCAGTGAACCAGATGCTAGTACATCAGAGCCATTGCCTCATAGGTGCAAGATGATCCAATGATCCAATGATCCAATGATCCAAATCCTTCAGCAGATGAAGATGAAGAGACATTTGCATTTGAACTTGAATCTAGTCAGCCCGACATTGAATACCATATAAAAGAGAAATATCTTGAAAATGGCAACACTTTGCTCCCAGGATACTTTGCTTCTTGAAGCAACACTAAGATCTGAACTTGCACGTCTAGGGACAAAAACTTTATCACAGAATAGTGGTTCATGTGATAACAGATAATATGCAATTCACCATTCTTCAAGATCAATAGCAGATCAGCAAAATTCCCATAAACAGTAAAGAAACCGATAACAGAGTAGAATGGAGTGATAATTAACATACTCGAACAACCCAACAATCAGAAATCAGTAAATTAAGCTAATGGATTGTAGATGGAAGATAAAGGATTTAACCTACTGCACATAAAGCGGTGCTATGATAAGATTGAGAGCTCCAGTTCTGTAGTTAAGCGAAGGATGCTCCTTTGCAAAGACACCATGAACTAGGATATGGACTGAAATCTTGCACTGTTGACGATCGGTAACAGTTGTCACGGTGCTCAAGCTTTCCGGCGAGGGTGAGCTGGTCCGGCGGGGATGGGTTGGTCCGGCAGGAATGGGTTGATCCGGCGGGGAGTGGGCTGGTCCGGCGGGGATGGGTTGATCCGGCGGGAGCGGGCTGGTCCGGCGATAGAGGTGGTGGGTCTGGCAGCACTGCCTCAGTTGGTGGTGGATTGCCTGTGGCAGGTGGTGGATTCGGAGAGATAGGGAGGATCTCGCCGTCAGCTGTGGAGAAAGGTTTGTTGGAGAAAACGGAGGGGATCTCGCCGGAGACGCGGCTGGCGCGAAGGCTTAGTGGGTTTTGCCGGTGGAACCCGATTCGGTGGCCTCGGTGGCCGGGGCTCTGACCAAATGCGATGATGGCGAAGGGGCGGAAATTGACGACGAGTCGGAGCGAGAGGTTCCTAGGGAGCCACAGCCAGGATTCGAACGGCGTGGTCTCGCCGGAGCGTCGGAGGACGCCGGAGGTGGAGACGGCGGAGGGTACACGGTAGGCGCAGCCGCATGAGGAGAAGGCACGGAAACTGGGGGATTCGTGGCCGGAGACGGTGCCAGAGAGGTGGGAGACTTGGCCGGTGGAGAAGTCGCCGGCGTAGATTTTTTGGGAGAGGCTGCCGGAGAAGACGCCGGTGATTGTGCATGCTCCTAGTTGATTCTGAACAGAGAACTGGTAGTCCATGCTCCTAGTTGATTCTTCCACTCAATCATCCATTGTCCAGCGAGTGTTCAGCAAAATTTAGCCATTCCAAATATGAAACTTCTACCCATTGGCAACTTGCAGACTCGAGTTCCCGCATATGCAAGGCCTCGTATCTCAAAGCCAAGCAACTCGACAGGTTTCTCGGTGATTTCGCGAATGGTGGAGAGAGATTCAGATCTCAAAAGCGATATTCTCAAGCTCGATTCGACTTCCTTCAGCGATTTCACAGATTTGAAAACCATAACCGATTCGAGAATTCAAAGAGACAAACCCAAAAGTGGTTTTCTGACGACAAGCCTTGCTATGGAAAGGCTTAGATCTGTGCAGATTTCTATGGGAGAGTGCAGATCTATTCTAGGAGGGTGCAAATCTGCCATTGATGATCGGAGATTTGCTCTTAGAGGGCCCAGATCTTTACTGATCTGGTTTGGGAGGACGATGATTTCCCCCTGATGGACTACCAGAATAGTTCAGATCTGCACAGATCTACCCCGGGAGAATGTTCATCTGTTACCGGCGAATAAAATATTGGGCCAGTCTCAGGTGGTGTGTTGTGCCGATTGTTGATACAAACGGAAGCCCTTTCCTGGTTGACGGCCCGAAGCCTTTGTTCGTTGGAATCCGAAATCCATGGTGAAAGGAAGTCGGAGTTCCCACAGACGGCGCCAACTGTAGATGTCCGTTTTCTACAGTGACTCCGGCCGCCTTCCAAGGAGGAGCTCCGCCTGCAAAATGAGAGGAAGCCATTAGAGTGGCCCACTGGCGCTTGCCAGTGGGACCCCTCCGATGGTGAAGTCAGATGGAGAGGTGAGGAGAGGAGAAGGGAGAGGGAGAGATAGATGTTGTGTGTGAGATAATACCTGATCGTTTATATATATATGACACCCTAAGCCCTTTGGTATTCTTTTGGGCTGGCGACATGGGCCTTAGGTAATTCCTAGGCCCTACATTAGTTATAAAAAAAAAAACACAGTGAAGCATCACCTTGCTTTGTAGTATGTATTTTTCTACTCTACCAAATGGGTCATATCTAATCTATCTGCCTTAAAAAAATTTATGATCAAGAGGATTCTAAATTCTTTAATGCTGTTTTGAAGGAATACTGATAACAAGTGCACCCCCCCCCAAAAGAAAAAAAAAAAAGAAAGCAAAAAGGAAGAAACAGACAAGGAATGTAGAGGATGGAAACTTACCAATCCAAAGCATCTTTTAGGCATGCAATCTTACTTTTCCTTTTCTGTAGTGTAGGTTCACTTTGGTTTCACTTTTCTCCATTTTGAAGTGTCTATCTATATAGTCTGTCTTTCCATGACTGGGATTTAAGAATATTTCTGCCATGGAGCTTTTTGTTGTTAGCAGGGATTAAATCATTTTTTTTGCACCTCCATGCGGACATTAATTTTTTTTGTGACGACTTAACAGTGGTTTAATCCCAACTAAGGAAGATTGGCTAATGTGTCTGGCAATGTTTCATTAGTAAAATGTGACAATAGGCCATAATTAGTTATTAAGACCCTCAATACCCATACCAGTTGTCAAACTAATGTTGTTGCTTTCTCTAAAACGGTTCATATAATTATTGATGCCCCACATCCAGGATCTGAGAGCCTCCAAATACCTGATCATTCTCCATCATCTCCATCATTGTTTCTTCTCCTTTGTTTCTTTTTTCCTCTGACATGATTTCCTTCTACTGCCTGTCTATACTTTACATTTTTTTGATTTTATCTTCCTCTGAAACTTAATTTGTATATTACATATGTTCTCTTTTTCTATATGTGTACAGGTCAAGAATTTCATATCATTAGCTGGTATTCATGCTGGTATTGCTTCAATTCCATTTTGTAAAGTATGTGCTTCTCTCACCTCATGATATGAAATCCTTTTGGAGTAGATCTGGAAGACATTTGAAGTACTTTGTTTACATTTAAAAACATCCATAACTTTTGGAATGGATAGACTTGAATTTTTGATTGTGTTGGGCAGGACAAGCTCTAGGTAGAGAGATGTAAAAGTTACATTACCTTCCTGGTATCTTACACCAAATTAAAATGCTAAAATTAACCATTTAGCGTTAAAGGATTTTAAATTTGAGCTTTACCGATTTTTCACTCTCTTCAAAAGGTACTGAAACTTACTATTGTAGACTTGAAATATGCTGCTGTTGTTTGTTCATGCTCTGTGTCTGTTGATCGATTATAGGGATACTGGTGATACATATGCTTGTAGATCATTGATATCAATGCCAAACACTGTGCAATATTTAAGAATGTCACACAATTCTATTGATAGTTTTTCATTTCTTTCCTATCATTTGTCAATTTCTAGTTTGATTTTCTAGAACTTCTTTAATCTATACTTTATGCAAGAGACTCAGTAATGTGGATATTGAACTAATATCTTTTTTCTAATAAGTACGTAATGGATATTGAACTAATATCACTAAGCAATGACCTTTGACAACAAAATTTGGACTTGGATATACATAAAAATGTTGAGGAAGCAATTAATGATTAATCACTATGTTTCATGCGATTTCTTTTCCTGCTTGAATTAGTTAATGATGTGTCCATGTATGAATTGCACTATGGCTTGATGTGCCGTATTTTTTGCAGTCTGAGTGGATTTGCGTTCTTCTGGACAACTTAATCAAGTCAGAGGTCTACAGCAACTATGTCCAGGTTTAATCTTTTTCTTTTTTCTTTTTTCTTTTTTTGTAGAGAAAAGTTTGTGATGTTTTATTTTTATTAAAAGAAAGGCAATATAAATTGAATAAAGACAAATGTATAATTCAAGGCTGGGACCAGCTGCTGTTTATAATCAATTCCCTTTTGATTATTGTAACAATTGCATTCATTCTTTAGGACTATTTTCACTTATTTGTTTTCCAGTTTCTGTTGATATTTAATACCATTTGAATAGTTTATCATTGATGGGACTGCAGGAACACTTGGCTCCCAGTGGTTATCTTAAAATCCCAACAGTAAGTATAGCTTCAAGTTTGCTTAAAGATATTAGTAAAGCTGATATATTGCAGGTTCTCTTGAAATAATTTGTCTTCCAATCTTCATGATAGACTAATAATCCACAGTGGGGAAAGTTGGGGTCCTAGGGACGGGGAACTTTCATGAGTAGACCTTTTATGTTAGATTCGGAGTCGGCTTCTTCCTTCTATTTATTACGGAATGTAGAGCTGTGTTATTTAATCATTTTTCTCTGGGATGAAATCATTTGTTGATGTGTACTACCTTTCACCCTATATTTTCGTTATATCTAATAGCTACCTCTCAATATTGCTTCAATGACATTTTCTGATAATAAGAGACAAACAAGATCATTTTTTCCTTTCTTCAGGACATCAGTGCCTATTTAAAAGGATGTACGTTTCTCCCAAAGCTTAACAATGAAATCAACAGTACAAGAAATTCCACCTACAAGGAACGATTTGCTAGCTTACAGACTTTGGTACTTATCATGGTGAGTTGAAGAGTTAATATTCTGTTTCTGCATTTGTTCCTGGTCTACTTGAGAGATGCAAGTTACAAATGTTCTCACAAGTTTAGTGACACTTTTCTCTTTCTTTGCATGCATTATCAGTTTGAGCAGGACACTGTTCTGGTACCTAAGGAAACCTCCTGGTTTGGGTATTACCCAGATGGGGCCTTTGATCCTATTTTGCCTGCACAAGAGGTAATCTATCTTCCATATCTTAATTTTACCTTCTTGTGAGCAATATTTCATCTCTGTGCTAGGCCTATGTGGATGACTTCGTTTGTCAAACATATTTTCTCATCAACATGTTTTTTTTTTAGTGCGTTTGGCACTGCAATTTTGCAAATCCCAGAAAATGTATCTTTAAACACACTGCGATTTTGCATATTAAAAGTGAGATTTTAAACTAAATTGCAAAAAATATATCATTTGGGAGTGCGTTTCTTAAAAATTGCGATTTGAAAACATAGAAAAATATGCCCTTTCAAATCACAGGTAAGGGGGTTCATTTTTAAAAACGTACAATTTTAAAATGCTAAACTGCGATTTTACCAAACGCTTAACTACATTTTTAAAAATCATGTTTTCAAATTGCTATATATAATTCACACATTTTGAAATCGCTATTTATAAATCGCATGTTTTGAAATTGCTATTTATAAATTGTATGTTTTGAAATCGGAGAAGTGTCTGTAAATATGAGCAAAAAACAGGAGAAAATTAACATCCATGCAATCTTAACTCAATTCAAGCATCTCCAAGTTGTCCAAATTTCCATATCGACTAATTTCTATAGCATATATCATTCCCTGCAGACTCTACTCTATTCTGAAGACTGGATTGGTTTGAAAACCCTGGATGAAGCAGGAAAAGTTAAATTCATAAACGTTTCAGGGAATCATCTGCAGATCTCTCAAGGTGACATGAAAGAGTATATAGTGCCTTACTTGGAAGATGAAGCATCAAAACATGTGATGAGAACTGAAACTTCATCTTCTAAATGGCTATCATCAATCTGGAATTTCTTGTTGGAACTGGTTGGGTTCACTGAGGATATACCATTGCTATGCACCGTGGATTGATTTTGAATGCGGTCTTCCCATGTGTACTGTTTTCATTTCTTTTTTGTTGTAGGGAAAAAAGGGAGGGAGGGCAGGAGGCAGAGTACAATGAAATGACAAAACTTGTAACACAATTCATTTTTTGTCTGGTGTAGTCATGATTCAATGGGACTTGCCATGTACGTAAGTAACATTTCAGTGTGAAAGATTCTTCTCAAAGTTTACTTACTCCCTCTAATTACCATAAGATTTACAATGTCCTTAAACTTTAAAAAGTTAAGGTGTGGGGCTCTAATCTATCGGCCCCTTTCAGTTGTCCTCCTCAATTACGATTTTCTATTAAATCCTAACGAAAAAAGTGAAAATAACAAAAATTCATTTTCATAAAATAAAAAATTCAGAGAAAAAGTGAAAAAATATTAAGAACGTGGTTGTGAGTCTTCTTTTCTTTTCTTATTTTTTTATTATAAAGGGTATAATTGTATTTTTTTTATAAATTTATGGGGATATAAGAGAGGTTTTATGTGTTAGCCGTCTTGGTTAACAAAAAAATATTGATGACTGGGGTAACTGAAAGAGATTGATAGATTAGAAATTTAGAATTTCCATACTACAACCTTTTAGAGTTTAGAAGAGACGTTACAAATCTCTTAGTAATTCGAGGGGATAAATGAAGTTAATATATATATTGTGGTATATTGGTGCAAAATGACCTACCATGGATCAAAGTAACAAACTATAGCTAGAAACTCTTTTTCATCTACATGCAAGGGATTCCTTTTTGCATCATCACCTATAGACCAGAATCAGCAACCCTCTCTATTCATAAGCTCAATTCATGTTCAGAGGGCCTGCAAAGCACATCTTTTTGAATGTGCTTCGATTTTCTAATCAAATATTTATTCAAAACAATTTCCAGCCAATTCTGAAATATTTATAATGTAGAATAATTCTTTAGGTTCAGTCCATTGCTTCAAAGCTGCCTATCAACAATAAAATTAAAAATAAAAAAATAAATAAAATGTGCATGTGGTCGACCCCAATTAGTTAATGAAGATCCATAACCAAACCCAATTTAATGAAATGCGATAATAGTAGAGTTGAGTTGAGTTACGCAAATAACATTAATACAATCAATCTTCCACCAAATTGGTATGTAAAATGAACCAAAGCTTTTACAAGTCTAAAAGCAGCTTTTATATAATATGATTGTAAAGATGGTTGTCACAACAAATGCAGACAAAAATGACAAGGTAAGGGTTCTTACATCAAGCCCCCCGCCTAGAGTACCTTTAATATGTGGAGATTTGTTACAAGAAAAAAAAAAAGGAAAAAAAGGAAAAATCATTGAAACCTAGATAAACCAGCTTTAAATGCCTAAGAATGGGGGGCTGAAAAAAGAAAAAAGAAAAACGCATTTCTACAGTACAACTGTTCTTTTACATGGAGCTTAACAAGAGAGCAGAATGTGTTCTTATGTTGCTTGCTTATACTGCAGTCTATGAATGGAACCTCCATAACTCTTAATATGGAATTGGCAGCCGATAGAGTGCATCTTGAAAGCTGAATTAGTGTGTTTTAAAGTGAAGGTTCCGTGTGGTGGCGCTCAAGGTTGCGAAGTACAATTCTTGCAAATATTTTGGCTTCGAGTGGGGCAGTCGCTGCTGCAGCTGCAGCACGCAGAACACGTGCTGCTCCTGCATTCTGCATAAGGCTCGCATGGTGCACAGCATGCCGGCCACCGGGGATAGTAAACTGCAGTTAAAATATGACAAATGTGGAGTTTCCACCAATAAGTTTAACACTGTTTATCAAATTTTAGTGGAAATAATAAAAAATAATTAACCCAAAAGATGATGGATGGGTACATTTATAAAAACACGCAAATGAGCCCGGGGAGGGGGGGAGAGTCTCAGCACGTAGAATTACCTGCAGAAGAGCAAACGCAGCACATGCCTTGAGTATAGATGATGGATTTCGTAACATGGCAACAAATCTCCCAATTTCAGCTCCACTAAGGAATATGAAAACAAGGTACAAAAATCAGATGAAGAAAAGAAACATTATGAACTTAAACAAAAGTAATTTTAGTTCACAAAATAAATGATCTTCCTGCTGGAGGTTATAGAAATAAGATCAGCAAAATGGTCCATACACTAATATCAACCGATGGAAGTTTCAAAGATCATTTAAAGAAGTAGGAAGCACCTAAAAACTAAGAAATATAGGAGTAAATCTCTAAAAAGAAGGTAATATTTTCAATTGTCTTACTTGCATGTTATTTAAACAATTACAGCTAGTTTCCTTACAGGTAACGAAAAAATGACTACTACAGCATAGAGAATAACAACTAATCAAATTCTATACATAAAAGAAAATATGACAAACACACGTGACATGATGAGTAAAACTTTGAAGACAGAAAATGACTGCAGATATGAGAAATGGTTAACAACATAATGGAAGGATTTAGAGTTGAACCAGTAGAAATGTATATGATAGCCAGAAAGAACATGAGTTGACAGAGAGAAGGGAAACCTGCATCTCAGATGCCCTGCTTCTTGAATACGAGCTCCTTCTGTTACGTGTGACAATGATGCAGGTGCTGATGACGCGGCAGCAGCAGCAAATGCTTGTGGATCAGAAAACGTCAGGACAAAGGCTTCGATGTGTTTCAAAGCCGTCCTTCTAGCCCCATCTAAACTCACACTCTTTGAAACGCTTTCTGATGAAGTCCCTATCAGAGCAAATTCATCCATTCTGCAGAGAGTATAACAGAATTGAATACATATAAACCTAAGTTAATTCTTCCAAAACAAGTGCATATAACTCACATGAAGATTAAACCACAAACCATTAATGGAGATACTTTAATCTCTTATAACCCTTATTTTTGGCGAATTAAGGTGTAAAGTACTGCAGGTTTTAAGACACAGGAAAATTGTTTTAATTCTAATAACAAGATATCTCGTAGAAGATGATAGAGTTATAGGAAGCAACAAGCTTCTCATGGCTCTCCTGTCTGAAAGAATTTTTTTTTAATTAATGCAATGGTGTTCCACAGAGCTCGGGCCTCTTCTACATATAGTGAAAAGATAATTAGTTTAGTTTTTTGTACACACCTTTTGCTACTATTTCCCTCAACTTCTCCAATATCCATATAAAAAGTAAATGAAAAGAAATAACAATAATATAAAGAGCAAAAAACACAAATAAATTGGGGCCCCAACATTGATGGTATAGTTATCTGTGCATTGGTAGTTTAAATTAGCTTCATATAGATAAATTGCAGTTCTGTAGCCAAACTTTGTTTTTCAATTGTGACGCAGCCATAACACGTGGAATAAATTTGGAAAGAAAAAAATAACTAAAAAGTCCAAAAAATAAAAGAGAAGGGACTATTAAACATAGAAGCAAGACATCAGAAATGTGAACCGGACAAAAAACAAAGAATTGAGTATTGTGAGCATAATTATGTCTGTCACAGCAAGTATTATTACCTCCCATCAAACATGTATGCCAATGCTAATGCAGCCATGAAGCGTGCCATTTTTGATACTGATGTCTTACAAAGATCAACTAAGGCAGAAACTCCCCCTTCCTCCACTATATGGAGAGCATTACCAGGATTAAAAGCAAGATTCCAAAGAGCTCCTGCAGCTGTTTCATGGACATCCTGAAGGAAAAAAATATAGATGAAGCAAAACTTATGCCATACTTATTCTTAAAGCAGATGTTGAAAATAAAAAATTTTGGTAGGGACATTGATCATTAAGAAGAGGAAATGCTTGCCTCGGCTCGGGAGCGTGCCAACGCAATTAGAGGTGCTACACCTCCTTCACGACCAATAGCAACACTAACAAAGACCAAGGAAGATACATGGCATTAGAATCAATATAACATATAACGAAGAATAAATGTAAATCCTTACCTAACTATTCTGCATATAAGAGTACCAAAATACAACCAGAGCTAACAATTCAGCATGATGTATATATTTTTTTTTTAAGTAATCGAAATATCATTAAAAAGCGTAAGGTGTAATTCGAATACACATGAAGTATATAAGAAAATCACCTAAAAATGAGAAGAAAAAAAAAAAGACAATAAGGAAATCATGAAAGCTTTTTTTTTTTTTGATAAGTAATAGTAACGTATCGTATAAATAAAGCATAGAGAGGTGCAACTCTAGTACACAGGAGTATACAAAGAGAAACCCCTAATTTAAAGGAAAAAAAAATGACAAAAAATCAAAAAATCTACAAAACTAACATGTTGGAACAAGTGGCTCATATTCTGTTAGTTATAAAGATAAATATTATGAATAGAAGAGTTGTCTCCGCGTAGTGGAGACAACTGGCCCATTGGGTGTAATTAAGTTTATGTTGCCTGGGACAATTAGTTAGTGGGGGTGCGGGGGCAATGCCCCCGCGGTACGGTACGGGGTATTTTGGGGTTTTATAAAAAGCGTCCGTACAGTTAGGGTTTTCTTATAAATATGTATGATGTAACCCTAAGACATTCAATAGTGAATATAGCCGCACTCTCCCTGTGGACGTAGGCACAACTTGCCGAACCACGTAAATCCTTGTCTCAATTTTCTCTTACTCTCTCTCTTTTCGATTCCGTATTATTCATCACAATTGTGCACGGTAACAACATAACAAAAAAGAGACTGTGATGGGCAACCATCCAACTGTATAAAGTGTGAAGCACATACTTTCGCAGCTCCGCCCTCGATAGCTCAACATCTTCAAAAGTCCGAGCATTTCCCTCCCACCACAAACACCACCAAAGGCACAAAGGAACCAATTTTCAAACTTCCCTCATTGGGCCATACCCAACCTGACCTCCCCAACTATTCAAAATGTCAATCACCCATCTAGGCATAATCCAAACAACTTCAAACAAATTATAGATAGAAACCCAAAGGTCACGCGCAACTTCACAATGCAACAATAAATGGTCAATAGATTCCCCACTCTTCTTGTACAAACATCACCACTCCACCACCATAACATTTCGCTTACACAAATTGTCCATTGTCAAAAATTTTCCAAGCGCTACTATCCACACAAAAAATGCCAACCGCACAGGAGCTTTAACTCGCCAAATACTCTTCCATGGAAAAGGCAGACGTTCCCGAGTAATAAGCCTTGTATAAAAAGACTTAACCTCAAAAATACCTCTTTTGGAAAGGTTCCAAATCATCCTATCATCTTCTCCCTGCCTAAGTGTGAGAGTACAGCTGCTCAAAAAAAGATAAGACCATCTCCATCTCCCAATCTTGAACCGGCCTCGTAAAAATAACATCCCACTACAGTCTCCCGTCTTGATACTGCATGCGATCCGCTACCCACGCATCTGGTTGTTGAGCAATACTAAAAGAGTGGGATAAGAAATCTTCAATAGCTTGTTCCCACACCACAGATCATGCCAAAAACTAAGACCCAAAACCCACATCAAAATGGGATAAAGTTGAGAACTCATCCCAGCCCCTCCTAATATGCTTCCCAACACCCACTCCATGCGAGCCAACAACCTCCTTAGAACACCAACCACCCCTTGAACTATTATACTTAGCGTCAACCACCAATCTCCACAAAACGTCTCTATCCATAGCATACTGCCATAGCCACTTTCCCAAAAGAGTTCGATTGAATTGTAACAAATTTCTAATACCCAAACCACCTCAAAATGGGATAAAGTTGAGAACTCATCCCAGCCCCTCCTAATATGCTTCCCAACAGCCACTCCATGCGACCCAACAACCTCCTTAGAACACCAACCACCCCTTGAACTATTATACTTAGCGTCAACCACCAATCTCCACAAAACGTCTCTATCCATAGCATACTGCCATAGCCACTTTTCCAAAAGAGTTCGATTGAATTGTAACAAATTTCTAATACCCAAACCACCTAATTTTAATGGACTGCAAATTCTCTCCCAATTCACTAAATGAAATTTGAACTCATGCCCAATATCACCCCATAGAAAATCCCTTTGAAGTTTTTCCAACCTGTTAGCCACTCTCACTGGGATAGGGAAAAGAGACATATAATACGTAGGCAAATTAGAAAGAGTACTCTTTATCAATGTCAACCTACCACCCTTTGAGAGATAAATTCTCTTAAATCATGACAGCTAAAGCACAATAGGAGCTAAAACCCTAGTTGTCCAAGTATATAGAGTACTAAAAATAAGGACATAAGCTCCGCCAACGTCCTCTCGCGGTCTTCGAAACATCTCTCATTGCGTTCCGTCCAGAGACACCACAAAAGATAAAAAAGCGCTATCTTCCACACAACAACACTATGAGAGCTACCACTTGTCCATTAACAAGCATAAGCTACTCTTCTAGGTATAATCCACGAAAGCCCAAAATGACTAAAAAAGGCACTCCATAATGCAAAAGCTACCTCACAATGGAAAAAAGATGGTTCACGGACTCTCCATCCTTCTTGCACATACAACACCAATCAACCACAATGACATGCATCTTCCTTAGATTGTCAATGGTAAGAATCTTCCCTAAGGCCGCTGACAAGCAAAAAAAGCCGCTCTCAAAGAAACCTCAGTCCACCAAATACTCTTCCAAGGAAAAGGAATGCCACCATTACAAATAATGAGCTTATAAAAGGAGCTAACAACGAACAACCCCTTTTTAGAGGGGATCCATCAACGTTTGTCTTCACCTTCCCGTCTTGCTCTAACGGAATACAACAAATTAAAAAACAAGGCAAAGACATCCACCTCCCAATCACGAGCTGCTCTAACAAAGCTTATGTTCCATTAATTGGAATCAGTAGAGCCAAAATTTTGATTCATAGGGGTCAAATTTTTATTTTTTTTTAATGAATGAGCAGCATCTTCTAAAATACTATATTCCAACCAATCATCATATTCTTTGAACCATGCTGGATTAAAACGACGAAATGTTTTTTCAAATTGTGTTTGTGGAAAATCATGGTTAATCGGATGACAAGGTCCTTTTTGTACATATACTCTTCGGATTTGTTCTTTATCACAAGGATGGTAATTAAATTTTTTGTTTCTTAAGCAATGATCTACTAACAGATTTGCTAAATCTATTTCGACACGAGCTCGTTTAAAATTTGATTGGAGCTCAATAGAATCATTGTTCTCCATAATCTCATGTAACTACAATTTTATATTTCATACAATTAAAATATGCAACAAAAACTATATCTATATTCATATATAATTAATTTAAAAGAGTAATATAAATAAAAAATCTTAATTAATATAAAAATTTGATTACATACCTGAAGCTTTTTTTTATTTTATTTTTGACAAATTTGGCTTCCTGGAAGTAGCAGATAGCTAAACGGGCTGAGGTTTAGTTGATGTTTTTTTTAAAATTGGATCTCAAGTTCTTTAGAAAAGAAAAACTGAAATACCTAACTCTTTTTTTTCATTGGGAACCGCAGGTCTGCAACTTAGCCCTTAGGATTTTGTTTTTTTTTTTTTTAAAGCACTTCACAAATCACGTTGTTGTTTTAGTTGTTTTTATAAAGCCCTTCAACTTAGCCATTAGCCTAGTTGGTGCTGCTCTTCAAAAAAATAAAAACAAATCAAGTCCTTTACCGCTTCACGAATCACGGCGCGCATGTTTGTCATGGATAGTTGGACTCTTGTTTCAAGATTTAAAACAAACGTTTTGTGGTTTATTTAAACGGTGCATTTAAAAAAAGTAAAAAAAGTTGTCTTCTTCCCTCTTCCTTCTTCTACCTTCCTGTTGACCTAATGCTTAACACTGAAACAGTGAAACAAAAACAGGCTGACTGAAAAAAAAAAAACAAAAACACAAAAACGTTGGCAAGATAAATTTTTGGCAGGTGAGGGGAGGCATTTGACTCCTCTCGACCCCCCCTCCCTCCGCTCCTGATTGGAATCATCATAAAGCTCCAAGTGAGTCGCTACGGAAGCATCCTTAGTGCAAGCAATAGCAAATAAATATGGAAAAACTCCTTAAGGGCCTTGTCCCCACACCACAGATAATGCTAGAAACTCACCTTGGCACCATCTCCCACCTCAAATTTGGTGTGATTAGCAAACAACACCCAACCCGTCCTGATATTATTCCATAACCCCACCTCATACGACCCAAGTGGTTCATTTGAACACCACCTACCCCACCAACTATCAAATTTGGAGTCGATCACAACTCTCCATCATGCCCCTCTCTCATGCACATAACGCCAAAGTCATTTCCCTAAGAGGGCACAATTAAACAACAGCAAGTTCCAAACCCCCAACCCTCCCTCAGCGATCGGAGAACACACCTTGGAATAGCTTACCAAGTGGAATTTGAACTCTTCTCTTATCCCACCCCACAAGAAATCTCAATAAAGCTTCTCGATGCTATTAGCAACACTCACTGGGAGAGGAAAGAGCGACAAGAAATACATTGGCAAATTGGAAAGCGTACTCTTGATGAGGGTAACCCTCCACCCTTAGACAAGTACATCATTTTTTCAACTAGCCAACCGACGCTCATAACTCCATCCCAAATATATTTAGCCTTATAGGAGGCCCCTAACGGAAGACCAAGATACTTTAAATGCAAAGAAGAAACACTGCAGCCCAGAATGCCCGCCAACCCAACCACATTCTCCCCATTACCCACTAGAACCAACTTTGATTTAGCCAGATTTATCATCAAACCGAAGACAGCTTCAAAGCAAAAAAAAATAAAGCACGCAGAAAGTGAAGATGATCATGCTTAGCTCCATAAAAAATCAAAGTGTCATCTGCAAACAACAGATGTGAGATGTCAACCATACCAAAATGCCTAGACCCCACATAAAATCCAGAGAGAAGGCCCCCATTAACAATGGCAGAAAGCATTCTACTCGGCCTCCATCACAATAACAAAGAGAAATGGTGACAAAGGATCACCCTGTCTCAAACCACGGGAGCCATTAAAGAAATCGGGTGGACTTCCATTCACCAAAACTGAAAAGCACACCGAAGAAATACAATGCACTATCCAAGAGCACCATTTCTCCCCAAAACCACACCTCCTCAACAAGTAAAGTAAGAAATCCCAATTGAAATCATATGCCTTCTCAATGTCTAGTTCGCAAAGCACCCCTAGCTCACTGGATCTGATTCTACTATCGATACATCATTGATGAGAAGAGTATCATAATGTTTTCCAAATCCGAACAATCTTATTCATACATACGAGAAAATAATGTGAAGTCATTTTCGATATACAGGCACAATAAAGTGAATCCTGTCCTATGATGAATATGGCAATACCTTGGAAAGAAAAATATTGTAGTACGATTGAAAGTCCCATAACACAAGAACGCTAAGATCATGTGGCCACTCAACTTGAAAGCGTCAATAACTAAAATTATAAAATTAACATAGCCTTGATGACCACTTCTAATACCAAAGAGACTTGTTACTTTATTTGGAGGCCAGTCACTTCATTGGATATGCAATCCGCCTAAGTTTCCTGCGTGCTCAATTTTCCACATGATGCCTTTATCAGCAAGCTGCAAGATATCAAATCAGAGACACTGAAAGCATGTTTAAGGAACTCTGCATTCATACACTGACGTAGTGTTTCCCAGCCACCATGGGATGAGATCTTCACATTTTAGGGAAATGACACTAAGCCCCCTCTCTCTCTCTCTCTCTCACTACCATGTCGTCCACGTCAATGGGCTGTGATAGAATCTCTCTCTCTCTCTCTCCACCAGCGTCTTTGGCGAGATCATGGAGGTCAAGAAGGCCATGCCTCCTGACAATGGTTTGTGGCAGAATCACAAGCAGCGCAGCTGTTGGTTTGGGTAGCATATAACTTGGGCAGAATGTGGCTTGGGAAAAAGAAGTATGGTGCATTTGAATGAGGCGTGAGTGTAGAAATTTGGTGTGGGAAAACGTTAAGAACCTTGGAAGAAGAAAAACGGGAGTGTTGAGAAAGAGAATATGCACTGTGGGTGAGCAGGTATTATCTGCCCCCGCATATCTTAAAACCTGAGTATCACCCTTACTGGTGGGTGGAGCCTGGCGGGTGGTCTGGTTATAACTGGCCCACTGATCACCCCTACAGTAACAGTTGGGGGTTGCATCAATTTTTCCAGCAGAGGTAATGATGATGTATCAAGTCTTATCCAAAGAAAAAAAAAATGATGTATCAAGGATATCATCATAACAGTCTAAGCTCATTCAAATAAGGCACTATAGCCCTCTTCTGGCCAAAAAGAGGGAAAGAAAAAAGATTAAGGCACTGGGCAGGATTGGGCTTTTTAATTTCTTTCAGACGTTTACAGTTGTGTATTGTACATTAATTCAGACAATGTGGTTATTGCAAACAAGACGTATTGCATTTTGTTAAAATGTTTCCCTCTTTACAGTTGTGTTCTGTATATCTTTCACTCTTTGCATTTGATTAAATTTTTTGCTGATAAATGTCCGTACTCCCTCCTAAGATTGCAGTTAGTCGTGCAAAAAATTGCTTTGTCAGTTTGCATTAGCATAATTCTTAGGTGGATCAAACAGAACATATAGTATATTCCTATATGCATCAAAAGCTTGTCTAGGAATCATATCTGTATTGACAGAAATGAAACGACTATTATAGGAAAAATTCATGAACTCAAACACATACCTATTGGCTTCTGACACTGACAATCCCCAGAGAGCACCGGCAGCCCTCTCCTGAAGACCCGGGGAGGCATTTGAACAAGATTGTGCAAGAGCAACCTAAATTATCGAGAACAAAGCTTCAAGATGCAGTGAAACTTTATACCAGAAAATTGCTGGCAATTATTTTGCAGTTTTTTATTTAAATTCAAGAAAACACATCACACTATAAACAGATTATAACCGTTGCAGCTTAGCTGTAGGACACTTCAACAAAGCACTCACTCTAATCATTCCGAAACATTATGTAGGTAAAAGATATCTTCAACATGAAATCAACACTTCTCACATAAGTTGGGAGAAACATATTAATTATCAGTTACTTATCAAAAAAGAATCTTATATATATATAATAGCTGAGTTCCAACTTAGAGTTGGGCTAGAATTGCGACACGTGGCGTGAACTCATACTTTTTAGTGACTAAACCGGTCTTTTAAGTACTAAACCAGTCCTTTAAATAAATCTGAACCGGTCTATTTAATGTGTTAAAAATTTACTTAAAAACTCATATATAGAATCAAGAGCTATATGTGTTAATACGTACTTAAAAACGCTATATGTGTTAATACGTACTTAAAAACCCATATATAGGGAGAAAAAAAAACCCCATATATAGAACCAAGAGCGATATGTGTTAATACATTAATAACCCATATATAGGGAAAAAAACACCATATATAGAACCAAAAAAACTCATATATACGTTATCTGAACGCACGTCTCTCTTTATTAATGCCGCAAGCACATCTCTCTCTCCATTAACACCTTAAGACCGGATTTTATTTGTTTATAATTATTTTGCGCATTACGTTTGTTCCGTGAGTTTTGATCCGTTTTTGTGAAACATTTTGTGTTACATACTTTTTAGTGAGTTTACCCTTTTTTTATTTTTTAACATGCCTTTTGATGTTCCCGTGTACTTGGTTTAATATGTATTTAATATGTTTAATATCTCTCTCTCTCTCCAGTACCCAGTACCATGTCTCTCTCTCTTTCTCTCTCAGTTTTGTACGCTTCTGCTATCATTCTTCATGTTAGTGTATTTCCAAGGTTTTTTTTTTTTGTCAATTTATATTGTGTTTTTTCTTTGATAAAAATTTCAACTTCATAATTAAGATAATAATTTTTTTGGATTTTTAGTGGGCTAATTGTAGATTATAATGTGTTTATGTTTGACTTTTATGTTTTGAATTTTTGTATTGTTTGACAGATTATAGCAACATCCCTCTTCAAAAAATTGTGATTGAGTATTAATCTATAAGAATACGACAACCCTATGTAGAATTATCTAGTTTTTATTTGTATTGAAATATAATAGATATCACACCAACAATATCAGAGATTTCTGCTAATTTTCTACTAATGCTTTGATAATTAGAATCTAGATTTTTTTTTTTTTGCTATTGTTTTTCTTTATACTTCTTTGCATTTTAAACTACTCCTAGAGGAACAAAGATTTTAACATATTTTAATTTATATGGATTAAACTAAAATCAAGGATCTTATGTTTTAATTCATTTGAATGTTTTATGAAACTTATTTTTTTTTTCCGCTTACTTAGATTTTCAGGCATTTTTTTGGAAATGTTTTTTTTTCTACATTTGAAAGCAAAAGGCAAACATTTATTTATTAAACATTCTTGCTAATTTTCTATTAATGCTTTAAGTAATCATAATCCAGGTTTTCTTATTATTATTATTTTTTATTATATACTTCTTTTCATTTTAAACTACTCATATGGGAACAAAGATTTTAATATGTTTTAATTTATATGGATTAAACTAAAACTAAAGGTCTTATATTTTAATTCATTTGAAAGTTTTATTTAATTTTTTTTTCATTTGCGACTTACTCAGATTTTCAGGCATTTTTTAGAAGTGTTTTTTCTGCTTTAAAAGTAAAAGAATGCAAAAATTTATCTGATTGTTGTGCAAAAAAGGATCAAAAACTCTTTCACAAGCCTAATGTGAGGATTAATTTGATTCCATTAAATGTTGAGTGAAAGATTTTGTTTTATTTTGTATTCATAAAAAAAAAATATTTCGTTTATTTTTCTATGTATTTTTTTTAATATTCATAATTATTTGATTGCATTAAATGTTGAGTGAAAGATTTTGTTTTACTTTGTATTCATAAAAAAAAAAATATTTCGTTTATTTTTCTATGTATTTTTTTTAATATTCATAATTCTTTGATTGCATTAAATGTTGAGTGAAAGATTTTGTTTTACTTTTTATTCATAAAAAAAAAATTTGTTTATTTTGCTCTATATTTTTTTTCGAATGTTCGGAATTATATGCATTTTATTTGTATTGAAATGTAATAGATATCACACTAACAATATTATAGATTCTTGCTTATTTTCTATTAATGCTTTGATAATTAGAATCCATGTATTCTCTTGCTATTTTGTTTCTTTATACTTTTCATTTTAAACCATGTATACCTCTGGAAACAAATATTTAAACATGTTTTAATGCATATAGATTAAACTAAAATAAAGGCTCTTATGTTTTACAGGATTTTTTTTTTTTTTCGTTTATGTGATTTACTCGATTTTAAGCCATTTTTTGAAAGTATTTTTCTGCTTTTGAAATCAAAACAAGACAAAAAATAAAATAAATTGATTGTTGTAAATAAAAGGAATAGAAATATCTCCCAAACACCAAAGAGATATTAAGCATTGAACCTGATATGAAGATTTATTTGATTCCGTTAAATGTTTCGTTAAAGATTTTGTTTTATTTTGAATTCATAAAAAAATAATTTGTTTAGTTTGCTCAGTATTTTTTAAGAATGTTCATAATTATATCCTTCTTATTTGGGTTGAAATATAATAAGTATCACATCATGAATATTAGAGACTCCTGCTAATTTTTTTTCTTTATATTTCTTTTCATTTCAAACTATTGTGGGAAGAAAAATTTTAACATGTTTTAATTTTTATGGATTAAAATAAAATCAAAGGTCTTATGATAGTTTTTTTTTTTTTTGTAATTTATACATTCATTCAATGTTTTGTGTCAGTATATTAAATAATGTACCGTGTATAACCTTTAATGTCTTTTTTATTGAAAAAGGTGTGATATTTTTTTACACGCTTTTTTTTAACCTATAATGAAAAATACGATGAAGATGCGTTTAAATTTTGAGATTAAATTATAATGAAGAATCCCGCACATAGCGCGGGTTATGAGCTAGTCTTACTTAACAGAGTGAGCGAGTTTAAGTATGTGTCAATTCGTGCATGCATGTGTTGTGTTTTTGAATGTCTATGTGTGCATGTGAGAATATTATAAAGATGAAACATCCACATTAACATATCCAACAAATACTTCCTCTTGAAGCACTTCTTATTATAGGATGTTGTGCAAAACGCAATATAGGATTACAACAATTAAGATGGTTAGGGCTCATAAAGGTAAATATCATACCAGGGCCTCTACACCACCAGCAGCTGCGATCGCTTCTCGATTTCTGTCATCAAATGATAAATTCCACAATGCACCAGCAGCTTCTTGCCTATTTGATAAGCAGATACAGTGATAAGATAAAACTGATAAACAAACAACGCTATAATGACATAAAAGTGGTGCATTTCAGATAGAACAAGGGAATATTTTAATCCTGCTTGCAGAAACAGAAGTTCAGATTCACGAGAGTTTAAACAACATTGGTCTCTTAAAGTACACAAGTTCCAATTAGAGTGACTAAGAAAAATAGTACACAGCAAAAGATCATTTTCTTTATCCTAAACACCCCCCCCCCCCCCAAAAAAAAGGGAGAAAGTGTCAATGCGAGCTCTCAAATTGGAGTAATAATTTTTTAGAGGCACAAATTTGATATCCAGGCCTAAGACAAACCATAGTCATCTCTATATAATTTGAAAAGAAGTGGTATGTAGACAGTAGTTGCGAGTCAACATTGACAGACTGAACAGAGCATTGAGAAGATCCAAAATTATTTAGTCAGAAATGTCACAAAATCCCCCGCCCTTGGGGGATGCCCTCAGCGACGGAATCTTTTGAGTGGCTGAAAGGGTAACTATAACCCAAAATCCATACTATGGAAGCTACAGTGGATATTACTGATAAAGTTGTAAAATTTTCCACGAATAACAGTAGATATAAGACTCCATTTTGCATTAGAAATCATTTTCCCAAAAAAAAAAAGGCACTAGCTTCAAAGATAACAACTACAAAATAAATACACTTTTCCTAATGCTTACCAAAAATTGATGGGAGAAAAGTCTCCCCGTTTTTGTTTATTTTTTAGCTTCCTTTTCTATAAAGCACAGACAGATAAGTTATAACTGCTAGAAATATCCTTAGTATTACTCGAGAAGCCTTCCATATGTAAAATAAAGCCTGAAGCATTATTACAATCAAGCACGAACAAGAAACTTTTAGAGGGTAAGAAACATGCCCATCAAATAGACATATCTAAACAGTTACAAATTGCAGTCTGGGGAATTATTTGTTTCCCCTTTTTTCTTTTGGGGTGCCCCACTGGAGGGGTTGAGGGGCCTGCCACTCGGTGTTTATACAAAAATGCATTTATCAAAAAGAATGAAAATAGTTGGAAGATGATTAAAAAAAATGACAATATTATGTAAGTTGGAAGCCATGGATCAATGAATCTATTGGCTATAATGAAGATGCTAAAAATCATTAGATTACAAGATCATATTAAATAGGAAATATAAATTCAGAAGAAATTGTAAATTACCTGACACCTTCATGAGGAGATCGTGTAAGCTGAACAAGTGCTTCAAGAGCACCTGCCTCTTGTCCAACAGCAGAATTGTTACTGTTGCTATCTCCATGAGCAGCCAAATTAGCTAAGGCACGAGCAGCCTGTATAAACAAGGAGTGTACTAAATTAGTTTGGAACAAAGCCACATGCAGACACAAATAGAGAAAGGAAGTATACATTTTAAATTAGATGGAGAGAGAGAGAGAGAGAGAGAGAGAGCAATGGGTACTCACTGTAGAAAACCCATTGCTATTCTGTAAGAGGTAGTAAGGTTAATTAGTTTTTGGGTTCAATATTCATGAAAAGCCAGGTTTGAAATGATCCAAGTTACGGAACCAAGACACTGCAGGGTTAAGGGCCTTGATTGCTGCAGTAGTTTTCTTGCTGAATTGCCAGATAATATTACAGAACCATTTCGAACTTTTTTTTTTTTTTTTTTTGATAAGTAAGATCAAATATATTATAAAAAGCGTAAGGCGCCCCTACGTACACAGGGAGTATACACAAGGACCACCAAAAAGAAAAAGAAAAAACAACCCAAACAAGAACCCAAAACACCCGCAAAAGAAACCCACCCACTACAAAGCAACCCTAAACCCGCATACACATCTTATTTTTTCCCCGGCTAGACCCAATGTTTCCAACATCAAAATTGAGAGAGCATTCCAAATTTTTCAGCTCCCTCCACCCCTTCGGCTTCAAAACAGAACCCCCATCCACTCGCTGCTGATGCTCTTCAATTTCACTCATCAGATCCAAAAACCTTTTTTTATTGTCCCCAAAAGAAATCCCTAGAGCTTGAGCGATCTCCAACGAACTAACCACTGCCTCAGAGTAACCATTAATCAAATCACTCTTCTCTGAAGAATCTCCAATCTCCGAGATGGTCTTCGGGAAACAAGAGCTCGGCCGGAGAAAGCCCCGCTTAAGGAGACCCCTCGCCGGAGGAGATTGAGCAGAGGGCTTGACAGTCGAAGAACCATCTGCGAAAGCCCGGAAAGAACCCTCCATCTTGGACCCCGCCAAGCCAACGGGCTCAAACGCTGCAAACAACCCAGATACCCCACCCGAGACTGAAGACCGACTACCTACCAACGGGGCAGCGGCAGGCGCGACTCTGATCAGCTCCCCCGCAAGCTGACCCAAATCCATCTTTGAAGCCCTCTGAATCTTGTGTTTACGATTGTAGAAGTACAAGGGCTTAGACGACTTCTGGGCGATCACTACCGCCGAAGGGTTGCACGGCCTCACAGAAAGACCATCGCCAGCTAGAGAAACAGACCCCTCGAACCTGAAACGACCCTTCTTCCCTGTCGGTTCTGTCACCTCTGGAGAAATGAGGGGATACAGACAGGCCTCGAGAGTGACTGACTCCGTGACCCTAGCAGCAGTCAAACCCACCGCCGGAGAAGAAGAAGACTGGTCAAGCGGCGTGTTCTGGTCAAGCGGCGAGAACTGGTCACCGGCATCCACTAACCTCACCGGAGAAGACTGGCAGGGAGAGAAACTGGTCACCGGCAAGGAGAAAAGCTGGTCATCGGCCTCCTCTGACCCAATCGGCATGTTCTGGTCAAGCGGCAGGGAGAAAAACTGGTCACCGGAAGAGAGAGATAGAAAAGCTGGTCATCCGCCTCCTCTGACCCAATCGGCATGTTCTGGTCAAGCGGCAGGGAGAAAAACTGGTCACCGGCCTCCTCTGACCTCACCGGAGAAGACTCTTGCCCCGCCGACTGGGATGAAGAGCCATCGGAGAAAAACTGGTCACCGGCTCT
>FXXK01000700.1:120444-155444 GCA_900184695.1 Betula pendula
AAACAGAGCTCCCATCATCCGTAAACATGCCTCTCGCTTATGGCCCTCTTCGATGTCACACATCAGATCGAGGAAACCTTGCTCATTTCCCCCACACGAGACTCCCAAAAAAGGAGCAATCGCCAATGCATTTGCCACAGCTTCAGGATAACCATTAGCCCCCGAGACCCCATCCTCAACCTCAACCCCAGCCTCCGAGATGTTCCATGGCAGTGTGAAGATTTCCCCAAGCAAATTACTCCTCTCAGACGATTCCCCAACCTCGATAAGCTGACAGGCTCGGGAGACCGACGAGGAACCCCATCACAGGGGCGAGGCATGAGAAATCCCCGCCGGAGCATACCCTTCGCCGGAGAAGAATGAGCTAAAAACTTATTGGCACCACTGCGGGAGCCAAGAGACCGCTCTCCTCCTTGGAGCCCGAAAAACATTGGGCTCAAAGGCTGAGAACAGCCCAGAAGACCCACCAGAAACCGAGCTCTGTGCACCCACCAACGGCACAGCACCAGGGGCTATGCTAAACAGATCACCCGCCAGCTTACCCAAATCCAAATTCGAACCCTCTTGACCTTTTGTTTACGCGTTATAGAAGTGCACCGGAAGACTCACCGAAGGCTCACTGTCGCGCTGGACGGAAGGCTCACTGTCGGCGCTGACTCCTCCAACGTCGAGTCCAGGACAGAACCGGTCGCGACCCAAGACCCACAACGGAACTCAGCGCAATCTCAGGACGGTCACTGGAAACAGCATCAAAGTCGATTCAGGGGGCTCAGAACCAGTCGCCGGAGCCGAGGCACTCTGGCGACGACCCAAGACCCACGCGGAACACAGTGCGATCTCAGGAGAACAGTTTTTTCTGCCGGATGGGCTCATCCCAGGGGCAAGAGTCTTTCTCCGGCTGGTCGCGGGGGCCACGAGGGGATGCCGGTGACCAGCGTCGCGGCAATAATTTCAGACCGACGCAACCGTCTCTCCCTCACTCTCTCAACGGCCAACGCTTAGCCGCACCGCACGGTGGTTTGAGGTTTCTTCCCCCCACCACACCGACGCACGCAGTCCTCCCCTCATCTCTCATCTCTCATCTTTGTTCCCAAAACCCAAATCCAAAATCCCCCAATTTCAGCCGAAACAGCCCTAGTCTCTCCCTCACTCTCTCAACGGCCAATGCTCAGCCGCACCGCACAACGCATGGTGGTTTGAGGTTTCTTCCCCCACTTTCAGCTTTCAGGTAAGGTTTTATTCCTCTTCATTAAAGTTTTTTTTTTTAGGGTTTCAAATTTTCAAAGACTCCTCTGACTGCTTCAATTTTTGCTAACCGAGTGGGTTTTTGATTATGGGTTTGCTGTTTATGGGTTTCAGTTGTGTACGTGTGTTCTGTTTTCAGTAGTGTTGGCCGAATGTTGTGTGTGTGTTCTGCATAGAATACGTAGGAAAATTAAGTTGATGCTTGGGATCTTATGCCACTAGAAGGTTGGGGGTTGCGTTTTCTTGGATGCCAAACGGAAAGATTCGTGCAAACGAAGCCGTGGATATTCAACCCAAATCAGCCCTGAAAAAGACAAAAAAATGGGCTAAAAAAAAATCTGAGTTTTTTATAATGCTTAAGCCCAACTCAGCCCTGAAAAAGACAAGAAAATGGGCCCAAAAAAATCAAATGAGCCCTAAAATCGGCCCAAAATTCAAAAAAAACTCAAAAAATCTCAATTTTAGCAAAGGCGGTTATAGCGGGGCGGTTTTAAGTTTTATAACTGCAAACCGGCGGTTATAACCGCTAACCGCCTTAGGCGGTGCGGTGGCGGTTACGGTTTTAGAATAACCGCCTAAGACGGTTGCGGTTGCGGTTATAGCCAATAACCGCTAACCGCAACCGCCTTTTCACCCCTAACCAAGAGGGAGGATCCCTATTGTTTGACCACGTAAAAAAACCTCCTACAAGAGGAATATCCATGAGCACCTACTAAAAAATGAAGTCTGAGAACTCCACCATAACTAGACAGAAACAGACTCCACTTGATCTCTCATTAGAAAAACGAGTGATGTTGAAATTCCCCCTAATGCACCAAGGCAAGTTCTACCAACCAAGTAAACCAGCCAATTCATCCCATAAAAGCCTTCTATCATAATCGAAACTAGAGCCACAAACACCCACAAAAGCCCAAGAAACTTGATCTTTGACATTTTTAAAAGAACAAGCAACAAAAACTCTCCCACACACTCTTCGATTTTTTCCACCATCCTCCTATCTCACATGAGCAAAATATCACCAGAGGACCCCCTTGAATCTAAACAACACCCTACATGAAGGCAGCCCCACAAGCTACGCACAATGCTACAAGCCATATGCTTCAGTTTAGTTTCCTTGCCTTCCATTTTTTTGAGCAAATTTCTAACTTTAGGGCACCTATCCCCTCATTTAACCCTCTTACATTCCAAGATAACAATTTAGGCGTCATTATAAAACCAAGGGGCCTTATTAGCTTCTGGCATGATGTTTGGTGTGCAACTCAATATCTGAAGGATGCCTTTCCGGACTTATTTCGCATTGCTCGATGCAAGGAGGCGTAGGTTTTGAATCATATGCAGATTTCCAATGGGATTATTCATTGGAATATACCTTTTTTACGAGCTGTACAAGATTAGGAGGTAGAGGTGGTGCTTTCCTTTTTTCGGGTGTTGTATTCTTTCAGACGGCGATAAGGAGGAGAGGATTGTATTCGGTGCATTCCTTCAAAGAGGAAGAAGTTTGAGGTGCGATCATTTTTCCAAAAGCTATCTATTTCGATGGTTTCTTCCTTTCTTTGGAAGAGTATATGGAAAGTTAAAATTCCTAAGCGAGTGAGCTTCTTTGTGTGGACAGCAGCTCTTGGTAAGATCCTGATAGTGGATAATCTGCGAAAAATAGGGGTTTTAGTGGTGGAATGGTGTTGCATATGTAAAAAGAGTGGCGAATCTATCGATCGTCTTTTTCTGCACTACGACATAGCACGAGATTTATGGAATGCGATTTTTTCTCTTTTTGGCGTTACATGGGTTATGCCTGCAACGATGCTAAATCTGTTAGTTTATTGGCGAGGTTAGTTAGGTACTCATTTAGTTCTAGCCGTGTGAAGAATAGCCCCGTTGTGTTTAATGTGTACCATTTGGAGAGAGCAAAATGCCAAATGTTTTGAAGATCATGAGAAGTCAAAGAATGAGCCCTTACACCTTTTGGTCAATTCACATTTTGTTTGGACCGAGACTTTTAATATTTCTTCTTTGTCTAGGATTTCACAATTTGTGGAGTTTTGTTCTTCTTTTTGCCTTTAGTAGGACTTTTCCTTATATACTTCCGGTGTACTAGGGTTGCAAAAAAAATAAATAAAACTAAGAGACCCCTCCCCTTAACTCTGCTTCGACTAGAACTATCACTCATAGAATCATAATTGATAGAGCATAACAATCTTTTTTAATTCTCTTTTACCTCTGTTGGCTTATTAGGAATTGGAAACCCACTCCTCCTGGTTATGACTCGCTTCAATGGTTGTTAACAAAGCCATGAGTTCCCCTTCAAACCCCGCACATGATAATCCAACATAATGGCGAATGTCTTTCACCTTCTGCAGGACCCAACCTGAAGCCATTGGCCCTAAACACTCAAGATTGTCATTCACACCAGGGGGACAACAATTCAAAGGCTCACAAACGAGGGGTTCTGAGAGCATAAAACCAATTCTGAATATGGCAGACTATTCTCATACAACACACATCAAGCCCAGCCAAAGTGGCAGAATCTTTAACACCCAAAAAACTATCACTCCCTCCTTGGGAACCAGATCGCTCGCCTTACCTTGATTGGAGTGACCTATCTCCTTAACTACATTAAGTCCACCCCTTCCCCCCCCCCCCCCCGGGGGTCCGAGCTGCTTAGAAAGTGATGACAAAGGAGACAAATCCAAGCCCAACAAGATCCCTTTCCCCCACTTTTACCACCACTACCCAATCAGATGATTTAGGGATTACCCTATCAACACAAAGGCCCATACTATGTGTGTTAATAGGATCCGGCACTAAAGTCTCCTTTTCTGTCGCCAAACCACCCAAATTCGAAGAGTTAAATGTCAACGATAGAATCTCTACGCTCAAATCTAAAGTCTTGCACAAACCCGATAAACTTCCCAAATTAGAAGATTCTTCATCAAAACCCACAACCGGAGGCCCAAAATTGGAAACGATCTTCGCTACCCAACCGTTGGCGAACTCTGAGCTTGGGGATTGAACAAGGGGTTGCAGTTGAGCGTCCTCTAATGGGACCTTAGACAGAACACCACCAGCGACATAAATGACACCATCGTCCCCCGAAATCCCATTTCCTTATCTGCCAACTGAATGACATCAACCACAAAATCCACCAGTGACTTACTCGGAAGACCATCATCTCGAACAAAGCTTGTGATTTCACCCTCCACTTAAGGGTGGGTTTGACCCTGGGCCGGATCATGCGATTAACATGGGCTACTAATGGGCCCTTACTCTTATGACCTGCGCCTTTTGTTTGACCCAATAACAAAGGTTTGGGTTCCAAAGCACCAAATGAGGCCTGCAAAACTGGGCTAGGCTTTGGCCCACCGCACCTTCCCCTACTAGGCTAACATTAAACCCCGACCGCAGGCCCACATCCATACGCTCAAGAACCCCGTCCAACTCTTCTCTTAGGCGTGCTAGCTAGGCTCGCATATCACGACAAACACATTTGACTCTTGTGTCACCCCTTGAGCCGTTCTCTCCTTCTGCCACGAAAGTTGTCTGACAGCCACCTTCAGCGTAAAATCTGGTACTGACCTCCACAGTCCCTCCCCAACAGTTAGCGCATCATACCATCAATCATGTAGCGTCGGGGTTAACCGTGATAGTCTTGCTGGTGATTGTCGCACTCTTCCCCGACCCAACCAGTACCTTCGTATACAAACTCTTAGCCATCTCTTCCCCAGCACAAGCTTTATGGACGCCGAAGGTCGCACCACCATGCTTAATAATGCATGGCCACGAGGAGCCCTAAACGAGCTGCTTTGTTACCACTGCCAAATGTTGGCTGGAAAAACGCACCTATTCCACCTTTGCATCTAGTGCCAAAGGACACCCCAAATAAAGCTGAGACCTTTTGCAGCTCAAAAGCTATTTCACCCCTTCCTTCTCGACCTTGCGGTATAACAATGAAACCTTGCCACCTACTTCCATCGTGTTCCACCAACATCAGAAATCAACAATCGCTTTTTCTCCCTTTTATAGCTGTTTTCTATCCTTTTTGCTTTTAAACATCTTAATCTCAGTCTGAAAACCGGTTTGCAAGCACCATTATAAACATGGGCACATTCTTAGTACAGAGGGAGACAATGGTCAATTTAACATTTAGAAAATGAGTTTCATAGCCAAAATCCACCACAATCATGAATCTTGATCATATTTGAAATCCTATTTCTTTTCAAAGAATTCAACCATTCATATCAATAAAATAGATAGTTGTTAGCACATTGAGCATAAAATGTAGCGTTCAATTTGATAACCCAGCTCATGCCACAATAAAAGCTACCTAATCACTCCACTTACCAAAATGGAAAATTAAATTATATGTTTAAAACCGAAAAAGAAATCCAAAAGCTACCAAATTTCAATATAATATGTTGATCTTTAATAATAAGCCAACAGATATCTTGAAAGCAAGCCACTTTGAATCCTGATCTTTGATTGGCAAGTTATATTTACTACATATGCTTACAGAAATGTCAATATGCTCATTTGAGATACTCTATCCTAACAATGAAATATACCTGCTCTTGCACTCCCTCATATTTGCAATTACGGGCAAGCATCACTAAAGCATGTACACCGCCCGCCAATGCAACCTCTGTGCTACACTTGTCATCAGCTGCTAAATTTGCCAATGCACCAGCTGCACGTTCCTGAAAACACATAAACATAAAACAAGCCACAACTTAATTATCATAACTTCCAATTGTATGCAAGTAAAAATCAAGAACAGCATGAAAGGCATGTAGCTAAGCAAAAAGAATGCATGATATTAAGGAAACATACCAGGACTCCATCACCACCATTAGCCCATTTGAATATAAGATCAACTAATGCTTTTACTCCTCCAGCTTTAGCGATGGCACCCTAATAAGGAATTCTCATGTATTCAGAGCTACAAATTTAGAGTTTATGCCATACAATGAGAGAATAAATTCCAAAACATCAAACCTTGTGCTCTTCTCCAACAGAAAGATTCCATAGTCCTCCAGCAGCTTCTTCAGCAACCAACCTATTCATGGACCTCGCCAAACCAGCAAGAATATTGATTCCTCCTTCTTCAGCAACAGCTTTTGCGACATTGTTATTCACAGACAAGTTTGCTATAGCCTACAAAATAAAAATATCAAGATAAAAAGGAAACCAATTACCCTAATTCTACATTTACACCTACAAGCTTAAACTGTAGTAAATAATGAAAATAATTGCAGAATGACCATAAACGCATGATGTGCATTGTAGGAAGTACTCTTATCAAAATCTACCCAACCCATCTCTTTAGATCAGAAATAAATTCAACTTATTAAAAATCAGATGGCTCATAATTGGGTACATAAATTTACCTTAGCAGCCTCTGCCTGAAGCCCTTCCCGCCAAGATTTTGCTAGGTCTAGAAGGAGACGTATGCCACCATCTCGCATAACTGCTTCAGCCCTTCCCCAATCTATGTTGACATTTTCATCGTCAACGACAACAAACGTTGCAAGTCCTGTAGCTGCCCTTTCTTGAACATCCTCTTGCGAGCTCTCCATTAAACTAAGCAGCAGTGCTGCACCTTGCTTGAGCCAAAAATCATCCAAACCCTGTTGATTGCTCTCGGCAATGCGCAAAAGCGTATGGGATAGGATCCACTCAACCCAATTCATGATTTCATCCAAATTTTTGTCCTTATTCGTTATGTTCCTCCAATCCAAAAACACATTTTTCGCTTTGTTCGTAGTATCGACAAATAACGAAGCTATTTCTTTGAAAATATCAGTAAAAAGGGCAAGTAGCAGTTTACCTTTATTTTTATTGACATTAAAACTAGCATATTCTTCAAGAACTGGACAATTCAAGGCACAAAAAACCTTCAAGCTGTCTGATGAGGATAACAATCTTGACACAGCAGCAGGACCAATATCAGTTCTTGAAACGTCTAACCCAGTCAACTTAGGCAGCTTATGCCAGAAATCCGAAACCACACCCCACTTCATATTTGATGTCCCAGAAACTGAGAGGAAACGAACTGATACTACATTTCCCAAAGCCATCTCATCTACATTGAGGCAGTCTATAAACCCAATATCAGTCAAATTTGGACAATGCTTAGCCAAGGCATTAATGGCATCACCATGAACATCCCTAATTCCTGAGAGTCGAAGCCTTTTCAATTTAGAACAGCAAAATGCGATTGCTTTTATAGCATCACTACTTATCCTTTCACAGAAATCTGGCCCAAGCTGGAGGCTTTCAAGTGCCTCGTGTCGAGCCACAATCACAGAAAGAGTCGCATCAGTTATTTTCCTGCAATAATCGCCACTTATTTCACACAAATTCCTAGCTTGAAGATGTATGACTGCATCAGCAGACTCTGCACCACGAAACCTAAGCTTCTGAAGATTCACACATCTCGAAGCAAGGGAAGCCGCCATGGAAACATCACATTTGTGTGCACGAAGATCCAAAGAGTTCCACAAACAAGGAGACATTCCTAGAGCCCTCCATGTACTACAGGTTGATGACAAGCTTGCACGGTCACGATAATTCACACACGAAAATAGCTGAATCACTGTATCATCAGGCAGGTCAGTCCAATCTACATTCCCTTCTCTCCCCACAACCAAAACTTCCTCTTCTATTTCAGGATAACTTGGCAAAACAACCTTCCCCTTCCTCGCCACCTTCCGCCGCAGCCTACGACTCATATCTCAATCAATTCACACAGAACAGACACCAATACTGTTCAACCTCAACTGCCCAAATCTTATAAGTGACACAGACCCAGAAACACATATCATTGCCCTCAGTCCTCAGATACCCAATTCCCAAAACCACTTAAGGAACACAAAAACACCCAGAAAGCAATAGTCTTTCACCTCAAAAACCCTAAAACTCAAACAAGCATTTAAATTATGAATATAGCTCATACAATTAAAGATTCGTAATACACAATAAACGCAAGGCCACCTATATCCAATAGCCGAGAAAATCCGGAATCAAAAATTCATTACAGGATGCAAAATCAACAATCATTTCTCCTACCTGGGAGCTGAGGCACGTGGGTTTGTGGGTAAACCCTTAAAATCTTCAAGATTGTCCAATAAATTATGTCTCTTACAGAATTTCGATTGAAGAAGCTTCAATGGCTGAGAGACAGAGAGAGGGGGGAGAGAGAGAGAGACAGAGACAGAGACAGAGAGAGAGGAGACAGAGATAGAGAGGGAGAGAGGAGACAGAGCTGAGGGCGAAGAATTCAGGTAGGTATTAAGGCAGAGAGGAAAGCCAAACCCTCAAAGCATTTGTCTACCCCTCTCCCCAATATTTCCTTATTTGTTGTGGTTTTTGTTGTTGTGCACCAGGAGAGAGAGTGGTGTGAAACTCCAGCCTCATCAGGGACTACAATTCTATTCTCACCTCCATTGTACACTAATGACGGTTTTTTCAGGATTTTATGTGATATGGTCTTCTTTTTTTGTAATTTTTTTAGCATCAAAACTCCATTTTTCTTTTCTTTTCTTCTCATTCTTTTATTTACCAAAGCCAGGCAAAAAAAAAAAAAAAACTAAAATAGAAGAGATATGAGATGTTTTAGTATTAAACGAGTTGAGTAGATTGAAATGTTTGAATATATATAGTTAGTTTATATTATATCGAGTTTGTTAATGTTTTTTTCTTACCCATTGAGTTTGTTATTTACAAGATCGAGTTAAATCCGAGATTAATTAAGTTTAAACTTTATATTCAAGTTTGATTGATTAATCTTTAGAATAATGGAGTTAAATCTGAGCTTAAATTAAGTTTTAAACTTTAGATTCAAGTTTGATTGGTTGATCTTTAGAATGAGTTCAAGTTTGGTTACTATCTTAATTGAGTAGATAAAATAAACTAATTTGCTATAATTTTTAGTTAAGACATTTATATGTTTTTTATCTTTGTTTTTTTTTTAAAGAAATTATATATGATTTCATTATAACTCAAGATAATAGAGCATATTGCTCTAACAAAACAATGTCACAAATACAAATTAAAATTTATTCCAACCAAACATCACTTATGACTTGTTTAACAATGATATTTGCTAATCCATGCGCCATGAAATTTGCTTCTCATTGAGTATGAACAATTTGCCAACTAGAGAAAAAAATCAAGAAACATGCATGTATCATCGACCAGCTATCCAAATCCACTCCAATTTTGACTTGTATATGTCACTACATTCACAACTTAAAGCGTATCAAATTCCTGTATGATATATGTGTTAACCCATATTGGTAATGGTAAAATTTGCTATTTAATCTACTTATACTTCAATTTTATTAGTTTCTACAATGAAATAATATGATTTTGATTACCTTTTTTTTAAGTTGTTACGTGTTAAAATACTATTAATTTAAATTTTTAGGATAAGTGTTAACGTGATATCAGAGTAAAAATAATCACTTTATTGCTGTCATTCACCTTTTAATTTAAAATTTTGGAATTAATTTGTTACGCAGTCAAACTTCAAAGATTGGCCTTAATTTTGCTTCATTATCTATTGAACAAGCCCAAATGAGAAGTTTGATGAGCCGAATTAATGAATAGCTTGATTTGTTTAAAACACTTTGTGCATAACTAATTTATTACGCATAAGAAGGGCCACAAAAGTTTGTCTAAAAGTGAGACATTTTGGTTGACTTTGATAAGGAATTCGAAACTTGTTGGATGTTACCTTCACCTATCATTGTTTACAAATGAGTGCTACCATTTTTTTTTTTTTTGCCTAAGCTAATGAGTGCTAAATGTTACTACAATTTGACTCACTGATTATATATTCATCATGCATATCCTGAACATTTGAGTAACGCTACTATTCTTTACATTTTTTTGTATCGGTTGAAACGATGTATTTTAAGTGATTGATATAAAAAAATTATTTAAAACACATCACATAAGTCAATGTCATAAATAATTGTGAAAAGTAATATTATTTTTTACTTTTTGTTGTTTTCTATTATTCATTATAAAATTAACATGACTTTGTTAAACTTATTGTTTTCTCTTCTCAAAACAAAAATATTAATACAGACAACCCAAACATAAAATACTCTTAAAATATATAAAAACATATTTTTACATTTATATCACATCATAACATTTTTCAAACTAAAAAAATAAAAACCCACCAAACACATTAACAAATGATTCTTGTTTATACAAAAAAATGTAAGGTTAATTATTGCTCAATGTGAATTTTCCTTTTTTGTTTAGTTTCTTTTTGGAAGGTAAAAAATATCTTCTCTTAAAAGTATAAATAGGAGCTTCTAACAAAAGAAACTAAATGGAAGGACTTTTCTTTACGTGTGAGTGCAATCAAGCAAGGAAACCTTTTTTATAACAATTTGGTTGATAATTCATCGCCCTTTTTTTTGTTTTTTTTTTTCTAATCAAATAAGAAAATGGTTACAAGGAATGGCCTTTTCCATTCTTAATCCGAATGAAAGTGAGAATAGAAGATCGATTGAGAATGCTTTCAAACACAAGTTGGAAAGTAGCTCATCTGGCTAAAGAGTGTACACGAATATTAGCATACCTATAAACTTTTACAGCTTTCCAAATAGGAAAAGCAAGCAAATTAAGTCTAATATCATAAATTACATTTGCAAAGTTCCAACCCAAAAACAAACTGAAATTCTGAATAGCCAAGATAATGTTAATAACATCCCCTTCAAGAATAAGATTACTAACCCCATATGATCCAACTGCATGAGTAGCCAAAAGGGTAACTTGAGCTTCACCAACAGCAGCATCAAGTGTGGAAATCCGTTTGGTGATAGCATAAATGATATCACATGCATGATTACTAATCACAACAATTGCAACAACAAAATTTGCTCTTATTGCCACATTAAAATTAGCTTTGAAGCTACCAATCAGAGGAGGGGACCAAAAAGAGTGAGTTGTTACATCTATCCAAGCTAGAGTGTGAGCTCTTATGGTTCTTGAAATTTTTTGGATTGATTGTAGAATCCCAGGTTGAACATTATTATGAACTAAATGGTTCCTAACAAACCAAATTTGATCCAAAGTAATAGCCGCATGAAGCTGAAATTTTCGAGAATCCAAATTAGGAACTGCAAGCACCTGGCTCGGATTGAGAATTTATGCAATCCATTCAGATATGGGTTGATTACTAAATGCATCAGTGTTGATAGGCCATGAAGAGCTTCTCCACAAAATTCTGACGAAAGAGAACTCAAGAAAGAAATGAGAGATGGTTTCTTAGGGGCCTTTGCAAAGAGGACACTGCCAAGTCGAGTGGTCTTCAGAATGAATAAATCTACCAATATTGGCTCTGACAATAAGAATATTCCAAGCAATCTTCCAAATAAAATGCTTCAATCTATGTTGAATCTTAAGGCCCCAAAGGCAGTTCCAGTTTTCAGAAGATAGGGGAGATAGCCTGCTGATAATAATTTGAGAGGCCACTTCATGGGCAGATCTGATCGAGAATTGACTAGAAGGGGCAAGAACCCAATTCCATCTGTCTGACAATACCAATTGAGGAGCATGAATTTTTTGGATCTGCTGAACAGATTTTGAATCAAACAGGTTAGTCAGCAAAAAATAATTCCAATTCCTAGTATGGGGGTCAATTAGATCAGCCACCTGATAAGAATGAATAAAAACTAAATTTGGGTTAGGGAGGGCTTAAAAAAGGGGATGGAAGGAATCCAAGGAGAATTCCAAACGTCAACATCATGACCATCTACAATAGCTAAGCAAGCCCCTTTTTCCACTACTTCTCTAGTTTTCAAAAGACCTTTCCACAACCAACAAGAAGAATGGGAAGTTGAAGTGATTAGAAAAGTATAATCATTCATAAAATATTTACTCTTAAGCACATCTACCGAAAGAGAAGGCTGATTAGAGATCAACTTCCAACTCAATCTAGCAAGCAAAGCTTGATTCATAAAAACCATGGATCTTATACCAAGACCTCCCAAGGATTTAGGCATGCAGATATTATCCAAAGCAAGAAGGGAGAGGTTATGACTTTTATTTTGGGGAAAACCCCATCAAAATTTCCTCAAAATTGAATTAAGCTCATTGCAAAAAGTCTTAGGCAACAAAAAAAGAGACATAATATAGGAACGAATGGCATTAGCAATTGACTTTATGAGAGTGATTCTAGTAGCCTAAAAAAGTAATTTAGCTCTCCAACCTAAAACCTTAGCAAGGATTCTGTCTTTGAGTTCAGAAAAAGTTTTCTTTCTTGATTTTGTGCAAAAAGAGAGGTATTCCAAGGTATTTGGCCTTGGAGGGGATATGGGAAAGATTGAAGATACTCTTAATGAAACAATGGTAGCAAGCTTACAATTTTTATTAAGGAACATAGAGGACTTGGATATGTTTATGTGTTGGCCAGACCAATTGGAGTAAGTGGAAAGGCAGTGTAGAATGCTTCTAGCTTTACTAGCTTTTGCTTTGGAAAAAAATATTAAGTCATCTACAAAGAGAAAGTGAGAGACAGAAAGGTTGTTTCTAGCAATTTTAATGCCATTCAAATTACCAAGGGCTTATTCTCTCAAAATAAGCATGGAAAGACCTTCAGTATCCAAAATAAAAAGAAAAAGAGATAGAGGGTCCCTTGTCTAAGACCACATGTAGGATAGAAATTACCAAAAGGAGAACCATCCAACATGATTGAAAAGGAAGTAGTGGTAATGCATTGTTTGATCCATTAAGTCCAAATATAGTTAAAACCCAGCAACCTAAGAATTTTAAGAATGAATTCTCATTCCATGGAATCAAAAGCCTTTTCCATATCCAATTTCAAAGCCATGAGCCCCCCATGGATAATCATTTGATTTTTTAACAAAACTAAATAAGAAGTACTTATAAAGCAAAGATCACGTACAAATTGATTTTTCGCTCTATTAGATCACTCACTCACTTCGTCTACAAATAGTAATAAGAATTGATTGATGTGATATAGAGATCAAAATAATTTTTAATTTTTTGTGAGCAAAAAGTGAAGCAAGTCGTTTGGTAATGTGAAGAAATAAGTTTGACTTTTTTTTTTTTATAGAAAAATAAGAATTAATTAATGTGATATAAATGTGAAAGAGGTTTTGAATTTTTGTGAGATAAAAGTGAATAAAGTTGTTTAGTAATGTAAATAAATGAGTTTGACTTTATTTTGGTGGGGGGGGGGGGGAGAAAAAGAAGAAAAAAGAGTATCGCCAAACAGGCTTGTTAATTCGATTTCCCCTTGACATGCAATCACCATCAAAAGGATGATGAATATGTTTTCTTCAGTCTTGACATGCAACATTTCTAGATTTAGAGTGTTTTTGTGGATGTACACAACTACCAAAATACTTTGAATGATAAAACTATAAAAAAGCCTTCTCATATATAACATGAAAATATGGGAAGTGGGTGCAGCATTCTGTTAAGTAAACTGGATCCTTTTATTATTGAGGATTGATTATAAGCTATAAAGGTGATGTATTTGTATGTCACATGAAGAGTTTTTTTTTTGAAATGTTAAAAGTGTTATAATATATTATGAGATTTGATTACCATCAAATCTGATTGATTCGATTACTATGCTTATCTACTATAGTTCTTTTACAAATAAAAGTCTTTTGTATTGTAATATCATCAAGTGAATAAGAGCAAAATGTAGCCTTTAGGGCTTTAATCTGTGAATGTAGGCCATAAACTGAATCATGTAAAATCATTGTCTCTATTTTCTTATTCCACTATTTTGTTTATTGCCTATTGCATTATGAGTTCTTTCATGATATCAGAGCTATAGCCCAACACCAGTAGTTCAATCATGGATTACAATCTTTATTTTGTTTATTGTCTTTTTGTTTCGGATTGATTTCACAATCATGAAACCCCTTTATTTATGTTCTTGATTTCCCTTTGACTTTATGTTTGTTAGAAAAAATAATAAAAATAAAATTGCTCTCATTCAAAACAGATTCATACTTCTCTTTGACTAGACTCAAAGAAAAAAATAAATGGAGTCGTTGCAATTTCTTTGTGTCGTGTTTTCTCATATTTGTTGGAGTTGCTCACTAGCATGTGTACTTTGTTGGAGATTTAGGCCTAGATTTAAATCTTAGTCTACACTTAAGCTCTCTCTCTCTCTCTCTCTAGATCATTGAGTTTCTACATTAGAGGGTTGAGAGATAAGTTAGGCACATACACGATTGTCTAGCACAATTTGGCTCTCATCTCTAGAAAGGCTCACTCTTTTGCGTGAAGGTGCAGTCAACCGACATGCTCCTCCAGCCATCATGGCCGTCACCGTGATTCACTAGCGGCCCTTCTCTGCAATCGCTAGAGTTTCCTTTTGCAGCAAGCGTCCCTCTCGGCCCGACCTCCCAAAAAAAAAAAACATTTTACCCCCTTTTCAAGTTTGGGTTGTTTTTCAATGTCGCTTCAAATGTTTAAAAATTTGTAATGTACCCCATCTAAGTTTAAAAAAAAAAAAAAATTATAATTCGACCAGTTCGTTAGTCCCTTCTGTCTAATATAATGGAATTTGCAATTTTTAATGTTTACATCCCAAAATTACCCTCAACTAAACTCTTTATTTTTCAAAATATCTTCTTTTTTTTTTTTTTTTTAAAATAGAATTTGGGGAAAAAAAAAAATGCAAACAACAATTAACAACAACAACAGACAAAAAAAAAAATTGTGGGGTGGCTGTAACCACCTCCATTCCGGCCAGTTGGACCCTTGGGGGTGGCTGAACCTCAACCACCTCCAAACCCGTTGGGGGTGGCTACGACCACCCTTTTTTTTAGATTCTATTTTTTTTAAAAAAAAACAATAATAATAATAATGATATTTTGAGAAATAAAGAGTTCAGTTTAGGGTAATTTGAGGATGTAAACAGTAAAAATGGCAATTTTCGTCATGTTAGACGGAAGATACTAACGGATTTGTCGAATTGCAAATTTTTAAAACTTCAATGGGGTATATTGCAAATTTTTAAACATTGAAAGTGACATTGAAAAAAGCCCAAACTTTGGAGGGTAAAGTATATTTTCCCCAAAAATAAATAAATGTCGTTGCACAAGAAGATGAGGCATAACCGCGACCCACTAATCCAGATGAGGAGCAATATATAACACCGTCAGGTACCACACCAAATTCTGATTCTAAGGTGGCTTTTATTGGATTTTGTTCAAGCACTTCATGTTTTACGACACTATTAATCCTTGTCAAAATCTGAAGAAGATTTTGATGTATTTATTTATTTTTAATTTTTTTTTTAAAAAAATAAAGCCGAGTAAAAAATCTCGGTTGAAAAAAAAAAAAAAAAAAAAAGATGTCAAGTTGCCCATATTTTTGCCATTTGTTGGCTCCCATTTTTCCATTTGTGTAACCCCCCACAAAACTGGTAATTAACTTCATGATTTGTCTCACAGCCTTAAACCACACAGAATAAGATTCAGGGATATCTGTACTCTCTAGGAAGACAGTCTGTGAAGTATTGGCTCAGGAATTACTATAATTTCTCCAAAGTTAAGTTAACTAACTTTCAGTGTTACTTATAGTGTATCTAAAACAATTAATTGATAACTGACTGGATTCACTATACATCACTAATTATCAAAGTAAATAGAGGAAAATGGAAATAATTGGTCTAAGTTTACTAGCAATAAATCTTTGATAACATAATTTATCATCAATAATAGACTCGGAACTTTTAAATAGATACATCTAATTAATTACTTAATCAAACCTTATAACACGAGCCATTCGCTCGAAGTCCTCTATTGGGGATTACACTAATTCCAACATCTTCATCCTAGCAAATTACCTCACACTAGCCTGAAAACCTGCCGATTTGTAAAACATCGGGGTATTTTCCAAGTAAATGAAGTAACTAAGTCAACTAACTTAGTAAGCAAAACACTATGAAATTAGTTTATGAAATAAGCCTTGAGTATAATCATATAATTTTATTAGTATACATTAATCTCGGTAACCAAGCACGAGATTTTAATGCATAGAATCATGCTCTACATTATATATATAGCATGTCATATGCTAACTAATATGGTCTACCTGAGATATTAACCCTTTATCAGTAGGGTTTACGTGTTATTGGAAGATACTCTGAATATTGCACAAATATATTATCTTATACTAGTAGTCCGACTGAGTCCGACCTTGAGTGGCCCACACTGCTAACAAAGCCGTAAACCATAACTCAATTCAAATAATGGTGCACTAATCATAAATAACAAATATTGAATTCAAGGCAAAACATAAAAGTAAATCCTTTGACCATAGGGTTAACCTGTATAATAATAGCTCATGGTCATTTTTTTTGCACAAGACGTTGTACCATATCATGCGATACAAATATTGTTTATTTTATTTACAAAATATGATTATATAAGCAATTAACATTTCAAAGTAGTTGTAAACATGTTATAAAATTGGCAAGCTCATAACATAAAAGAGAACATGCTCAGTCTACTGACATATCGCTAATTAAACATATACAGTTTTATACTTAGTTACTTATCTCAAACGCTTATCCAATTCTTTAGATATCTACAATCTTTCTTCTGCAAAATATACTCAAACAATACACTTAGAGTGTTATACTAAGCATGTGAAAGCTCTAATCATGTGATACGTGCACTTAATCTATCATTAAAAGCTCTAATCATACATTCCTAGTTACCACCGAATGTTCGTTGTAAAGGCCAAATATTTTGTCCTCGAAAAACGAACGTTCGTGTATATTCATAATACATAAAAGACTCCAAACTACTTCTAAAACTTATCACTTATTGAACTTAAGCTTCTATTAGTCACATGGAATTGTATTATGACATATCAATGTGATAAAACATGAAAGTACTCGTAAATTCATAATCATTTGAAAACTTAACAAATTTGTGTATGAAAAAATCATTTGAAAACTTAACAAATTTGTGTATGAAAAATTATAAACTTTAACATGTTGTTTAAAAATCGAGAATCACATGTAAATTACAAGGTCAGTGAGATACTAATATGAAGAAGGATTATAGTTTAGAGGTTACCTATGTAGATAATGAATTCCACCAAGGGCATCTCATTTTCTCACCAAAATCTCTTGCTCTCTTTCAAATTGGGGGGTGCTGAGCTACTGGAATGAGTGTGGGTGAGCTGAGGAGCGTAGGTGGGCTTTTTATAGAGGTGAGGGACGGAATGAGACGAATGGAAGTGGTCCAAAAGTGAAAATGCTTTTCAAGTTTGAACAAACGTTCATGTGTACTGGGTTGAACGTTTGTGTACTATTGACCAATGGTTTAAGGGTTTTAGAGGAACGTTTGTTGACTAAGCCGAACATTCAAAGTACTATATGAAACATGGCCTGCAGTGGGGAAGACACGTGGAGGGTGTGAACAATGCTACACACACACAATGAACGTTTGTGTACTCTACTTCGAACGTTCGTGATAAAGACATAAATACAGTTGGCTAAGGCAACCATATACACTTCTTCAAACATTCGTTGTTCACAAAAGTTTAAAATAAACTTCGATAAAAGTTTGTTTGAGAGAGTGTTGTTAAAATGTGCAATTTCGAATATCAAGTTACTTTGGTTATAAAAACATTTGATTTTAATTACACAGGATATTACACTTTGTTTGCCAATTTTTGGCCTTTGAAGTATTGTTTAAAATCTAGGCCCATTTAAGACCCATAGATGGTCCAATTTCAGCCGTTTGTTAGCTCTCATTTTTTGCCCATTATTTGGCTCAAGATTTTTGGCCTATTGTTGTTAAAGGCCTATCTCCGGTCATTGTTGTCACTATCAAGTCACCACCATCGGCCACCACCAACTCTAATGAATTTATGGCCACCATCTCCAGCCTCTATCTCTCTTGTCTTCAACAAAAAAATCAAATTCAAGATTTCACAAATTTCTACCTTGAGTTTGAGGGGGATGTTAAAAGATACTATGGGATTTGATTATAACTTATTTAATTGTATCATTGATTTAATTGTAATTGGATTTGATGGTATCAAATCTGATTGATTTAATTACCATGCTTATTTATCCAAATTATCCTATAAATAATAGTCTTTAGTGTTGTAATATTATCAAGTGAATAAGAGCAAAATGCAACCCTTAGAACTTTAATTTGTTGACGTAGTTCATACACCGAATATGTAAAATCCTTATCTTCATTTTCGTATTCCGTTATTTTATTTATTGCCCATTCCATTATGAGTTAATTCAAAAAGTTTGTTCTCTCAAAAGTACAAAGCTTCTAACCAGGAACTATTGAACTGACTCTTCTGCATGTATAAGTGCAATCAATCAAATAATTTTAATTTCTTTTTCAATAATTTAGTTTGTTGATCATATATCGTGGATGATGAAATAAAGAGATAAGAAGGAAATATGTAGAAGAGAATTATGCATTTCTGTGTGAGCGTATTTGTAGTTGAATGAAGCCCGTGAAAAATAAAAATACAATAAGTATAAAATCAATTAAAAAAATCATAATTGATTTACAACAATTATGGTGAGCCAATTATAAAAAAAAGAAAAAGGAATATTGTCATAATATTTTGGGAATATTACGATAATATTTATATTCTTAACATCCTCTTGAAGGTGGTAGCATAAAGACCAACTTGAGTTTGTTAATGAGAGTACTAAAGTGTCTAGGAGGATGTACATCAGTCTTGATTAACAGAATTCACAAGACAAAGATGGAAGCATAAAATGACAATTAGTTTATATATGTTTGATGCGCCCATGAAATATATTATTGTGGGCAATTTGAATGGCACTCCGATTGTCACAATAAATAGGTGAATTGATATTATGAGGTGCACCCAAATCCTGTTAACATCATGATAATATGCTTGTACTAAGTCGTGGACAAATGGAACAAGGAAACGAACTTTATGGTTTTGAGACTTTTGTGTAGTGTTTTTGGAAGATTTTGTTGGAGATAAGTCTTTGACCAAGATACTTTGTGATTATTTTTTAGAGAAAAATTATATTTAACTCATAAGTTTTTATTTGATTTGAATTTAATTATTGAGTTTTCAATTTATAAAATAAGATTTTTAGGCTGTCTTTGGCAATTCTCTTTACTTATCTTTTTTCATTTTCTAAAAAAAAGTTAAACTTATTTCTTTATATTATCAAACAACTTTCTTTACTTTTATCTCATAAAAAATTTAAAATGCATTTCACCTTTATATCACGTTAATCAATTCTTATTAATATTCAAACAAAACAACAATAACAGACATCTCTTCCAAACACACCCTAAAGTTTTGACCCAATTTTAAATAAGTCTTTGTATTACTTAATCGTTAAAATTAACGGGTTGTCATCTGCTGCACGTGTCTTATTTGACATGCCAACATCTATGTCAATTCTACATCATTAAGTGTTAAGTCATTCATAAAAAAAAATCACTTTTTTCATCATCCCAATCTTCTGGCTTTATGGCATCAAGTAGTGGCAGAGCCACATATAGACATGTAGAGGCCATAGTCCCCACAAGTCTATAAAAAAACTTTTAATTTTAGTTTTTTTTTGTTTTAATTTTTTTTAAAAAGATTTTAGTTTTTAATTTATAAAACAATAAAAAAATAATATTTTAATAACTAACAATAACAATCTACAATAAATGTATATAAAAAATTAACGGAATGATCTATTTAGAATAATCGAAAACTCAAGAATCTAATATCCAAAATTACAAAGTGAGAAAATGATTTTAAATCGCGCGTTTACTCAAAAATTTATTATACATTTATCCTAATATTTTTATGTTGTGAATAAAAATTAATTTATATAGGTTAATATGCTTAAATAAAAATATAAAAAATATTTATGATTTTTTTGTACGGAGTCTTAAAATAATTTTATTTTCACAAAAATATCTGATCACATATCTCTTCTCTCTTTCTTATTTTCGTATTTTATATTTCCCTACAAATCTCATATTTTTATATTTTTATATTTTTCCACAAATTTCAACCCTTCAAATCCTAATCCCCTATTGGAGTGGATCCTTGTCCGGATAAGAGTCATAAGACTTCTCTGTTCCGGCAGAATAACTCCTTTTTACATATCTATGCCCAAACAAAAACGACAAGTAATAACACATGATCTCGATCCTATTGTCACGCCGACAGGGAATTTTTTTTTTTTTAAAAAAAACATTACATTACAAAGTTTGAATTTAATCCGAGAATCAGTCCTCATGCGTACGGCGCAGCACCACAGCACTCTCCCTCCCTCCAATAAACAGTTGGTGGGGCCCGCTTTACCTCTCAAACAAATTTACCGCACACCCACCCATTTCGGCCACTATAAATACCATAAAAAAAAAAAATCAATCTGATAAAAAAAACAACACGTTGAAAAGATTTTTTTTTAAAAAAAAACGGAAAAAAGAGAAAAGTCTCTGGCGTAGCCATGGGAGGAAAGGAGACTCGCAGAAATTCTTCTTCTTCTAGTACTGATACGTCGTCGTCTTGGTCATCTCATTTCTGGTCCTCGGCGAGCAGAACCAAGCCCCAGCTTTCTCAATCGGAAACCGGAGTCCGTAGAAGCTCCGGCGACGAACTCGTCCGGCGGCTCGGCTTGTTGGACCTGATTCTCATCGGCGTCGGCGCGTCTATAGGTGCCGGTATCTTTGTAGTCACCGGCACCGTCGCTCGCGACACCGGCCCTGGTCTGTCTAATTTTCACTTCAAATACTTCTAATTTTGCTCAATCCATTGCTTTTAGCAAAACGAAATATACATAATACATTTGTATAGTAACAGTATTAAGAATTGGCATAAGTAATTAGGTCGAGTTCTTAAAATGTTAATCGTTGTTTTAAATTCAATGGTTCAGAGTTTATAACATCATCATATTCATACGTGCTAGCGGTTTTTTCAAATTTTCTCATGTCAGTATACAACTTAACTCAGAATGCGTTTTGCCTCGCAATTTTGCAAGTTCTTAAAGAAAATCATGGAAAGAGTTTGGGATTCCGTTTGAAAAAAAAATGACGATGTGAAAAGGTGAAAAAAATCTGTGTTTTCGTGCAGTAGGCAAAGAAGTGCGTTTTTAAGTCGAATTGCAATTTTGCGCATTAATTGTCACTTACTAAGATTGCCCTCGTTGAATAATGAAATCCCAAGAATACCCACTCAAAACACGACCAAACCCTTACGGTCTCTCTCTCTCTTTGCCTCTCTGCTCTCCATTTATCCAGCAGGATGAACGATTGTCTCGCTGTTGAGAAGGAGCATTAGGTCTTGTTTGTGCAATTAGTTGGTGGACCTTGAGTGTCATGGGGTCTAAGGATTGGTGGAGAGTGGAGACTCTGATTGTGCTTGTTGTTGGTCCATCATCTGATCTTTTAAAAGAGGCTTCACATTAGTACTTGTAGAACTGGATGTCATGCATGGACCAAAACGTTCTCAAACAAGAAGGGATAATGGCCGGGAAGAAAATAATTAATTGAGAGGTCCAAGAGCAAGTCATGTAACTTTTGAAGGGAGGAAGACATATATATAGAAAAAACAAAAGAAGTACAAACACTTCAACTTACAAGCTGGATCATAGATGCTAAACCACAACACCTTCTCCTCTGTTTTCAGCTGATGCCATATTTAATATCGCTCCTCTGCCTCCAAATATGGTGAACTATTGCACTCCAAACCATTTGCATATCGTTGCCCTCATGCTGTTACTTTTCAAAGCTTTTAAACCCCACAACATGACTTCATCCCAAGCTGTAATTGGCTCATTGACTAAGCACGAATTAAGGCTTACTAGAGAATCCAAACAAGGCAATAGTCTGTTTGCTAGTATCTTAGTAATGCACTTGTACGCCACATTGCAACAAGATATAGGTCTAAAGTCACCCATTGAAGAGGGGTTTAAATTCTTGGGAACAAGAGTAATTATAGTAGCATTTACCAACTTAATAAGCTTCCCTGATCTGAAGAAAGATTGGACTAGATCAATCAATCCTTCCCAATAATTGGCCAAGCTTTTTGAAAAAAAAAACCGCCAGAGAATCCTTTTGGCCCTGGTGCTTCATTGGCTTTCATGGAGAAAATTGTGCCTTTTATTTCTTATGCTGTAACTTCCTTCTGCATGGCTTCTATGTGAGAATCCAAAATCTGTTTTTAAGCAATTAGGATATTCTACTAGCTTTAGTATCATCAAATTGCAAGCTATTTGTACCAAGCAGGTTTTTATAGAAATCCACCGCAACCCTCTCTTAATCCGATCCACCTCTTCAACCTTGTCTCCTTTCTCATCCCGTAGGTGCTTAGTAAAATTCTTTGAGTTCCTCACTTTGACCATTCTGGGAAAGAAAGAGTAATTTTGATCTCCTAGATTCAGCCATTGGTTTCTTGACTTTTGCTTCAAAAAAGCTTCCTCATCCTTACCAATGGAGATATACTCATGAAAACACTCATTTTCTTTTTTCAAACATTCAGGATTACCATGTGAAAATATAACCTCCCATTGAGCTTGCTCTAACCGAGCTTAGGAAAAAAAGCTTCGAAGCAAAGAATTAATAAAGAAGAGGGGAGAGGTCACATCCAAGGAGGTTATGTGACTTGCAAGCTTAGGAAAAAAAAAAAAAGCCATGTGACTTGCGAAAGGAAGGAAGTCACGTGAAGAAGGCTATATATTGAGTATTGAGTAAATCTTTGTTACGCGGCTCAAGGAGATAAAAGAAGAGTAGATTAGAGAGGCCTTACAGGCTTACACTGATTTCAAGAGAGAGGGTACACATGGTCGTAGAGAGGCCTCACACCGATTCTACCATTTTACCATATATGTTCTACAACATACATATGGACTTTAGCACACATTGTATACTAGTTACATAGTTTATTTAATTATTATATACAGTTGGATTTGGTAATTGGATTGTCTGTTGTATCTCATTGTGTTGCAATGTGACTTTATCTATTTGATGGTTGTGTGCTTGATTAATATTTAATGATTACTGGTTGTGGATCCAAAATGTTAAATTAATAGGAAGTGTTTTGGATGTCTAGTAGCATAAATAAAGGTATGTTATGTCATACAAATATATGAGGAGAATTGTGTATCTATTATCTAGTAAGTTCAAGTAGTTGGGTTTCATTTACGTGTCAAAATTGAAAATGGGAAATAGAGGCTTTGTATGTTAACGCTTTTTCATTCTCCCTTTTGTTTGTTTGTTTGTTTGTTTTTGTTTTTTTTCAAAATAAAAACATTAACAATCCGAAACACAAAATATTCAAAACTATTTTCACTTTTCTGTCACATTAGAACATTTTTTTCAAACAAAAACACCATCTAAAAAGCATTAACAAACGGAGCCAGAGTTTTTCAAACAAGTTTGTCCCTTTTGTTCGTAATAGTATTATTATGTCTTTGTTGGTTACTACATGAAACCACACTTTTATACCAATGTTATCAAAACACTCAATTGACAAAAACAACACTCTTTTACATATTTTACTAAATGCTTAACTGCATTTTTAAAAATTGCGTGTTTTCTTTAATTGCATTTTAAAATCACTATTTTTTCAAAACGCAGGTTTTGAAACCGCTAAACCAAAGGAACACTTAGTGGGCTAAAGTGGTGATAAAATCTAAACCATTTTTAATTAAAAATAATGATTTTGATTTTAAGAACTCAACTGTGTGATTAGATTATAAAGTCTAAAGGGTTTTAATTCTAAGAATTGGCTTGTTTACCGAACAGTTTAGTTGGTGGCCCAAGCTTGATGGCCTTGCTTTTGACTCTATTGATGGGGAAGAGTCCACTTGGTTAGAGAGACCATTTGAAGAGAGTGAGGTGTTGGAGGTGGTGAAAGGTATGGATAGTAATAAGGCGTCGGGCCCTGATGGTTTTACTATAGCTTTCTTTCAAGCACTTTTATTTATTTATTTATTTTTATGAGTAATAAACCAATCTCATTAAAAAGCGTACGACGCCCCTAAGTACACAAGAAGTATACAAAAGGAAACACTTAGTTAGGGAGAGCAAAAAAAATAAAAAAATCACTATAGCTAAGCGACAAAGGAGAAACAAAAGCATAAATTAATGTGGTTGCTGGGAATTCCTCCAAGCATGTTGGGATGTGATTAAAGATGTTATGAGGGTATTCCATGATTTTCATGATAGTAGTAAGTTTGAAAAAAGCCTTAGGTTACGTTTGGTACACAAAATAACTATTACATTCGAAAAAAGAATAAATTTTATTAGAAATTGAAGAAAGTGGAATGGATTAGCCTTGAAATAGCCATTCAGCATTCTCAGGGCCATGAAAGATGATTATTTCTTAAATTAAGAGAATAGTTATTCCTCTCAAATAGTCATTCCCTCATGGCTATGATGATGACTATTTCAAGTATTAAAGTATATGTATACTTTAATACCAAAGCTATTTTATTTCACTTCTTCAATTCTTAATAAAGGTTATTCTAAGGACTAGTCATTCCGCATACCAAACGTACCCTTAATGCTACTTTTATTGCTCTCATTCCGAAGAAACTCGAGGATGTTGATGTTAACGGGTTGTCTTGGGTTATGCCTCTGCGGGTTATTGAGTTGTTCGAGTGCTGGTGGATTGGGGGTCGCTTCAATAGTGTGGTTGTGTGGAAGATGGTGCCTCTTTGCCTAGTGTGGTGCCTTTGGCGAGAGCGAAACGATAGATCTTTTGAGGATTAAGAAAGGACGCTTGAGGAGCTCAAGTCCTTCTTTTTTCATTCTCTTTTCTCTTGGACTGTTGCTTATTTAGCTCCTTTAGCGATTAGCTATTCAGAGTTTCTTGTACTTTTTTCTTCCCCTACTTAGGTGGCCTTTTTGTATACTTCATGTGCACCAGGGCTATGCTTTTGCGTTTTAATAAAAGTTCTCTTATTTATAAAAAAAGGATTTCGAAGCTCTAGAATGCATTTGTTAGTAGGCAAATTCTAGACTCCATTCTTATAGCTAAAAATGAATGCTTGGATAGCAGGATCAGATCTAGTGAACCAGGAGTGCTTTGCAAACTGGATATTGAGAATGCCTATGATCATGTCAATTGATAGTTCTTATTGTATTTGTTGAGAATGTGTGGTTTTGGGGAGAAATGGCATAATTGGATTGTGCACTGTATTTCTTCAGTGCATTTTTTTGTTTTGGTGAATGGTACTCCTTTCGAGTTCTTCAGGAGTTCCCGTAGTCTAAGACAGGGAGATCTTTTGTCTCCTTTGCTCTTTGTCATTGTAATGGAGGCTCATAGTAAAATGATAACTACTACCGTAGATGGGGGCTTTCTTTTAGGCTTTTCTGTGGGGTCTAGCAACACGTGTGTGCTTCACATCTCCCATCTTCTGTTTGCGGATAACACTTTGATATTTTGGGGGCTAACTCAGAACACATCTGTGATATGCATGCCTTACTCTTATGCTTTGAAGTTGTATCCGGTTTAAAAATTAATCTGGTTAAGTCAAAATTGGTTCTTGTGGGTAATGTCAATAATGTTGATGGTTTGGCCAATATTCTAGGTTGTGGGGGTGTCTTCTTTGCCTTTGAAGTATCTTGGCCTTTTGTTGGGAGCTCCTTTTAAAGCCAAATCGATTTGGGATGGTGTTATTGAAAAGATCGATTGTTGTTTGGTGGGATGAAAAATGATATACTTGTCTAAGGGTGGAATGATTACCTTAATGATCAAGAGAGCACCCTTTTCAATTTACCTATGTATTTTATGTCTCTTTTTTCCCTTCATGCTGGTGTTGCCAATCGTATAGAGAAGTTACAACTAGACTTCTTATGGGTTGGGGTAGGTGATTAGTTCAAATTTCACCTGGTCAGTTGGTCCAAGGTTTGTTCCTCGATTTCTGAGAGAGGGTTGGACATTCAGAACTTGCTTTTGTTTAACCGTGTTCTTTTGGGTAAGTGGCTTTGGCGTTATTTGTATGAGAGAGGCCTTACGGAGAGTTGTAGTGGACACCAAATATGGTAGCTCATGGCTCTAAGGAGGTTCATAGGTTGTATGGGGTGGGTTTATGGAAAAATATCATAAGAGGTTGAGGGTTGTTCTCGAGTCATACTAGGTTTGAGGTGGGAGATGGATCCAAGATTATATTCTGAGATGACTTTTGGTGTGGGGATCAGACCCTTAAGGAAACTTTCCGTGTTTTATATAGTATTGCTCACGTAAAGGATGTTTCTATGACAGATTACTTGGAGTTATCTAGTGGTACACACTAGTGGAATGTAAGCATTATCAGAGCGGCTCACAATTGGAAAGTGGATGTCTTTACTTTATTTTTTAATTTGTTGTATTGTTTTAGATTAAGAAAGGGAGGTGAAAGCAAGTTGCACTAGGTCCCTTCCAAGAGAGGGATGTTTGATGTTAGATCTTTCTATAAATTTCTTGTACCTCATGACAACGGTCATTTCCCTTGGAAGAGTATGTGGCGGCATTATGTCCCATTGAGAGCAGTGTTTTTTGCTTGGACAGTTGCCCTAGGGAAGATTATCACCATGGATAACCTAAGGAAACGGTGTGTTATTGTGGTTGACTGGTGTTGTATTTGTAAGAGGAGTGGGGAGATTGTGGATTATCTTCTTCTCCATTGTGAGATCGCTAGTGCTTTGCGGAGTACTATCTTTAGTCATCTTGAATTAGCTTTTAAGTTATGCCTAGAAGAGTAGTATACTTTTTCACTTGTTGGAGAAGGTTGGGAGGTAGTCCTCAAAGTGTAGTTGTGGGGAAAATGGTTCCGTCCTACCTTTTGTGATGTCTTTAGAGGAAAGAAATGATAGAAATTTTGAAGACTGCAAGAGGATGGTGGTGGAACTAAATTCTTTTTTCAAAACTCGTTATCACTAGAAAACTGCCATATATCTTAATTTGCTAAGTTTTCATATTTCATAAATATTTTTATTTTTCTAGCTAGGTATTTCTCTTGTATACTCCATTTATACTTGGGTTGCGCCTTTGCGCTTTTCAATGATATTTCGATTACTTATAACCAAAATTAGTTTTGGGAAAAAAAGAAGAAGAAGAAGAATTGGCTTGTTTTGTTTTGGCACTGTAATTTGGATATTATGTGCTAGGAATTGACACTATGGACTAGGTTTGCAATGTTAGTGAGAATGTTGACAGCGTATTTCGGAGATACTAATTCATGCTTGCCATGCTTGCTAGGAATTGACACTACGGACTTGAAATAGGCGTCTAATGTACAATTTAAATGTTATTTTGCTTTGTTAGATTTCTTAACTATTTTATACCATGGGACTCGAAAGAATGTGTGAAATAGATAGTCATGAAACACTGCACCTAAACTTGGAGTGTTGTAACTATCTATTATTGTTGAGTGATAATCATCTGGGGAGTCTTCACAGCCCTTGATTTAAACATGTCAGGAACGATCTTAACCCAAAAATTTAGGCATATAGGTTTGGGCTCATAATGCTATTTTAACCACCTATTTTGGTTGTTATTACTTGATGTGGATTTGATCATACATGAAGCTCAAACAGTTATGCATTAGAACATCATTTTCATGCTATAAAACCTCAAAAACTTGTTTAAAATTTACTGGCACTTGTGCTGTTTGATGTTACTGGTCCTGTTTGTGACCTTATCCTTTATTTGTAATTGTGATGTAGGAGTCACGATTAGTTTTGTCCTTGCTGGAGCATCGTGTGTATTAAATGCGCTCTGTTATGCCGAGCTAGCTTCTCGTTTTCCTGCTGTTGTTGGCGGAGCATACTTGTATACGTACACAACCTTTAATGAACTTACTGCTTTCCTTGTATTTGCCCAATTAATGCTTGACTATCATATTGGGGCTGCTAGCATAGCACGAAGCTTAGCAAGCTATGTAGTCACAACTCTAGAGCTCTTTCCCTTTTTCAAAGACATTCCAAACTGGATTGGCAATGGTGAAGAGTTTCTTGGAGGAGCTTTATCTATCAATGTATTAGCTCCAATTCTCCTAACACTTTTGACTATAGTTCTTTGTCGGGGTGTCGGAGAATCCTCTGCTGTGAACTCATTCATGACTGTGCTAAAGGTGCTCTTTCCACATTACCATTCTCCAAAATCAAGCATATGTCTGTAATCAAAACATGAATACTTACTATGCCCCAACTTTGCTGCAGGTCATCATTGTTATTATTGTCATCTTTGTTGGTTCTTTTGAGATTGATGTTTCAAATTGGTCTCCTTTTGCTCCAAATGGTGTTAAAGCTATACTGACTGGAGCTACTGTTGTATTCTTTGCTTATGTTGGATTTGACGCAGTTGCAAATTCTGCTGAAGAATCAAAGAGACCGCAGGTATATCACATTGGTATTGATTTGATGCTTTCTGGACTGTAGTAATTTGAATTTTTTTATCAGCTGCAATATTATAGACCACCTTATTGTCTAACATTTTTCTTCTCTTCTCGTTAACTTTGATCCGTCAGCGGGATTTGCCTATAGGCATCATGGCAAGCCTTCTTATTTGTATTGCATTGTACATTGGTGTCTGTTTAGTGATCACCGGAATGGTACCTTACGAGTTCCTTGGGGAAGATGCTCCTTTGGCAGAAGCCTTTACATCCAAAGGCTTGAAATATGTTTCTGTTTTGATAAGCATAGCTGCCATCGCTGGACTTACAACCACCCTTCTGGTTGGTCTTTATGTTCAGGTGAATCATTTCAGACTTATGACATAATTGTTGTGCCCTCATCATGTAGCATGTGGTAAATGATGGGATGTTTCTCATGAGCAGTCTCGGTTATATCTTGGGCTCGGAAGGGACGGGTTACTACCATCAATATTTGCTATAGTACATCCAAAGTACCACACTCCTATTCATTCTCAGGTCTGGGTTGGTATTGTTGCTGGCGTTTTGGCAGGATTATTTAATGTGCATGTGCTCTCACACATACTTTCAGTTGGCACATTGGTGAGTCAGTTTAGAGTTTTTGTTTGTAACATGTTGATGTTGTTTCCTTTTATCAATTTGTTATCTATATCAATTTGAAGCTGGTTTTTATCTGCCCAAGTGAACGTGTCATGCAATTACCAATCACATCATCACATTACCCTCAATTCATGCATATGATGGAACTGTAAAGAATGATGAACGACATGTTGTGATGGGTAATTGTTGTTAAGGGGAAAGAAAATGGAAGAGAGCATGAATCAAGAAGGGCTGTATATTTTCCTACTATGCAGCCCTCGATCCATTCCACATTATAGGAGAATTAGTTACAATGATTAGGGAATATTCTGAGAATGACAGCTGTTAGGAAGAGAATTCCTTCTAGAGGGGTTACAACATATATCAAGCATTCTAACACTCACCCTCAAGTTGGAGTATATATGTCATATAAGCCTAGCTTAGAACAAATTGACTTGAACCAATTCCTAAATAATGACTCTAAAAATATCAGCAAGATCGTTCTTAGACTTTACAAATGGTGTGGCTATGTTGCCACTCAATATCTTGTCTCGGACAAAATGACAATCTACTTCAATGTGCTCAATCCTTTCATGGCCATAGGGTTGGAGGCAATGTGTAGAGCAACTTGATTATCACAAAACAATGTTACGTTTAGAATCCTCTTTTTTGAGATCTCTCTTGGATTTGGTTGTAGTTTATGTTTCTAACTTCTCATCTTCTCATCTTTTAGGTCTTGTTAATTTTTTTGATTGTAGGCATCTTTAGGGTGACTGTCTCTCTTGTATACTTTTTGTATATTAGGGCTTTGTCATTTTCTTTCAATAAAATTATTAATCATAAAAAATTTATCACAAAACAATGGAATAGGAATAAGTGTTGGGAAGCCTATCTCTTTAATAAAGTGTTGTAACCAAGTCAACTCACTAAACAATTTATCACAAAACAATGGAATAGGAATAAGTGTTGGGAAGCCTATCTTCTTAAGAAAGTGTTGTAACCAAGTCGGCTCACTAGCAATATGAGCCATAGCTCTATATTCTCCTGCACTTGATCGTGCAACTACATTATGCTTTTTACTCCATGTTACGAGATTTCCTCCCAAAAAGGTACAATATTTTGTAGTGGACCTTTTATATGAAGGTGATCTTGCCCGGTTTGCATCAATGAAGCCTTCCACCTTGAGATGACCATTTTTTCTAAATAATATGCTTTGTCCTGGGGCTCTCTTCAAGTATTGAACAATACAAATAGCAGCGTCTCAATGTGAGAGTCTCGAAGCCTCTAAGAACTGACTCACTACACAAACTGCAGACGAGATATTTAGCCTTCATGGTGAGATAAAGTTTCCCAACTAGTTGATGGTATCTGCTAGGATTCGAGAATCACTCTCCATCTCTCCCAAGTTTATGATTTGGATCCATAGGAGTATCAACATGTTGAGCACCAACAATCCAGTTCCTTTGAGATAAGTTGATGTCAATTCCCAAGAAGTACCGAAGTTCACCCAAATCTTTAGTGTGAAAGCGCTGCTGTAAAAACTGTTTCAACTTAATGATTCTGCCAAAGTCCCTTCTAGTAATCACAATGTCATCTACATAGACAAGAAGTATGATATACCTAGGAACAATATGTAAGTGAAAGACCAAGTGATCTGTCTGGCATTGATGGAGACCAAAATCCATTACTGCTTAAGAGAATTTTTCAAACCATGCTCTCAGTGATTGATTGAGACCATATTATGCTTTCTTCAATTTGCAAACATTGTCCCGATACTTCCCCTGAGCAAAAAACTGAAGTGGTTGCTCCATATAAACCTCCTCAAGTAGATCACCATGAAGAAAGACATTCTTTACATCTAATTGATAAAGAGATGAGTCAAGATTGGCAGCAAGAGAAACCAACACAGGAATAGAAGAGATCTTTGCTACAGGAGAAAAGTCTCATCATAGTCAATACCATAAGTTTGAGTGTAGCCCTTAGCAACTAGGTGAGCCTTGAGGTGAGCAACAGAACCATCTGGGTGATATTTGACAGTATATGCCAATTTGCAACCAACAGTGTGCTTCCTAGAGGGTAGAGGAACAAGCTCCCAAGTCTCCTTCTGATGTAAGGCTTGCATTTTCAATTCCATAGCCTTCCACCAACCTGGGTCAGAGAGTGCATCCTGAACAATCTTACCAATGGAAACACCGGAAAGTGTGGAGATAAAACAAGAAAAAGAAGATAAGCACTGACACAAAACAATGTTATCGATGGGATGCTTGGTCACACAGGAGCAAGAACCTTTCTGGAGAGCAATGGGAAGTGAATCAGAGTCAGGTGATGTGGCAGGATCTGTATGCTGGGAGGATGAAGAGAGTGCACAGGAGGTGTCGGCCGTGGACATCTGGAATACACAAGTAAGTTGATGTAAAGGAGCTGAAGCCTCTGGAGGCAAAGGCACATGGGAAGATACAGGAACAAAAGAGGAAGGTAAGGAACTCGGAGTAAGAAAAGGGATAGAAGATGGAGAAGACAATTCGAACCGATAGTCCTTTGGAGAATTAGCTCCAAAGAAATATGACTGAGACTCAACAAAAGTAACATCAACACTTGTAAAGTAGCTCTACAAGACAGGAGAGTAATGCCGATATCCCTTTTGAGTTCTGGAATAACCAAGAAAGACTTAGTGGAACGAGGACCAAGTTTGTCAAAACTTGGTCCAAGGTTGTGAACGTAACAAACACACCCAAAGACTCTAGGAGGCAAGGAGAAGACTGGGGAATTTTCTGAGAATGACAGCTAGCAGGGACAGCTGGTAGGGAGAGAATTCCTTCTAGAAGGGTACAACATATATCAAGTATTCTAACAATTGTAATATTTCTATGACTAGATGTCATTATTACTACTATGCTTGCGCATTTTTGTCATTATAAAAATTACTTTATATGCACCTCACATTATACATTGGCTTGTATCAGACAGGCTATTCTGTTGTCTCAGCATGTGTTGTAGCTCTTCGGTGGAAGGATAAGACAGCAAGTCAAGTGTCGTCTTCATCCTGGCGGGAAGGTCTCATCTGCCTTATTACAGTTGCTTGTTCTGGTTTGTGTGCTGGACTATTCTACCGTGTCAATGCTTCATTTATCTTTCCGATCCTTGCTGTAGTTGTGGCAAGTATCACTACTCTTGCTCTCTGTTTCCGCCAAGTGAGTACTAATCTCTACTTTAAAAAGGATGTTCCACTTTAATAATTGCGTGCTGCCTGCAGTATGATATTAAAATGCTTCAATATTTTCCCCTCTATTCACATATCTAGAAAGGTTTAAGCAATCTCACCTAACATAGGGACTTCAAAGCTTTGCCATATTGAAGATTGATTGACAATATTTTCTTACAATAAAGAAAAAAAGAAAAAAGGAAAAAAAGGTGGATTAAAATTAAAATTATTGTTTGTTGTTGCATTAAATAAAATTATTTATGTTTTTGGTACCTGAAGACTTGTGGTATTTGAGAAGCTTTGAGAAGCATGACAAAGGTGACATTGTTAATATGAAAATGGTAACAACATGAGAAGTCTATAATTTTCAATTGTGTATCTCTAATATCTTATCCAGTCCTTGTGTCATACTATTGTTATTATTATTTCCTTTTTGTGTTAAAATTACATATTAGAAGCAAGAAGAAAGAGAGGGGGGCCGGGGGGGGGGGTTCTGATAGCTTTCCAGTGGGTGATGCTGTCATTATTTATAGGATGGCAGGCTTTGTCTTCAGGCTCTTATTATTGTTCATTTCAATCCATGTAAGCTACTCATGTATAAGTTGCACTGAATATAGTGCTCTAATTTCTTTCTTCTTCTCAGTTTTATGCAGATCCACCAGGGTTTTCTTGTCCTGGGGTTCCTATTCTGCCAGCTGTTTGCATCTTCTTCAACATGTTCCTATTTGCTCAGGTATGCTTAAAAATGCACCTCTTTTTTCAATAGGCAATTAACTTAAACGTAGTTACACCGACGGAGTACTTTTCAGGAAGATATTGATGAAGTAAATGAAAATCAAAGACATTTGATATCAAAGCTGATAACATAAACTTGTGTCTTTTTTTTTGGGCAGCTACACTATGAAGCATGGGTGAGATTCATTATTCTCAGCATTATTACCATTGGTGTTTATGCATTTTACGGGCAGTATCACGCTGATCCGAGTTCAGAAGAGACTGTTATCTATCATAGGGCACCTAGAGAAGAAGATGCTTGATAATTATTTCTTTAGGTATGTCACACGCATCTTGATATCAGTTTTTGCCTCTTGTAGCATTAGTCTTCTTGTATTTACTTGTGTTGGAGTAGGTTGCAGCTCATTGTATCATTACAGAATGATTTGTTGTACCAATATGTTGGAAACCAATAGTATTCATCTATACATGCAGTTATCATTCACAGCAAAAAATGTGTTCACAGATTTTTATCTTGAGAATTCATGTTAATTATCTGGCTACAAGCTGCAACAAATCTCTGTCAGATTAAGAGTGCCCTTTCCATACCCCTCCCAGCGTCGATACGGATTAAACTTCGCACATTTGTCTGGGTTCGATGTTCTTAAGAATGTGGTTCTCTTCTTAATTAATTCATATCAAGGATTCAAAAAACGGCACATTTTGCTTGCTAGCAATGAAGGCAATTACTGGTAAACAAAGATATGACTTAAGTGCCAGATTTAATGCAATGACCATGGGTTTATTCCTTCCCCTTTTCCTAAGATCCATTTGCCAATGAAATTCTATGAAATCCGGGGTGTAAATGGCTGTTAAAGGGACTCCATGTATTTCTTTTGTTTTTCTTCTTCGATGGGATGGGATGGGATGGGGTGGGGTGGGGTACGTTTCTTCTGTATTTCCTCCATAATGGTACTTTCTTTGACTATATAAAAGAAAATTTTGTTGGGTAATGATTAGTATTAGTGCCTAGGTTTTATGATACGAAAAGAAAATGTTCCATACTAATGGATTCGGGTCCATAACCATGGGTTCCAATGTACGAGATCTTGTAGCACTTACCAATGAGGCCCTATCGATTAGTATTACACAGAATAAATTAATTATAGACACTAATATAATTAGATCTGCTCTTCATAGACAAACTTGGGATTTGCGATCCCAGGTAAGATCGGTTCATGATCATGGGATCCTTTTCTATCAGATAGGAAAGTGGTTCAGGACATCTCTCTTTCAAGGAGGCAGCGGGGATTCGAATTCCCCTGGGGGTAGGGTATAGTTCTTCACTACTCGTACAGGAAGGAGTCTCTTTCTGTCTGGAGGGAATCATTTTTTCTCAATCAAGAATGCCTCAACTGGATAAATTCAGTCTACCGGTCTGTTAGGATGCCTCAGCTGCATACATCACTGCACTTCCACTTGACACCTATCGTAATGATAAACGGCTCGGCGAGAGGACCTTCCATCAACAAATCTGGTCAGGCCAACAGCCAACAAGGGGCTGTTGATTTGATGGGACAAACTGATTGATGGGAGTTGTTTTTGTTGTTTTCCAGAGTAGACATTACAATCCGGAACAAAATGAGGATAATGTATTGGCAAGAATGTTAGATCATAAGGAAGCTATCAATGCAATCGCATTCTCTGCTCCAATTGCTGTTTTTGTTTCTGTATTCTTGATTTATCCACTAGGTCAGTAATCACCCTAGCCCAAAGAGAGTCAGGGTTAGCAGCTAGTCTCCAACCCATCTTTGCTACCAAAGCGCAGATGAAAGGCATACATGTAACCAGGGCCCTATCCAGCTT